>JAODTK010000777.1:142500-408420 GCA_026419785.1 Sclerodactyla briareus | reverse complement strand
TCTTCTTCGGGCGTTCCTTAAACTCTCTCGCTAATAATGTCTCAACAGGCTTTGGTATTTCTCTGCTTTGTAATTTCATAATATGGAAAGCAACGATGCTTGCACATTTTTGAGTCGGCAGAGAAACTTGCCATTAAGGCGACGGTCATGGATTCGTGCACCACGTTTGACGAAACCTTTTGAAAAATAGCTAACCGTCTTGGTTTTTTTCGATTGTGCGAATGACAGTTTTGGTACTACATGGGGTTATATCGTCACAGAGTCTGGTTAGCTCAGTCGGCAGAGAAAATTGCAATTAAGGCGACGTTTGGGTTCGTTGTACAACGTTTGACGAAACCTTTTAAAAATAGTTAAACGTTTTCAAGGATTATTTCGATCCTGCGATTACAGTTTAGCTAATATTGTGGGTTACAACGTCTCCGGTCGGTTCGCTTAGCGCAGAGCACCGTGCTATTGAGGCGACAGACAGGGGTTTCCAGCCCCCCGTTCGACGCCGAAACCGTTTTTATAATAGATAACAGAGAAACTTGCATGTTTAAGACGACGGTCATGAGTTCGTTTGCACCACGTTTAAGAAACCTTTTTGAAATAAATAAGATAAAAAGTCTTGGCTTATTCGATTGTGCGAATACAGTCTAGGTATATCTGTGGGTTATAACGTCACAGAACGGTTATCTTAGTCGGCAGAGCACCGTGCTATTGAGACGACAGACAGGGTTCCACCGCCACGTTCGACGAAACTTTTTTTATAATAGCTAACAGAGAAACTTGCAGTTAAGAGACGGTCATGAGTTCGTGCCCACTTTACGAAACCTTTTTGATAATAATAGCTAACCGTCTTGGCTTATTTCGATTGTGCGAAACAGTCCCTAGGTAATACTTTGGGGTATAACGTCACAGGTCGGCTAGCTCAGTTGGCAGACACCGACGCGCATGAGGTGACGGTCAATGGGTTCCACACCACGTTTGAGTGAACTTTTTTTAATAATAGCTAACCGTCTTCGTTTATTTCGATGTGCGAATACAGTTTTGGTACTAATGGTGTTCTATCGTCCACCCGGCGGATTAGATCAGTCGGCAGAGAAACTTCAATTAAGCGACGTCATGTTCCTGTCCCACGTTTGACGAAACCATTTTAATAATAATAGCTGACCGTCTTGTTCATTCGATTGTGCGATAGTCTAGGTACGATCTGTGGGTTGTAACGTAACAGGTTTTCTAAGTGGGGCAAAAGTAATGGCTCTTGCCCAGTTTTATCTTGCCTGCGAAAAGTTGGAAACGTCGTTCCATATCTTTGTGGTGGCAGTGTACTAATAATCTCTGTTATTTCTTGGTTGTCGGGTCCTTGAAACTCCTGGTTTCTGATTTTATTTATCGAATTATTACATCTCTGGTATTGCTGCAATTCTCCTTGAGTCTTGCGTATGACAGAATGTGGTTTATTGGTTGCATGTGTAAGTTTATCATTTGGAAGTCAAGATGTTTTTTCGTGTTTGAGAGTCAACGTCATTCGTCCTTCTCAAATTAGGCTCAAACATCATTAAGGAAATTAAGACTAGAGTTCATATTGCTGATATATCGTTTTTTCCTCTCCCGAAAGTTCGTGAATAGTTTGTGGATGGAGGGGAACTTGTTTGTTACAATCCGTAAGGATGAAACTGAAATTTAATTTTTATTGACTATTATGCGTCCTTCTGTTTGCTCGTTATAATGGCAGTATTAGTATAACATTTTTGAAGTAATACTATTTTCCTCTCTCTTTTATCTATATTTATTGCTGAAATTATAGTTTCAGTGTATATAGGTTTTGAAATGATCAAATAATGACGAAAAAAATATAATAACGCGGCTGGTCATTGGGTCAGGGTTATAATCATTCATTGCTCTTATGATTCTACCTGTAAATGAAGGGAGAAAATAAACGCGGCGGTTCATGGGTTCGAGCCCCTTAGCTACTCCAGTCGCCTGGCTAGCTCGGTCGCTAGAGCATGAAAATATCAGGTTCGTGGGTTCGACCCCACGTGGGGCGAAACCATTTAAATAATAGCTAACCAACCGACTTGGCTCGTCAAGCATGGCTGCTCACTCTAGTTTAAAAAAAAAAAAAAAAGTAAGAGTCACAGGTCTTTTGCTCAGGTCGGCAGAACACCGCGCCTATTGAGGTGACGCCAGGGTTCCAGCACCACGTTTGGAGGGAACCTTTTTAATAATAGCTAACGTCTTGGTATATTTCGATTGTGCGAATACAGTTTTGGTACTACATTCGGGTTATATCGTCACCGGTCGGTGTTAGCTCAGTCGGTCAGAGAACTTGCAAATTAGGCGACCGGTCTGGGGTTCGGGTCCCACGTTTTTGACGAACCCTTTTGTATAAATAATAGTTGACCGCTTGGTTTATTTCGATTGTGCAATTACAGTTTAGCTACTATCGGTGGGGGTTATACCGTCACTGTTTGGTTGGCCTCAGTCGGCAGAGCACTTTGCAATTTAAGGCGAAGGTCTTTGGGTTCGAGCACCACGTTAACGCAAACCTTTTGATAATAATAGCTACCGTCTTGGTTTATTTATTCGATTGCGGCAAATACAGTTTAGGTACTACTGCGGGTTGTAACGTCACCCGGAGGTCGGTTGGCTCATTCGGCAGAGCACTGTAACGTACTCCTCAGATATTTCAACACGAAAGACATGAGTGGACCGCATGACTTCCTCAATCTAATTGATATATGGCGATTGAACCATCCTCATGATATTTCTTTTTTCTGCTCACGTAATTGCATTGATTATAATACTTCTTCCTCCAAGAATTGACCGTTTTCCTTTACTGGTTTGATCAAGAAGGTTTGTCACTAGCTGACTGGATAATGAACCTGTGTTTGACTTAAATCTGTACTTATTCGGCGTTCCTGTGAACATCGCTCGCTAATAATGTCTTCACAGGCTTTGGTATTTCTCGCATTTTGTAAATTCATAATTGGAAATCAAGATGCTTGCCAATTTTTGAGGGGCAAATTCATACTGGCAGAAATATTATGACGCTAATTGTTAAGGATATTAGGGTTCGTGGGGATGATGACTTCGAGCGTTTTTCATCGAGGTGAATTTGGTAACGTTTGGATCTTGAAGGAAATCTTTTGTGAAATTTCATCGAGGGAGGCCATTGACTCGTCTCTTCAGATCTCACCATTCCATGTATCTCTTATTATGCAAAGTATCTTTACTCCCATTACCGTATATTGAAAGTTCATAATCCGTTTTACCTTGACTAGATACCATAATTTAATCACAATCTCTTTGTAATTGTTATGCTTTTGTGACAGAGAGAGAAGAGAGAGAGCAATAAAATTAAGGGGAAAGGAAAAACAAAACTTGACCGTTTCTAAGTTCAACGGATTTGAGAAGCAATGTGTACTCTTCCGTTCTTACCCTTCCCTCCTCAGATCGAACTTTGTTGAATTATCCATGGATTTATCCTCTGTACAAAGGGGTGATGGATATTGGATATTCAATAAGAATTATTGATGATGAAGAGTATTGTTGTAAAGAATGAAAGGAAATGTTAGATCCCAAAGGGGAAGTAAATTGTTTGCAGATGACATAGTTAAATGGTATGAATCGCTCAAGATAGAAATAAGATATTCAACAATATGTAACAAAAGGAGAGGACAAAGGAAGGAAACAAATAAACGGCTGACAAAAGAAATTAAATACTGAGAACATAAAAGCTCCCCCCAAAAATACATGATTTGATATTAGCAGATTGAATACTCTAGAAGAAGAGTTCAATGACATAACAAAAATTGATACGAAAGGTGCTGCTTAAGGGCAAAAATCCAATTTGAAAGAGGGTGTGGGAACGGAAAGAACCACAAAGTTCTTCCTGGTTTAGAGAAGAGGAGGCAAAAAACGAAAAGTTATGCGACAATTAGTGGACGAACAAGGTCAACTCTACGAATCAGGAAAATATTTTAAATCAACAGGTCCAATTTACAGAGATTATTACACTGAAAAACCTTTGACTTAACGAGCAAACACAAACAGTCTTTTAAATAATATATCTAAGTGTTTGCTGAAACGAATTGTTGAAGAATGTGAGCAAGAACGTCCACAGCTGAGCTGAATAGCGCCCGAGCTACAATGAAGTCAAACAAGAGCCCTTGTCTTGATTGGCTTTAACTACTTGAATTTGCAATTATTTCTGGTCGGGACTGTGACACAATATTTCATTCCTATGAAGAAAAATGATTGATGGTAGTGACTATGTCCGTCTATGAAAAACAGCGTGCTTCATTATCCAAAGAAGGGGGATTAACAAGGCTTACAAACTGGAGACTTATAAGTCTCCTCAACACAGATTATTAAGATTATAGCAAAGCCCGCGCAAATAGGATGGATTTCGAAAAACGTAATAGACTTATGGTTTCTGAAGATCAACTGTTGTTTCCTGGAGGGATATTAGTGAAAAATGGTGATACTATTAACCTCCTTATCGACTACCTTAAGGTAAATAACTTGAGTGGTCTTATCCCTAAGATCGATCAGTATAAGTCTTTTGATTGTGTTTAATCATGCGGATCTTCGTTAATGTTTGAGGAAAAAGGGGTTGGGGTTTGGCACTTACTTTGAAGTGGATTGGGTTTGGTACAAAAATATTTATTCCTGTATAAAGCACAATGGATCAGTTTCCGACACGTTTTTTCGGTTACCAGATGGGTGAGACAGGGATGCCATTGTCAGCAATTTTATATGTTCTTAGTATCGAACCCTTGCATGAAATTTCATTTCTAATACTCTCAAAGCGTCGGTTTAAAATTGGAGACGTTGAGGCCAATTTTTTTCAGCATGCCGATATGATACAACCTTTTTTGTTTGATGTTAAAAAGTTAAAAGTGATATTATTTGTATTAGACAATACCATCTGTATGAACTAGCATCTGGTTCAAAATGCAATTTGTTAAGTCTGAACTATTGATTGAACATGATGGTATTATGATATACCAACGGATTTGCAATTTCCAATAAGGGAGGATTTTTTAACGTGCTGGGTTGTTTCAATCGGAATGCGAAGAAGAGAGCAATCGAAACAGGAAAGCTGGCAGGTAACTTGAAAAATGTGTGTCTCTCTTGCATAGAAGGAACTGCATAATTTATCGATTAAGGGGAAGGATCTGTGGTTAATCTCTTGAATCGTTTCTCGACTAGTTTATCTAATAACTATTTTGACTGTGCCGTCTTGGGTAAAGAAATTGAACTTCACCAGGGCAATCAGGTATTCATATGGCAAGGGAAAAAAACACTGATTAGTTATCAGTCTCTGAGGTCTCCCAACTGAAAAGGGGGGGTTGAAATTATGTAACTTAGAAGTAAGAAGGAACTCCACTAGGGTTAAGTTAGCGAGTAAAATGTTGAATGGAGAATTGAATCCGCAATTAGAAGGCTCTTTTAATGTACTTTTCAATAAGTATGGAAAACAGAAAATTGGTTAGGGTTTCCAGTTAATTTAATACCAGAGACAAATAATTTAAGGTCCGGACATCCTTTTGCCAGAGAATCTTGGAGGAATGGTGTGAAATTACCGTGGTTAAACTATGCTCTCCCCTTATCTCGAGATGGAAATGCTTATTGCAACCATTATTTCATAACCCTATATTACAAAGGAAAATGGCGATACCTTTTTTGATCAAGCCTTTATTGATGGGATGTTGTTTTGGTCGGGTCGGTGATCTCATGTATGAGATTATCCACAACACTACCAGGAGTGGCTATAATGAGTTTAGCTGTGGATAATCCGGATAATTACTATCTGTTTGATGAGGTCAATGAGATTACTTTCTGCGATCCTCGATTCATAACCCAGAATGGTTTAAACGAAATATATTAAAATGATAGAATTGTAACCTACAAAAGAGGAATTCGAATATTCCTAGCCAATTCTACTGTTGTTGAGAAGCTATTTTTGGTAATAGATTATATGTAAAAAGGCAAAACGCACCTCTATCGAAAGTTGGATAACTGTACTCAACAAGGGCGATCGTTTGGGAAACAAACCTTTATGCTCAAAATTCGATAAAAGGTGGAAAATGTTGTTCAGAAACCCTAAAATTAATACAGATGCAGGACAGAAGTAGACGAAGTAGATTTCAAAAATTATGCATAATATCTGTTTACAAACGAAAAATTGTGATAGATGTAATATGGTTGACTCGCACCTGTGCACTTTTTGTGGTGGAGGGGTTGAACACATGTCAGCATCTGTTATTTATTGTACAGAGATTCTGTCTATGGAAAACATTATTAAAAAGTTGAATCAAATTATCCTCTTACCAAATCCAGAGTGGGTGATATGTACACTTTGGGGATTAGGTCTTAAAGGGAAGAACTTGGCAGGAGTTTTTGTAAGATTATGTTATGAATAACTAAAAATGCGTAGTCTGGAGAAGTAGAATTATAATTCTCAAACATGGAGGTGCAATTAATTTTAAGAATTATTCATACTTCGTTGGAGAAGAAGCTAGACCTCCTCTATGCAGATTTTAAGAATAGAAACGAGAGGGATAAGTTTCTAATTATTCGCGAAACAAGGTATATCCTTTCAGGCCTTGAGCGAGATATACCTTGACAGGTAACAACCTCGACACTGAGTTTGAACACTTTCGAATAACTCGATGTTGTGTAGCTATTGATGATCATGAATTCATTACCCACTACTTTTATTGTTACACGAGGATTACCATCATGACATATCATAATAATAGTTATATAATCGATTTCGTTAAAGTTGGTGAAGAATCAGGGAGAGATTATGTGGTCATGTGGGAAGTAGTAAGTCGTCATCAATTAACAATGCATGACTGATATATTATTTGAAAAGCAATCAATTTCACATGTATCAATTCTATTCTGTAAATACAGTTTGCTTTCCAATGGTGGGCCGGGGGGCCCAGCTCTCAATAAAAGAGAGAAAAAAAAAAAGAAAAAAAAAGAGCACTGTGCTTTTAAAGCGGCGGTCACGTGGTACTCGAACCCATGACCGCCGTCTTCATAGCCCGGGGACTCTGCGACTGAGCCAAACTGACCGGTGGCGTTGTAACTACCTGTGGCTTGTTGTAACGTCACAGGTCGGCGTGCTTAGTCGGCAGAGCACCGCGCCGCTGACTGAGCTAACCGACCGGTGACGTTTTTTGTGTTTTTTTCCTCATTATTGCATCATTTCAAAACATATATACCAATGAACTATCATTTTATGCAATTAAATTATAGATAAAAGAGAGAGATGACGTTTTAATCCGCAGATAGTACCTAAACTGTATTCGCACAATCGAAATAAAACAAGACGGTCAGCTATTATTATTATGAAAAAGGTTTCGTTAAACGTGGTGCTCGAACCTTTGACCGTCGCTGAATCGCCGGTGCTCTGCCAACTGAGCTAACTGACCGGTGACGGTGTAACTCACAGATTGTAGCTAAACTATATTCGCACAATCGAAAAAACCAAGACGGTTTAGCTATTAATAATAGAAAGGATCCGTCAAACGTGGGACACGAACCCCGACCGTCGCTTAAGGGCAAGTTTCTTGCCGATGAGTTAACCGACTGGTGACGATATAACCCGCATATATCAAAACTGTATTCGCACAATCGAAAATTAAACCAAAACGGGAAAGCTTTTATTATTGAAAAGGTTTGTCATACCTGCCGGTAGTGAAACTTGCCCCTCAAAAATTTGCAAGCATCTTGATTTCCAAATTATGAATTTACAAATTCAGAAAGGGAAATACCAAAGCCTGTTGAAGACATTATAGCAAGCGAGTTCACAGGAGCCCGCAAAAGACATATTTAAGTCAAAACACAGTGTTATTATCAGTCACTGCAGCACTTAGTGCAAAAACCGTTCTGATCCAACAATAACAGGATAACATCTTCTAGGACAGTCCCGACCAAAAGATGACCTTCCTTTTCAGTCTCGATGCGTTAAATTCTCACAAAGGGACACCCCAGCCCCCATTTTCCACTTGGCAATCCTAAATCCAGTTTACAGAATTCGGTGAGTTATCCGCCATTGGAAATCACATTAACTTGATATCTTAACAGACTGTTACAAACTGCCCCCCATCCAAATTCATCCAAGGAAGAAGAAATGGATTCTTACGCACTACCGTAACCATGGTAACAGTAATACCATCTGTTGGAGAGTTTGGACCATCTCTTTAGCAGACTGTTATACAAACGAATTACCAAAATAAATCATATTGAAAACAGTTTAAGGATATTATTGCAAGCGTGTCGTAAGGAAATAGAACATGTTTTAGCTTTTCGTCTGAGTTGGAAACCAATCAGCGAAAAACCCTGCGAGCTGGGAAGCAACGAAATACCTAGCATGAAACAAATACAAGGGAGGGTTCTCAGACAGTATTTTAATCCAGGGCTTGGCCAGTATACAAAAGCATCCTGATTTTTTACGAAAGTGATCGAGTTCAAGCCACCCTCGACATACTAGGAGGATTGAACCGTCCCGGGAAACACAAGTTCCGGTGTCATCTCCCAAATAAACAGAAAACAACCCTATCTAAAAATCCCCTTACGTCCCGCTCTGGAAACGCAAATAGAGCAATGTAGTAAACAAGGATACAGTAAAGGCATTGGATCACATGACCATTCCAGGAACTGAGGTTTCTGTTCTTCCAAGACTTAATGGACTTAGAGGCTTTAGAAATTTTGTTTTCCCAGTTAGTAATTTTTTTGGCTCTTCTCTCTCATTTATTGCTCTCAATGACTCATATACAGGTATATCCATACAGATTCATTAATTATTAATATTTACAACATATAAAAGGCAAAGTTGGCTAGAAGTATAAGTATTAAATTATAACCTACAAATCCACGCGTGATACATTACAGCTTTAAACATGACTCGAGTTAACTATTGCCCTCCATACGAAGAGTCACTCACCCAGTCTTCTCGAACTGGATTTGCGAAAGGCGCTATGTCGGCAAAATACGAAGTCGAATATCCTCAACTATCATCGACATAATATTGCTACTATAGTGGACTTGTCCCTCAAAAATATGAACACACCTAGATTTCCATATGGTAAATTTGGAATACACAGAAAAGATACCAAATTCTTTTGAAAACAGTATGCGAAGTGTACCTTTGGGAGAGCCATTCAAAACATATGCAACTCAAGCACAATATAGACCCCCGTCCACTTATTGGAAACTCTCTTAATCCAATCTATAACAGGCGTAATCTTAGGACAATCCCATAAAACTGTGGTTTAATAGTTTTCATCATCCAACATTGCACCGTCCTTCAACTTTGAACGGACGATACCATCACCTCATATTCCATTTAGGCAATCTAAAACCAGTGTATAATATCTGATGGGTTAGATCGCCACTGAAAATCACAAGTTGTTGTCTACACTACTATTGTAGACTGCCCTCCACAAATCAACCCACGGCAAGGAAAGGTTCTTCTCAGCCAATGTAATACGAGTGTCCTTCGTACAGAGGTATTGACGATAGACTAGTCGACGTACAGGTAAATAAATTCAGGGCCAACTGAATGAAGCTATCTAATTATAGTACACGCATGAAATAAAGAAGGAGTACATTTGTAGCGTTCGGTCGTCGTACTTAGACCAAAAGGGGAAACAAACCGCGAAACTGCGGGAGCTAATAAAATCCCTAGTAGGGAGTAAATACCCGTGAGGTTCAAGCTTAACACCGGCAACAAAGAATTGAGTAACACCAAACATCCATCTTATTCTGCAAGCAATCAAGCCCCAGGCAACCATCAGACCTACTGAGGGTGCTGATAACACTCCTGGAAACTAAATCCGGTCTATTATCCCCCAAAATAATGGCAAAAATAGTTTTATTCAAACACCGAAAGTGGTTCCTTGGACAAAGGACATATAGGCGCCGAACAGAAAGAACCTGGGGGTGATAAATGAACGTATTGACAACCGTTCAGTAACCTTCCCAAGAAGTGTTAGGTGTCTGTTCTCCACGACCGTAGGACATCCATAGTGGACCTTTGACATTTTTTGATCCCAGTTGGATGGATTGCTCCTCGGTACCAAAAATTACACCAGTGATCTTAATGGAGATTTACCCATGAAATATTTGAAGGAGACGGTCAAAAGAATATTACCAATCAATAAGCCATGGGAATTATGGATAAATATAGCACCAGTGGCTTACCAAACACTCAAAAAAATACGTAGAAAGTTGGAATCCCATTAGAACAAGAAAGAAGCAATCAAGTTAGAAAGTAGAGTCATCAGCGTACTGCAGAGGCTTGACACTTTCCCGCCCGACTTCTGAAGAGTAAATCATTACATGTCGGGGCAAAGGTTGAGATAGTTGGCAACATGTTGCTCCCATATACGAAACGTACCAAAAAGAGAGGGGAAAAGCGGACACCCTGCCTGACACCGCGGAAAATATGAACAGGGTCAGAAAGGTGAACATTTATAATGATACGAATATAAATTGATTGTACAAAGTGAAAAACCCATCATTGATATAGTTGTCCCCAAAATTGAACTGCGGAGAAGAGACCCACTCTTAACAGGAAATTCCAGTCAACTGAATCAAAAGCTTTTGACTGATCAAAGCGATAAGAGCGGAAGCATTATTCTTCAAAACATAATAATCGATAATATCTCTTTATAAGGATCATATTAGTTGTGGTGGATCTCCCTGGATAGAAAAAGTCTGGAACTCACTAATATAGACGGAAGTACAGTGCTAATCTGATTTGAAGAACTTTTAAGCTAGCAACTGTAATCGTATTGAGGAGGGACTGATAGGGCGGACAATTGGACGGATTCTCAATCATCACCACTCTTTGGCAATAAAGTATAATAACAACACGCTGGGATGGAGCAGACATTTCTTAGCAAAAATCGCATTATGAACGTACTAAGTCCTCACAATAATGTTTGAAAACGTAGAATAAAACTCACACGGGAGGCCATCTTGCCCGGAGACCTTGTTATCTATGAGCCGGGAAAATAGCCACCCAGGTGCACACTCCTTAGACGAAATGATTGTTCACGACTGTTTCTATTTGATCGCAAAACTTCCTTATTCAGTAATCGATAAAGCATTCTGGAATCAATATCAGAAGAAAAACGTTGTCAGAATTATAAAAGGTTAATATTAAAATTAATTGAAAAAGACATAATGTGAAAATCATCAGTAAACCTGGTACCACTTGGGTCTATATAGAAAACTAATAACCTTTGTTCCGCGTTAATTTTTCTTTGCGCAGAAAGAAAAATGTTTCTCACCTTCTTTCAACCATTTAACTCTGCGCCAGCGAATAAACGGGGGACCCACTCTCAAATCATCATCAATGACCCGGACATATCATCAGAATCAGAGCTAAGACACAGTGATTGCAGCCTATTACAGACCTCTCTCTTTTCCTTTGCAGCTACGGATACTATGCTTAATAGCAAGCGCCTTAATCCTAGTTTTTATTGCTATCCCACCACTCAATAATTGATTGAAAACCAAGTTTCAAAGTAGACCACAACTTATAATAAACCCGTAAGTCACTACAGAAGAGATTATCATTACAAAGGGAAGTATTGAATTCCAATAGCCTTTACCCGTAGTGGAGCTGGCTTGAGGGACTTGGAAGTTAACAAGGACGGGGTTGTGATCGCTCAGGGGGAAAGCACAGGTAGTCACCTTAACGATAGGAAAGCTGGAAGGGTCATAAATGCGGTCAATCTTGAGCTCTCTCAATCGTGGACATGTAATACTCTCAAATTAACTAATCCCAAAGTATGATTTGATTGGGATTTTACTGACACATTACACGAAAGGAGGGGTGTTACATGAGAAGTATGCGGTTCGCTTCATTTTCTAAAGAAAGTTATTCTTTGGCCACGAGTCACATTACACCAGGGTGGGTACATAGCATATATGCAATCAATACGTGGGGGCAATGTAATCCCTCTTTTCGTGTAATGTGTCGGTAAAATCCCAATCAAACTTCATCCTTTGGATTCGTTTAATTTTGAGATTTCACCTCCCAATTACACTCAATACAGTATTACATGAGACTTTAAAGCCGTGGTCAAAGCATGACAAAAGAGGGAAAAGTTATTACTCACTGGTTTTTATTCAGTATTCCCTCTTGCTGCTGGTGCCATATCTTTCCTTATATTTGGCGGCGTTAAAGGGAACCTCACTTTGATTGAAACTAAAATATTAACATTGCCTGCCTGTAGGCATAAAACATGACATTGATGTACTTTCATCAACTTAATTTTCTAAAACTCTGCCTTCTGCAAATACTTGTCTGTTTACTCAAATCAATCGGTTTACTATAAAACTTTGCAAAAGTTGTTTCAGTTGACCAGTCCGAGTTGCAATTAGACGCTCACTTGCCCACATTCTTCTGCTCAGCCCTGGAGGTTGCTGCAGCTCTCGTACTGTGTGCCTGTATTTGGAGGTGTCCATCCCCGCAGAATACATAATGCCACGTATCCAATGGGATAGAGTGTCTGTAGATGCCGGCCGAAAGGGTCGAAAACAAGTTAGAAACAACTGCGTTTTTATTCCGCCTCTGATGTTTTCTGTTCTTGCTAATGTAAATGTTGAAGCATGGACTAAACTCCAGTTTTTAGGTCTCGATGATATGCTGGTAACAGTACCTGTAATGGTTTCGTCCTGGTCTGGACTGTTTCAGTAACTGTGACATGGTGAATACAATCTTGTCATCACATGCATGTTTTCCAAGTCTAGCGCTTGAAGTGTCTGTAAGCGTTGTGCTGTTATCCAGTGCAATTAACTTACTAGTTGGTGGTTACCATTTGATTGGCAGGTTATCATAAGGATACATAGTTCTTAGGTAGGCGAGCACAGGGGACACATCCGTGTATCTCTATATCTAGGTTGAGGTGGACGAAGGTTGAGATACCCCTCATGAACCTTTTGACCAACGCATTTGATCCAACTGTGCTACCGTTGCTTTCATCGAGAAGAGCCGGCATAGCCGACCTAGCTGTATTTATTGCACTGTAGCTGAGGCCTTCTTTATACAATTGCGAGAAGAAACCTAGAAGCTCTACTATAGATGGATGAACCTGATTAATTTTTCGGACATCGCAGTATTGTTGCCATTTTTTGTAATAAGTTTCGTAACTGCCTTTTGGTCGAGTCTCTCCAGGAAGACAACAAATCTGGTAATGTTGTCTGGAATCTGTGAATGTCTGTATTTTTGCCTGAGACTCGACATGCTAGCAATTGCAGTTTTGGATGTATCGGTTGCATTTGGTTCGGCGGGGGTCCAACGCGGTAATGTTAGTGGGTTTTTCCCCTTCGTTAATCTGTCCTTGGCATCTCGGTGATCATTTTGAATACCTTTGGATACCATGGTTTCGTAGGCCACATGAGTACGATTAGGAGGGCTCCGCTGGCCCCTTCTTGCTTTATCTCCTGCAGAACTCTGGCAATTAAAACAAATGGAGGGAAGGCATAAATATAGTACCTTTGCCAATTAAAAGAGAATGCGTCTATGTATTTTGCATTTCTTTGTGGCTTCCAGGCAACAAATGAGTCCAACTGTTTGTTAAGTTCAGATGCAAATAGGTCAATTTGGGGTGTTTCCCACAACCCACAGATATTTTGGAATATACAAGGTTGCAATCGCCATTAACTGCTATTCTGAAAACGTCTTGATAATTTATCTGCACAAACATTATCTCTACCAGGTATATGCGAGCAGGTTAGCCAGTGATGACGAGCAATTGCCCAATGCCATACTTTTACTTGCAAGCTGGTTACAAGCACGGGAATGAGTACCTCCCATTGCTCGAATATATGCCAATGCAGTTGTATTATCTGTAAATATTGGATGTTTCTTATTCGTTTCTTGATCCATGAAAGCTTTTAATGCCTCAAATATTGCCTGTAGTTTCAAGAACATGTTATTTTGTGTACATTGTTTGTTTTGACCATTTTCCCTTGAGATTTCCTGGATAAAGTCGAACTGACAGCACCCCATCCTTTAGATGATGCGTCTGTAATAATAGTTACATCTGGGTCGGCATTTAGATATTTGTCATAGGAATGTGTAGGTTATGATCCCACAGGAGAGCTTACCAGAGCGCTAACAGCTGAAGTGCTGCCTGTAATGAATCCATTTTGAAATGGTAGTACTGTACACTTTCGTTAAAGTTTTTCAAATTTAAAATCATTCGCATGGAGCCATATGACTCGAAATACGGGGGAAAGAAATTCCCCATCGTTATGAGCAGATTTCTCCAGTACACCATTTTTCAGCAGTTTTGAAATTTCATTCTGCGCAAGATCTTCATCTCTTTTTAAAAATGAAGACCCCCATTTGGGGGGATTTTATATACTTGATTGGTTTTGTTTTATCCAATTCTATGCAATATTCACAGACATGCTCTAAAATTGTTTTGTCTGAAGTGATTTGTTGCCATTTTGGCATAAAATGTTCAACTCTGGCTGCCACACTAACGGTGACATCGCAACACATTTCTTTCACTCTTACCTCACCTTTCAGTTATTGCGTTCTTGCTCGGTTGGTACGACCGCGGTCAAAAAAAGGCTGGTATCTTCTGATTCCCGAGTTGCACGTCCTCGGTATGTGTAGCCTCTTGAGCGTATGGAGCCTCTAGCCCTACCCCTTTGGGGGTGTACACAACGATTTCCCAGTCGGTTTGCACTGGCAATGTCTCTAATTTTCTGTGATACATCGTCTCCAAATAGTTATGTGGAGTTCTGCTCAGATTTGTGACACAAGGCCTTGAACTGTGGTTTGAATAGCTGGCTTGATCAAGTCACGTCTTGTTATATTCTAGAGAAGATTGTATTGGGCAACCCATCATTGCAAGGGAGTCGGTCAGTTTTTGCATAAACGTTGCTTTGTCTATGCCTGCATCTCTCCAACAACTATGTCATTCAGGAATGTAGTACTTGCAATCATTGCTTTTACATTTGCATTTTGAAGCTTTTGTAGGGAGAGATCTCTGTATTTTGTCTGCTGATTTAGGTTTGCCCAGATAATTCCATTGACTTGGGTGACTTGTAATGCCTCAACATTTGCTGGCCTTATGTATTTATAAACCCGGAATTGTTGGATGCTTAGACCTGTAACCTATCAACAAGAATATACATATAACACAATTCCTCATTCATCACAACCAACAAAAAGCGAGCTATGAGGTTGAGTGCTCGACCTGTCAATATCAGAAAGAACAAAGTTGAAATCACACCCCAAAATGACAGGGTGACTACCACGTATGAACACGAAGAGGTCTCCAGAAATGGATTTCCTATAGAAGGAGGGTTGGGGACAGTGATATATGCATAAACGTATCTTGGCAGTCTCTCAAGGAACACATAATGAAGGCAACGACCAACGGCGTCACGCCTGATTTCCTAAAACTACTGGACAGTTGTCGGCTTAAAACACTATGGCACGCCCCCAGAGTGATTGAGTGCCCCGTGAATAATAACTGGACTCATCCAATCTTTTGAAAAACCTAAAATCGTCATCGTAAACAGAAAATAACTCCTTCCTGGAAAAATATTACATCAACTTACAATTTACAATTACAAAAACCATTGTATAACACGTACACACTTCCCATTGTCCCGTAACCCATGAACATTGAAAGTGACTAAAGAAAGGTTAGAGACACAAACAATTACGAAAATAGAAGGAAGCAACACCCATATGGCAATACGATAGTCACAATCATTTAGGGTAATAACGAGCTCCCATCCATCCTCGTGATGGCTTGAGGAAGTATTATTAAAATATTCTAGTTCCTTTTTCCATCGCAAAATCTGGATGCACGGTCGCGATGTAGCCTAGCCATTCCTGGGGTTTTCAATAGGATGTATCATTGCTGACTTCTCAGCGCACATGGTAACCCCGAGACTGAATTTCGGGTGATGAGAGACACACTGTTTCTTTAGAACTTGGTTTCTCCGAGAAACTCCTCCTTTCATCCCGTTAGATTAACAGCTAGTATTATTGAAAAGTTTTCGTCAAACGTGGGACTCGAACCCATGACCGTCGCCTAATTGGCAAGTTTCCTGCCGATGATCCAACGACCGGTGACGTTATACCCGGAAGTTTAGTATCTAACTGTCTTCGCACAATCGAAATAACCAGACTTAGCTATTATTATTGGAAAGGCTTCGTCATACGTGGTGCACGAACCATGACTGTGCCTTAATTGAAAGTTTCTCTGCCGACTGACGCTAACCGACTTGTGACGTTATAACCCGCAAATAGTAACCCAAACTGTATTCGCACAATGAATAAACTAAGACGGTTTATCTATTTTAAAGGTTTCGTCAAACGTTGGGCTCGAACCCATGACCGTCGCCTCACATACACAGGATCTGCCCCGACTGCGCTTACCGACCGTGACGTTCTAACCCACAGATCGGTACCAAACTGTTTTCGCCAATCGAAATAACCCAAGACGGTCAGCTATTATATTAAAATTGTTCCGTCAAAAAAAAAAACGTGGGACACGTACCCATGACCGTCGCCTTATTTGCAAGTTTCTCTGCCGACTGAGCAACCTACGCGTTGCCACGATATAACCCGCATGTAGTACCAAAACTGTATTCGCGCAATCGAATAAACTAAGAACGGTTAGCTATTTTATTGACAGGTTTCGTCAAACGTGGTGCACGAACCCATGACCGTCGCCTTATTCAATTTTTCCCGACTGAGCTTAACCCCTGGCGCGTTATAACCCGCAGATAGTACCTATTAAACTATATTCGCACAATCGAAATAACCAAGAAGGTCACGATTTTAAAAGGTTTCGTCAACGGGGGTTGGACCCATGACCGTCGCCCCAAAGCACGGGGCTCTGCCGACTAAGGTAACCGACCGTGATGTTGTAACCCACAATAGTAGTAAACTGTATCCGCACAAACAAATAACGCCAGAAGGTTAGCTATTATTAAAAAGGTTTCGTCAAACGGGTGCTCGAACCCATGACCGCCGCCCTAATAGCCCCGTGCTCTGCGACTGAGCCAACCGACCGGTGACGATGTACCTCCAGATTGTATCTAACTATATTCGCACACGCTAAATCAACCAATACGTCAGCTATTATTATCGAAAAGTTTCGTAAACGTGTACTCGAACCCATTACCGGCACCTTAATTGCAGGTTTCTCTGCCGACTGAGCCAACGACCGCTGACGTCATAACCCGAAGATAGTAGCTAAACTATATTAGCACACTCGAAATAAACCAAGACGGTCAGCTCTTATTCTCGAAAAGTTTCGTTAAACGTGTGCTTCGAACCCAAGACCGTCACCTTAATGCAGGTTCTCTGACGACTGCCGCCAACCAACCGTGACGTTACACCCGATTTATACTAACTGTATTCGTCCTATCGAAATAAACCAAGACATGAGCTGTTATTTGTATTTGAAAGTTTTCGTCAAACGTTGTTCTCGAACCCATGACGCCGTCCCCTTAATTGCAAGTTTCTCTAGCCGACTGAGCTAACCGACGGGTGACGTTATCACGCGCACAGAAGCAACCTAAACTGTATTCGCACAATCGAAATAACCAAGACGGTTTTTTTTTTCTTCTCTCATTTTATTGCTCTCATACTCATATACGTATATCCATACAATTAATTAATTATAGTTACATCATATCAAGACAAATTGGCTAGAAGTATAAGTCTTAAATTATAAACTACAACATTCCACGCGTGCTTCATTACAGCTTTAAACCTGGCGACGAGTTTACTAATTGCTACATACGAATAGTCACTCACCCAAGTCTTCTCAAACTGGATTTGCAGAGCCTTATGATCGCAAAAATCGAAGTCGAATTCCTCAACTATCCTCGACCTAATATTGCTACTAGAGTGGACGCGTCCCTCAAACACATGGACACACCTAGATTTCCAAATGATAATTTGGGAAACCACAGAAAGATACCAAATCCCGTTGAAAACAGTATTCGAGAAGGTACCTATTGGGAAGCCTATAAAAACATATTCAAATCACGCACAATATTAGACCCCGTCGCTTATTGGAAACTCTCTTAATTAATCCAATCGATAACAGGCGTATCTTAGGACAATCCCATAAAATGTGTTTAATAGTTTCAACGTCCTTATACTTTGAAAAAAGGCAGATACCATCCCCCATATTTCACTTTGCAATTCTAAAAATCAGTGTAAATATCTATGGGTGAGACGCACTGAAAATCACAAATTTTGTTGTCTAAAATACTATTGAAGACTGCCCTCCACAAATCAACCCACGGAAAGGAAGTGTTCTTCTCAGCCACCGTAATAAGAGTGTCCTTCGAACTTAGAGTATTGACGACAGACTTAGTCGACTTACAGGTATCGATAAATTCAGGGTCAACTGAATGAAGCTTTCTAATTATAGTACACGCATGAAGTAAAGAAGTAGTACAGTTTGTAGCGTTCGGTCTCGTATCAGACCAAATATGGGGAACTAAACCGCGAAGCTGGGAAGCAAGGAAAACATAGTAGGAGTAATACCCGGAGGGTTCTCGCTTAACACGGCCCCAACGACTTGAGTAACAAGCATCCATCCTATTCTGGAAGCAACCAAGCCCCAGGCCACCATCAGACCTACTGAGAGTGATAACATCCCTGGAAACCAAATCCGGTCTATTATTCCCCAAATGAAGGCCAAAATAATTTCATTCAAACACCTAAGTGCCTTCTTCGGGAAGGGGAAATATAGGCGCAACATAATAGATCCTGGGATGAATGAACGTATTGACCAGTAACCTTCCCAAGAAGTGTTAAGTGTCTCTTTTTCCACGACCTCAGTGACCTAGTAACCTTTGACATTTTTTGATTCCAGTTGGACTGGATTGCTTCCTCGGTACCAAAAATTACACCCGTGATCTTGACAGAAGATTTACTCGAATGAATATTTGAAGGGAGACGGTCGAAGAATTACTAATCATTAAGCCATGGGAATTGTGGATAACAATAGTAGCACCCGTGGCTTACCGAAAACATCAAAATACGTAAAAAGTTGTGAATGTCATTAGAACAAGAAGATATACAAGTAGAACATCGGCATACTGCAAAAGCTTAACACTTTTCCCGCCACCCCCTGGAAGAGTAAATCCACGAATGTCGGGGCAAAAGGTTAATGTAGTTGGCAACTGGCTCCATGTGTAAAACGTACAAATTGGGAAAGCGACCCCCTGCCGGACGCCGCGAATAGGAACGGGTCGAAAGGTAACCATCAATAATGATACGACCGTAAATTTGATTGTACAAATTGAAATACATCTGATGACGTTGTCCTCCGAAATTGAATTTGCGGAGGACTTTTAACAGAAAATTCCAGTTGACTGAATCAGAAGCTTTTCGCTGATCTAAAGACGATAAAGCGGAACATTATCTTGCAACAGGTAATCAATTAATCTCTTACGAGTATCATATTGCTGGCTGGTTTCTCCCGGGGATAGAACCAGTCTGAAACTCACTAATAATCGACAGAAGTACAGTAGCTAATATAATTTGGAGAATGTTCGCTAGTAACTTGTAATCGGTTTTGAGGAGACTAATAGGGCGCCAATTGGACGGATTCTCAATATCACACCGCTTTTTGGCAGTAAAGTTATACTACCACAGCGCTGGGATGGAGACAAACATTCTTCAGCAAAAATCGTGTTATAGACAACAACTACATCATCTACCATAAATGTCTAAAGTAGAGTAAAACTCATACGGGAGGCCATCTATGCTCGGAGACTTATTCTTGTGAGCCCGTTAGATAGCCTGCACACCTCCTTAGATGAAATGACTTGTTCAAGATTAGCTCTATCGTGATCACAAACTTCCTTATTTAGTTGATTAATAAAGACCTCCTGTGACTTAAGATCAGAAGAAACTCGTTTGTCCCAATAAAGATTACTGTAGAATTCATTGAAAACAGTCATGATATGAAAGTCATCTGTAAACCTGGCCCCCTTGGGTCTATAATAACCTATACCCTTATGCTTCGCATTGTTTTTTTCTTTGCGCAGAAAAAGATGAGAGTTTCTCACCTTCTCCCAACCATTTAACTCTGGCGCGAATAAGCCCCTCTCATTCATCGGCAATGACCTGGGTACTATCATTAGAATCGGAGCTAAAGCACCGAGATTGCAATCTATTACAGGCCTCTCTCTTTTCCTTAGCAATACGAAACTATGCTTATGGTAGCTCCTTAATCCTATTTAATGTATCCCACCACTCATAATGACGAAAAAACAATTTTCAAGAAGACCGCAATTTATAATAATACCGAAAGTCACTACAAAGCAGATTCTCATTACAAAAGGGGATCCTCAAATTTCCAATAGGCCTTACCCCTAGTGGAGCAGGTCTGAGGGACTTGGAAATTAACAAAGACGGGGTTGTGATCACTCAGGGAGAACGCACAGGTAGTCACCTCAAACAATGGGAAAGCTCGAAGGCCATAATCCGGTCAATCCTAAGCTCTTATCATACAGACCGGACCAGGGAAAACCCGGATTTGATGGATGTTTATACCTATAACTGTCAACAAATTTAGACATATAATAACACACTTCCTTCATCTCTCACAACCAACAAAAGCAGAGCCTAGTTAGAACGCAGCGCTAGACCTATTAATCTCAGAAAGAACAAAGTTGAAATCACCCCCAAAATGACTGGTGACTCCACGAATAAAAACGAAGAAATTGTCCCAAGGATTTCCTTCAGAAGGAGCCGTGAGACAGTGAAATATGCTAACTCAATATAGTGGCAGTCTTAAAGGGACCAATTACATGCAACGACCACAGCGTCCGCTATTTTCACTCACACTCAGTACAATTGCGGCTTAACGCTATAGCACGCCCGTAGTTTTGAGTGCCCCAGGGATTATAAACTTGTACCCTCCCCATCGTGCTTTTTGAAAAATGAAATCATCATCCTTAACGAAAAATTAACTCTGATAAATATCATATCAACATTAACAGATTCCACCATTGGTTACACGTGAACACTTCCTATTATCCCGTAACCCGTTAACATTGCAGCGTAACTAAAGAAAGGTTAGACGCAACGAAGTAATTCAATAGAAGTAACAACCAAACCAATATGCAATACCATAATCCCTGCATTTAAGAATAAGAAGTGCACCCATCCATCATTTGTGTGGCTTAAGGAAAATCATGGTCGAAATATTCCAGTTTCTCCCATCACAAAATCAGGATTCGGTTTGCGATTTGGCCAAGCCATTCCTGGGGATTCACTAGGTGGAGCTGCAGGTCTTCTTTCTTCAGAGCACCTGGGTATCCCGAGAATCGGAATTTCGGGTGATTGGAATGACACATGCTTTCTTCAGTACCTGGTACTCCGAAAACTCCTCTTGGTCATCCTTCACATACAAGAGTGCTAACGCTCATTTTGAATGAAATTTCGGACATTTTATACGTGGCATTGGGTCCTCGGGGAGAGGTGGGGGGGGGGGGCGTAGGCGGGATCTCGACTGGTCTGTTTTCGTTTTCGGCTTGACAGTTTTCTTTGATGGGTTAGGTTGGGACTGAAACTCTTACGTTTGGGTCTGGCACTGTCGCCCCTCTCGGTTAGATTCAGTTATCAACAGGGGGCACGACTGGACAGTCACAAACATCGGCTTGCGTGTTAGAGTGCTGTGAATCATCATCTCCTCTCCCCAAATCATCTCAAAGTTGGCTCTCCACTGGGTTGGAAGGTCTTTCGCCACCCGAATGATTCACGTGGCTTGTCCTCTCTGGTATCCTGCGTATCAGGGATACCATGGCATCCCTCACTGCAAGAAATATCTGGCCCTGCCACTATTGGTGAGCATCCGCACCTCGTCGGAGTGGGCATCTTTTACTCGGTGGTCTGCGGGGGGAACCGGTGGGAGGATCGGTGCCCTCCCGGGTTACCTTCGAGGATGCATCGGAGGGCTTGTATCAAAGGTGAATCTACCGTCAAGCATGGCTCACATCCCCCGTCGGTTCACCAACCTCCTTAAGACGGGGGAGGGGGCTGGGGTTACCTTCGTAACTGGTTGCGTTGACACCTGGTGCTGAACAACACCTCCTCCCCTCTGTTCCAACGCCAGGCTTTCGGCTTTATTTTGTTTGCAAACAATAGAGCTCACATTCCTTGAAGACATGGCCCAGAGTTTAAGACGCGGTGGTACACTTAATTTCGTTGGGACACACATTAGTGGTGTGACAAAAGACACAGGCCCGTTATTACATTTAAGTAGCTTAGTCCTTGATTTCATTACCCACTCGTCGCACTTTAAGGCAGTTCTTGGTTGGCCATGGTACCCGGTAAAACGGACATCTCTCCCCCAAATCGCAAAGAGAGGTACACATCTTTGTCCAATCAAGTAGTACGATCGAATGCTATTAAAATAAAAACTCTGGGAAATCTTGACATTTAAAACCCTGGCTCGATTTGACCCTTCCAAACGTCCAAATTATGCACACAATATTGTCGCGTACTCATGCGTAAATATGTAAGATCGTTACCACTGTCGTGGAACTGGTATCGCGCCTTGTTGTACAGTCACAGGCTTCGACAATTTTGTAGGAACCGGCGTTTTCATTTCCACAGTCTTAAAAACGTTTAAATCCCAAGCGAAGCGGGAAAGCTCTTGAGCTGCAATTCAGGTGTGTGGGATAGTCGATCCCTACTTCCTCAAAATGCAAACTTTACAGATCCATGATAGCTGTCGAAACGAACACAAACAATTTCTCACGCAACACGGCGTTCGACTTGTCCGGCATCTTGCTCGTATTGCCGCCATTTGCTCGATTGTGCAAATCAACAGCTGTTTATTAAAGGTTCCGTCAACGTGGGACCGAAACCCATAACCGTTGCCTTAATTGCAAGTTTCTCTGCCGACTGAGGCTCACCGCCCGGTGACGATATAACCCCATATAGTACCAACCTGGCTTCGCACAATCGAAATAAACAAGACGGTTCAGCTATTATTAAAAAGGTTCCGTGAACCGTGGGGGCTGGAACGCATTACCGTCGCCTCAATAGCGCGGTGCTCTGCGTCTAAGCTAAAACCGACCTGTTAACGTTACAACCCACCGGGTAGTATCTAGCTGTAATAGCCCAATCGAAATAAACCGGGACGTTTAGCTATTATTATTAAAAGGGATTCGTCAACGTGGGACACGAACCCGTGACCGTCGCCTTAATTGCTAGTTTCTCTGCCGACTGAACAAAACCGACTGGTGACGATATAACCCGCATATAGTATCCGCAACTGTAATTCCGCCCAATCTAAATAACGCAGACAGGTTAGCTATTATTAAAAAGGCTTCGTCAACTTGTGCTCGAAAACCCATGACCGACGCTTTAATAGCCAGTGGCTCTGCAGACTGAGCCACACGACCGGTGACATTGCAACCCACAGATTGTCCTAAACTATATTCGCCCAATCGAAATAACCAAAACGGTCAGCTTTTATGAGAATGTGCCGTCAAACGTGATGCACGAACCCATGAACCTTCTCCTTTGATTGCAGTTTCACTGCCGATGAGCTAACCAACCGTGACGCTGTAACCCTAAATATAGTAACAACTGTATTCGCGCACAATCGAAATGAACCAAGAGGGTTAGCTATAACTATTTAAAAGGTTTCTTCAAAAGTGGTGCTGGAACCCATGACTGTCGTTCAAATAGCGCGTGTGCTCTGCACTGAGCTAAACCCGACCTGTGACGTTACACCCTACCGAATCGTAAACCTAACTGTATTCGCACAATCGAATACACCCAAGACGGTCGCTATTATTATTCAGAAGGTTTCGTCAAACGTGGGACAAGAACCCAAGAAGACCGTCGCCTTAATTGCAAGTTTCTCTGCTGCCGACTGAGCTCGTGGCCGGTGCCGATATAGCCTGCATATAGTACCAAAACTGTATTCGCACAATCGAAATAACCCAAGAGGGTTAGCTATTATAAAAACGTTGGTGGCGTCAAAGTGGGGCTCGAAACCCATCGGACCGTCGCCTTAATTTGCAGTTTGCTCTGCCGACTGAGCTAACCGAACCGGTTACGATGTAACCCGCATTTAGTACGGAACTGCCCTTCGCACAATCGAAATAAAACAAGACGGTTAGCTATTATTGAAAAGGTTTCCGTCAAACGTGGGGCTGGAACCATGACCGTCGCCTCAATAGCGCGTGCTCTGGCGACTAAGCTAAAACCGACCTAATACGTTACAACCCCAGGCCTACCTAGACTGTTTCGCACAATCGAAATAAACCGGGACGTTTAGCTATTATTATTAACAAGGATTTCGTCCAACGTGGGACACGAACCCATGAACCTTCGCCTTAAGTTGCAAGTTTCTCTTCTCTGCCGACTGAACAAACCGACTGGTGAACGATACACCCACCCGCATATAGTAACCGAACCTGTAATTCGCACAATCGAAATAAACCAAGACGGTTAGCTATTATTAAAAAGGCTTCGTCAAACGTGGTGGCTCGAACCCATGACCGACCTTTCATAGTCCAGGTGCTCTCGACGAGCAACCGACCGGTGACATTGCAACCCACAGATTGTACCTAATATATCGCACAATCGAAATAAACCAAAACGGTCAGCTTTTATTATTGAGAAGGTGCCGTCAAACGTGATGATGCACGAACCCATGACCTTTCGCCTTGATTGAGTTCACTGCCGACTGAGCGTCCAACCCGGTGACGCCTGTAACCCGAATACAGTACCAAAACTGTATTCGCACAATCGAAATGAACCAAGACGTTAGCTATTATTAAAAAGAGTTCCTCAAACTTGGTGCTGGAACCCATGACTGTGCTTCAATAGCGCGGTGCTCTGTCCGACTGAGCTAACCGACCTGTGACGTTACCCCCTACCGATAGTCCTAGACTGTATTCGCACAATCGATAAACCCAGTACGGTCCAGCTATTTTATCAAGAAGGTTCGTCAAACGTGGGACAAGAACCCAAACCGTCCGTCTTAATTGCAAGTTTCTTTCTCTCCGCCCTGAGCTAGTTTTGCCGGTGACGATATAGCCTGCATATAGTTACCAAAAACTGTATTAGAACAATCAAAAAAACAAGAGGGTTGCTATTAATAAAAAAGTTTCGTCAAAGGGGGCGAGAACCCATGACCGTCGCTTAATTGAAGTGTCGAGGCGACTGAGCTAACCGACCGGTGCGATTTAACCACATATATGACCAAAACTGTATTCTCACAATCGAATAAACCAAGAGGGTTAGCTTTTTTTTTTTTTTCTTTTTTCCTTCTTATTGCTTCTCAATAACTCATATACAGTATACTACATACAGAGCATTACTTATTAATATTTACAAAAACCATATAAAATGCAAAGTTGGCTAGAATTATAAGTTTAACTTATAAACTACAACAATCCACACGTGATACTAGACTTTAAAACATGGCGACGAGTTACAAATTGCTACATACGAAAGGTCACTCACCCAAGTCTTCTCAAACTGGAAGTCGATATTTTAACTATCATCGACATAATACTGCTACTAGAGTGGACGTTGTCCTCAAAATATGAACACCCCCTAGATTTCCCAAAATGATAAATTTGGAACCACAAGAAAAGATACCAAATTCTGTCGAAACATTATGGCGAAGTGTACTTATTGGGACCATATAAAACAATATTCGAATCAAGCACCATCTTAGACCCCGCAGTTTTTACGAAAACTCTCTTAATCCATCCAATGACAGCGAATCTTAGGACAATCCATACAATGGTGTTTATAGTTTTCAACTGTCCTTAAAAACTTTAAAAAGGACAGATCCATCCCCCATATGCCACTTAGCAATTCTACAATCCAGTGTATAATTATCTGATGGGTGAGACGCCATGAAATCACAAAGGTTCTGTGTCTAAATACATTGAAGCCTGCCCTCACAAATCAACCCACGGAAAAGAAAGGGTTTCTTCTCAAAGCCACCGTAATAAGAAGTGTTACTTCGGACGGGGGAGTCATTGACGACGATCGGACTAGTCGACTTACACCCAGTATCAAATAAATTAAGGGTCACATTGAATGAAGGCCCCTTCTAATAAAGTCACGCATGAATAAAGAAGAGTAAGTTTGGCAGCCCCGTCGTCTCGAATTAGACCAATATGGGAACAAAACCGCCGAGATGCGGAAGCAATAAAATACCTAGTAGCGAAGTAATACCCGGAGGGTTCCTCGCTACACCCGGCACAAAGACTGAGTAACACAAGCATCCATATTATTCTGGAAGCAATCAAGCCCAAGGCCACCATCAGACCTACGGAGGCGTGCATCAACACACGGGCCACACTAAATCCGGATCTATCTAGCCCCACCCTAATAAAGGCAAAAAATAATTTATGACAAAACACCTAAGTGCTTCTCCGGACAAAGGACAATATAGGCGCAACATGATAGAACCTGGGATAAATTAACGTATTCTGACAACAGTAACATTCCCAAGAAGTGTTAAGTGTCTGTTCTCCACACGACCTCAGTGACCTAGCTCAAATTGACATTTTTGATCCCAGTTGGAACTGGATGCTTCCTCGGTACCAAAAATTACACCCGTTGATCTTCATGGAAGACTTAATTCCAAAGAATATTTGAAGGGAAAACGGTTTCAAAAGAATTACCATCATTAAGCCATGGGATATATGAACATTAATAGTAGCCCCCGTGGACATTACACAACACATCAAAAAATAGATAAAAGTTGTGATGCATTAGAACAAGAACTATCAAGTAGAATCATCGGCCATACTGCAAAAGTTCTTAACACTTTTTCCCGCCACCCCTGGAAGAGTAAACACGGAATGTCGAGGGCAAAGGTTTAAGTAGTTGGCAACTGGATCCATATTCTAAAACGTAAAAAAGTGGTGAAACGCGGACACCCGTCCGGACGGCCGCGGAGGGAAAAATAGGAACCGGGTCAGAAAGGTGACCATTTAAAATGCATACGACTGTAAAATTTGATTGTACAAAAATGAAACAATCTGATGCAGGTGTCTCCGAAATTGAAACGCCTGCTGGAGGACTTTTAATAGAAAACTTCCAGTGGACTGTACAATCGAAAGCTGTTCGTGATCTAAAGCAAATAAAAAAGCTTCCTTGGAAGCCATGAGAGAACCCATTGCGCAACAGAGAATGACAATTATATCTCTTATGAGTATCCTGTTGATGGTGTGGTTTCCAGGGGATAGAAACAAGTCTGAAACTTTCAATAAAATGGTCGGGAGTTACAGTAGTAAATCTAATTGGGAGAATTTAGATAGTAACTTGTAATCGTATCAGGAGGACTGATAGGGAGCCAATTGGACGGATTCTCAATATAACGCTTTTCGGCAGTAAAAGTTATAAGACACAGCGCTGGATGGGGACAAACCATTATCAGCCAAAATCGTGTTATAGACAGCAAACTAAATATCTATAGAATAATCTGAAAACGTAGAGTAAAATCATAGGGAGGCCATCTAGCCCGGAGACTATTCTTGGAGCCCGTGAAAGAGCAATGCAACCTCCTTAGTGAAATGAGTGTTCAAGATTAGCTCTATCATGATCGCAAACCTCCTTATTAAGGTGATCAATAAAGTAATACTGTGAATTTATATCAGAAGGAAAACATTTCCGAATAAGTTACTGTATAGATTCATGCAAACAGTCATGATATGAAAGTCATCTGTAAACCTGGCACCACTTGGGTCTATAACAGACCTAATAACCTTATGCTGCGCATTGGTTTCTTCTTTGCGCAGAAAAAAAAGATTGAGGGTTTCTCACCTTCTTCCAACCAATTAACTCTGGCGCGAATAAGGCCCATCTCAATTCATCATCAAGACATGAGTAAATCATTAGAATCAGAGCTAGGCAACGGAGATTGCAAATCTATTAAGGCCCATCTCTTTTCCTTCGCAATACGTATACTAGGCTTAATGGCAAGTCCTTAATCCTAGTTTGTGTCCCCACCACCATTAAGGACGAAAAAAACAAGTTTCAAAGAGACCAAAATTTATAATAAAACCGAAAATCACTACAAAAGAGATTATTCATTACAAAGGAAAGCATTAAATTTCCAATAGCCCTTACCCCTAGTGGAGCAGGTCTGAGGGACTTGGAAATTAACAAAGACGGGGTTGTGATCACTCAGGGGGAAGCACAGGTAGTCACCTTAACAATGGCGAAAGCTCCGAAGGGCAATAATCCGGTCAACTCTAGAGCTCTATCAGACCGGGACCCAGGTAAAACCGGATTTGAGGGAGGTTTTTTCGACTATAACTGTCAACAAGATTATACATATAACACAATTCCTTCATCTCATCACAACCAACAAAAGCCAGAGCTATTAGACGCAGCGCTAGGGACCATCAATATCAGAGAGAACAAAGTTGAAATAACCCCCCAAAATGACTGGGTGACTACCACGGAATAAAAAGAAGAGTTATTCCAAAAAGGATTTCCTATTCAGGAAGGGCAGAGCTGGGACAGTGAATATTGCATAACCGGATATGGTTATAGCTTGAAGGAAACACACAAAAGACAGGCAACGACCAACGCGTCACGCCTGATTTCACTAAACACTCAGGACAAGTGCGGATCTTAAACTTCAAAAGCTTATAGCACGCCCAAGGATTGACTTTGCCTGACCCGGGGAATAATAAAAGGGACCATCCCAATGCTTTTTGAACAATTTAAAATCACATCATTAACGAAAAATAACTCCTGGAAAAATATAATACAACATTAACAAGATTTACACCATTGTAAAACACGTAAACACTTCTATTGTCCGGAACCCTTAACATGGAGCGAACTAAAGATAAGGTTAGACACAACACAATTAATCAAAATAGAAGTAACAAATATAACATATAGCCTTACCACAATCTGTCATTTAGGATAATGAAGTAGCGCCCCATCATCATCGTGAGGCGTAAGGAAATATTGTCGAAATATTACAGGTTCTATCTCCATCCACAAGTCAGGTGTACGGTTGCGATGTGGACAAAGCCATTCTGGGTCAGGAGGTGAAGCTGCATGTCTTCTTCAGAGTACATGGGTATCCCGAGAATGGAATTTCGGTGGTGGGATGAAAAACTGCCCTTCAGTACCGGTACTCCGAAAACTCCACTTTGCATCCTTTAACATCGCAAGAGTGCCAACGCTCAGTTGAAGGAAAATTTGACGGTTAGTATTATTAAAAGGGTTTCGTCAAACGTGGGGCTCGAACAAGTACCGTCGCCTTAATTGCAAGTTGCTCTGCCGACTGAGCTAACCAGACCGGTGCGTTTAACCCGCAGATAGTCCTAAACTGTATCGCACAATCGGGAATAAGAAACCAAGACGGTCAGCTACTATATCAGAAGGTTTTCGTCAAACGTGGACACGGAACCCATAACGTCGCCTTAATTGCAGTTTCTACCGATGAGCTAACCGACCGGGAGATATAACCAGCATATAGTACCAAAACTGTCTACGCACAATCGAATAAACCAAGACGGAGCGATTAATAAAAAGATCCGTCAAATGTGGGGCCGGAACCAGGACTGTCGCCTAATAAGACCGGGCTCTGCCGTCCAAGCTAACCGACCTGGGACGTTACAAACACCGGTGGTACATAGACTGTATACGTTACAGCCCACCGGTGGTACGTAGACTGTATTCAGCACAATCGAATCAAACAATGACCCCCCCCCCCCTTATACGTCAGGCAATATTATAAAAAGGTTTCGCCAAAAGTAGGACACCAACCCATGACCGCAGCCTACATTGCAGTTTCTCTGCCGAATGGAAAAAATATTAATCAACATTAACAGATTACACCATTGTATAACACGTACACACTTCCTATTGCGTAACCCGTTAAAAAACACAGTGAGCGTAACTAAGAAAGGGTAGCCACAACACAATTAATGAAATAGAAGTAAAAAATATACCATATAGCATTAACACCAGCCCTGTTCATTTAGGATACTGAAGTAGCGCCATCCATCTCGTGATGCTTAAGGAAATAATTGGCGAAAATATTCCGTTCTCGCTCCATCACAAAATCAGGATGACGGTTGCGATGTGGGGGGGTCAATAGGGTGGAGCTGCATGTTCTTCTTCAGAGCACCTGTGTTCTCCGAGAATCGAATTTCGGGTGGGGGATGAACAACCTGCTTCTTCAGCACCTGGTACTCCGAAAACTCCTCTTGCATCCTTTCACATAGCAAGAGTGCCAACGCTAGTTGAAGGAAAATTTGACGGGTAGTTTATTAGAAGGGTTCGTCAAACGTGGGGCTCGAACCAAGTACCGTAGCTTAATTGCAAGTTGCTCTGCCGACTGAGCTAACCAGACCGGTGACGTTATAACCGCAGATAGTACCTAAACTGTATTCGCCACAATACAAATAAACAAGACGTCAGCTATATCAAAATGGTTCGTCAAACGTGGACACGAACCCATAACCGTAGCCTTAAATTGCAGTTTCTATCGATGAAGCTAACCGACCGGTGACGATATACCCGCACATAGTAACCAAAACTGTAATAGCCCAATCGAAATAAACCAAGACGAGGGAGCTATTATTAAAAAGATTCCGTCCACGTGGGGCAGGAACCCATGACTGCCGCATCAATAGCGCGGTGCTCTGCCGTCCAAGCTAACCGACCTGTGAGTTACAACCCACGTGGTACTAGACTGTATTCGCACAATCGAATAAACCAAGACGGTCAGATATTATTATTAGAAAAGGTTTCGCCAAAGAGGACACGAAACCCATGACCGCCGCCTTAATTGCAAGTTTCTCTGCCGCCTGGAAAAATCTTCTATCACCACCCATCCACAGATTACAACATTGTATACACGTAAACACTTCACTATTGTCCCGTAACCCGTTAACATTGAGCTAACTAAAGAAAGGTTAGACACAACACAATTAATGACAAAATAGAAGTAAACAATAGACCATATAGCATTACCACAATCCAGTCATTTAGGCATAAGAAGTAGCGACATCATCATCGTGAGGCTTAAGGAAAAATTGTCGACGTATAATTCCAGTCTCTCTCCATCACAAAATCAGGAGTCCGGTTTGCGAGGTGGCCAAGCCATCCTGGGGGGTCAATAGGGTGGAGCTGCATGTCTTTGCAGCGCACATGGGTATCCCGGAGAATCGGAATTCTTGGTGGGTGGGATGAATGAAACATGGCTTTCTTCAGTAACTGGTACTCCGAGAAAAACGCTCTTTTGCATCCTTTAAATAGCAAGAGTGCCAACGCTCGTTTGAAGAAAATTGACGGTTTTAGTATATTATTAAAAAGGGTTTCTTCAAACGTGGGGCTCGAATCCATGACCGCCGCCTTAATTGAAAGTTGCTCTGCCGACTGACCTACCCGACCGGTGACGTTATAACCAGCAGGATGTACCTAACTGTATTCGCAACAATACGAAATAAACCAAGACGGTCAGCTACTATTAAAAAAGGTTTCTCAACGTGGACCGAACCCATAACCGTCGCCTTAATTGCAAGTTTCTACCGACTGAGCTAACCGATCGGTGACGATATAACCCGCATTATCCGAAACTGTCTACGACAATGCGAAATAAACCAAGACGGTGTAGTATTATTAAAAGATTCGTCCAAAACGTGGGGCAGGAACCTATGACTGTCGCCTCCAATAGCGCGGTGCTCTGCCGTCCAAGCTACCGACCTGTGACGTACAACCCCACCGGTGTGTGGTCCTAGACTGTTCGCCAATCGAAATAAACCAGATCGGTCAGCAATATTATTAAAAAGGTTTTCGCCAAAGTAGGACACGAACCCATGACCGCCGCCTTAATGCAAGTTTCTCTGGCCGGACTGAGCTAACCGACCGGTGACGATGTAACCCGCATTTTGTAGCCAAAACTGTATTTTTTTTTATCTTTTTCTGTCCAAAACGTATTCGACAAGTAGGAAAAAAATAAGAGCGTTAGCTATTAGAAGAAAGGTTCCGTCAAACGAGAGGACACGAACATGACCGTCGCCTAATTGCAAATTTATCGGCCGGACTGAGTAATGGGCCCGGTGACGATATAGGCCCCGCATATAGAACCAAACTTGGGATTCGCCCCAATCGAAAAACCAAGACGGTAAACTATTGTTATTAAAAAAGGTTTCGTCAAACGTGGACCCGAAACCCATGACCGTCGCCTTACTTGCAAGTTTCTCTGCCGACGGAGCTAACCGACCGGTGCCGCTAGAACCCGAATATAGTACCAAAACTGTATTCGCAAATCGAAAAAACCAAGACGTTAGCTATTATTGAAAAGGATTCGTCAAACGTGGCGCTCGAACCCAGGACCGTCGCCTCAATAGCACAGTGATCTGCCGCCTGCGCTTACCGACCGGTGACGCGTAAAACGCAGATAGGTACCCTAACTGTATTCGCACAATCGAAATAGACCAAGAGGGTTAGCTATTATTAAGAAGGTTCGTCAAACGTGGGGCAGGAACCCATGACTGCCGCCTCAATAGCGCGGTGCTCTTGCCGTTCAAGTAACAGACCTGTGACGTTGTAACCCACCGGTGGCGTACCTAGACGGTATTCGCACAACGAAAGAAACAAGACGGTCAGCAATTAATTATATTTAAAAAGGTTTCGCCAAACGTAGGACAAGGAACCCATGACCGCCGCCTTAATTGCACGGTTCTCTGCCGACTGGAAAAAAAAAAAAAAAAAAAAAAAAGATATTATATCACACATAACAGCTTTACACCATGTTATAACACGTAACACTTCCTATTGTCCCGCTTAACCCGTCTAACATTGAGCGTAACTAAAGAAAGGTAGACACAACACAATTAATGAAGATAGAAGTAAACAATATAACATATAGCATTACCACAATCCCAGTCATTTAGGATAATGAAAGTAGCCGGACATCCATCATCGTGATGTCTTAAGGAAATAATTGTCGAAAATATCAGTTCTCTCTCATCACAAAATCAGGATGTACGGTGCGGATTTGTGGCCAAGCCCATTCTGGGGGTTCAATCTAGGGTGGAGCTGCATGTCTTCTTCATAGCACATGGGTATCCCGAAGAATCGGAAATTTCGGGTGGTGGGATGTGAAACATGCTTCTTCAGTAACGGGTACTCCGAAAATCCTCTTTCATCCTTGAAACATAGCCAAGAGTGCCAACGCTCAGTTTGAAGGGAAAATTGACGGTTTAGCTATTAGTTTCAAAAGGGTTTCGCCAAACGTGGGGCTCGAAACCCAATTACCGTCGCCTAATGCAAGTTGCTCTGGACTGAGATCTAACCGAACGTTGACGTTATAACCCGCAGATAGTACCTAAACTGTATTCGCACAATAGAAAATTTAAACCAAGACGGTCAGCTATTATTATCAAAGGTTTCGTCAAACGTGGACACTAAACCCATAACCGGTCGCCTTATTGCAAGTTTATACCGACTGAACTAACCGGACCGGTGACGATTAAAACGCATATAGTACCGAAAGTTAAGCAACAACGAAATAAACCAAGACGGTAGCTATTATTAAAACAGATTACGTTCAAACGTGGGGCAGGGAACTATGACTGTCGCCTCCATAGCGCCGGTGCTCTGCCGGCAAGCTAACCGACCTGTGACGTGTACAACCCACCGGTGGTACCTAGACTCGTATTCGCACAATCGAATAAACCAAGACGGTCAGCAATTAGTATTAAAAGTTCGCCAAACGTAGACAACAACCATGACCGTAGCCTTAATTGCAAGTTTCTCGAGACGGTGAAGCTAACCGACCGGTGGACGATGTAACCGCTTGTAGCAAAACTGTATTTTTTTTTTTTTTTTTTTTCTGTACCAAAAATGTATTCGACCAATAGAAAAATAAGACGGTAGCTATTATAAAAAGGTTTCCGTCCTCAAACGAGGGCACGAACCCATGACCGTCGACCTTAATTGCAAATTTATCTGCCGATGAGTAATGGCCGGTGCGATATAGCCCGCATATAGAACCAAAACGTATTCCGCACAATCGAAATTACCAAGACGGTAAACTATTGTTATTAAAAAGGTTTCGTCAACGGGGGACACAACCCATGACCGTCGCCTTACTTGCAAGTTTCTCTTGCCGACTGAGCTAACCGACCGGTGCCGCTATAACCCGCATATAGTACCAAAACTGTATTCGCAAAATCGAAATAAACCAAGGACGGTTAGCTATTATTGAAAAGGATTCGTCAAACGTGGGGCTCGAACCCATGACCGTCGCCTCAATAGCACAGTGATCTGCCGACTGAGCTAACGACCGGTGACGCTGTAACCCGCAGATAGTACCTAAACTGTATTCGCACAATCGAAATAGACCTAGACGGTTGGCTATTATTAAGAAGGTTTCGTCAAACGTGGGGCTCGAACCCATGACCGTCGCCCTAATTGCAAGTTTCTCTGCCGACTGAGCTAACCGACCGGTGTCGATATAATCCGCATATAGTATCAAAACTGTATTCGCACAATCAAAATAAACCAAGACGGTTAGCTATTATTAAAAAGATTCCGTCAAAACGTGGGGCTCGAACCCATGACCGTCGCCTCAATAGCGCGGTGCTCTGCCGACTAAGCTAACCGACCTGTGACGTTACAACCCACAGATAGTACCTGGACTGTATTCGCACAATCGAAATAAACCAAGGACGGATAGCTATTATTAAAAAGGTTTCGTCAAAGGTGGAACTGGAACCCATGACAGCCGCCTCAATAGCACAGTGCTCTGCCGACTAAGCTAACCGACCGGTGACATTGTAACCCACAGATAGTAGCTAAACTGTATTCGCACAATCGAAATAAACCAAGACGGTTAGCTATTATTATTAAAAAGGTTTCGTCAAACGTGGGGCTCGAATCCATGACCGCCGCCTTAATTACAAGTTTCTCTGCCGACTGAGCTAACCGACTAGTGAGGTTATAACCCGCAGATAGTACCTAAACTGTATTCGCACAATCGAAATAAAGCAACACGGTCCGCTGTTATTATTAAAAAGGTTTCGTCAAACGTGGTGCTCGACCCATGACCGTCGCCCTAATTGCAAGTTTCTCTAACGACTGAGCTAACCGACTAGTGAGGTTATAACCCGCAGATAGTACCTAAACTGTATTCGCACAATCGAAATAAAGCAACACGGTCCGCTGTTATTATTAAAAAGGTTTGTCAAACGTGGTGCTCGAACCCATGACCGTCGCCTTAATTGCAAGTTTCTCTGCCGACTTAGCTAACCGGACTAGTGAGGTTATAACCCGCAGATAGTACCTAAACTGTATTCGCTCAATCGAAATAAAGCAACACGGTCCGCTATTATTATTAAAAAGGTTTCGTCAAACGTGGTGCTCGAACCTATGACCGTCGCCTCAAAGGCACGGTGGTCTGCCAACTGAGCTAACTGACCGGTGACGTTATAACCCGCAGATAGTACCTAAACTGTATTCGCACAATCGAAATAAACCAAGACGGTTAGCTATTATCATTAGAAGGTTTCGTTAAACGTGGGGCTCGAACCCATGACCGTCGCCTCAAAGGCACGGTGGTCTGCCAACTGAGCTAACTGACCGGTGACGTTATAAACCGCAGATAGTACCTAAACTGTATTCGCACAATCGAAACAAACAAAGACGTTCAGCTATTATAAAGGGGCTGGAACCCTACACAGACGGCAGTAGCAATTGCCTACCCCTGATTTGTCTCTTTTCAAATCCTTTGTGCCGAGCACGCAGCGATGTGGCAACATGTGCAAGATCTTCAAAATCTTCGGCATGACCCGACCGTGATTCGAACCCCGATCTCCCGATTGGAATGGCGACGCTCTACCAGCTGATGTGCCAATGCAACCACCCGGGAAAAAGGAGCTAATTTAGCCTAGGCATCTCACTTGGGTAATTCCCATTAGATATTGGACATAAAAATTAAAGTGTTGCAGAACTTGCTGAGAGATCATGCTGAACTTTAGGGTGCGTTTCAATCCACGTTCCCCTCAGTATTTATGCCAGTGCCGAGAACCAGTTCTTAAAACACTAGGCCAGTACCGAGGCATTCAACTCACATGGGAAATCCAATGAATTGGCTAAAATAGAATTGGTTAACATTGAATCTTCGAATCTGAATCACAAAGTAATGTTTGCCCCCCCCCCCCCCCCCCTCGAAAACACTGAACCTACAATATAGTAAACTAACCACCATAATATTGGGGTCGTAGAGCTATCGAGAAATGGGAACGACATTCCACAATATTGATAGATCTTCCATTCGGGGAGTGATAAATTGTCCAGAGATGTCCCGCAAGCTCAAACCACGCTACTGACAATGACGTTAATATCACCATTTGTCATCTATCGAACAACATCACTTCACACGGCTACTAGTATATGGTCTGCTGCAGCCGAGTCTATCTACATGAAACAAGGGCGTATGTCTAATGAGTGGGTGGAGGGACGTGAACATTGCACACAATTACCTTCTTCTACCAAGGTAGCACCACTTCTTTACAGAACACAGGTAACCGACTTCTAAAATTGCATAAATTGTGCATTAGACTATTTCATTCGCGTATTTCACGCCGACAATTCAAACAGATCTTCTATCTGATATTGTTTCGAACCACATCACCATATCTCTTACGGTTAGTCCGTAATCGTACCAATGAACCCTATGCGAAATTATACTTATTAATTACCCCACATAATTAGTGACTGTCGTGATTAAAGCCCAATCAGATCGTATTCACCCAACCCCGATACCACTGCTTATTGCTAACAGGAAAGTGTGGCATACACACGCTGACGTGATCACCGAGTCTCCTCCAAAACTTCATTGAGGCCAGACAGAAGACAGAAAGCATGAATGCATACTTAGTAAACCTTCTTTATTTTCCATAATTAGAGTGTTTATAGAAGAAACGAGGTCTTATATTGCACTACGATGTGAATATATGGTTTTGTTGTCTAAACCCTTTCTTAATTCCTTTTGTTCTAACTAACATGTGAACAAGAAAGTGCTTAAAACGCAAACATAAGTAGGACATACGTGAAACAATGGGCTTGGGGTGACAGTATGCAGAATGAATGACCTGTCTAAAACTATCAATAGTAAATAAAATCTTAAGAGGAACAACTAAGAGACACCAAATTTCCCATCCCAGTGATGGGCAATTTTCGATAAGATGCATATTAAAACAATGAGGAATATGATAGTGTCACTAATTTTTAGCTCTACATAAACACACATTCAGTTCTAAGCAGTGATAACCACTAGGCCTGTCATTGGAGCGTTGTTAAACACATTCAATACCAGTTGCGCGAGAATCCATCTGGGAGTCTGAACTCCTCACATGCACAACTGATTGCCACACAAAACTGTGAAATAAAATGTGCGAGAAATACACACTGGCCTATACCGAAGTATACACCTTTATTGCAGGTAAAATGTGTGCGAAATCCATACTGCCTAACTAGCACCGAATGTGAATATCCTTGTGCATTGCACTACTGAATCCCACCGAGGACTCGTACCTCTCGACCAATCATTTCTTTGTGGAGATAATAGTATACAGGTATTTATGAAGCGCAAAATTCAAACCAGAGTTTGATCTAATGCACTGTATAAGAAAAAAAGATAAACCCTACATTACACATTTAATGCCCTAGGAATGTAGTCCCCATTATTCATGGCAGCATGTAAATCTCTCATGTCTATAAAACCCAAATTCAATGCGATAAATGAGGAGAATGTGATATAGAAGTCATTCTTCAGATCTTATGTGGATGCATTCCCGTATCATTTCGAATGATTAGAAATTATTGACCTGTTCCTGAAACCTCTGAGAATTGATGTTGTCAGTATATTTATAAGCTTTGTTAATCTTGACGTGGCGGTCTCGTAACCTGTGAAGGTACCTAGCCTCAAAGCCTGATTATCCAGGCTAGTATTCCTATGGCGCAATATCACTGAATGGTGGTAGGAACAATCAAGCCATAAAACAATCAACGCCATACATCAAGAAAGCAAGTTGATGCTGCCATTTCGGTGCAGGTTGTATTCCGGTGGCTCTTGAGTGAGAGCATATGCCTTCATGATATATTCATTTCAGGTCCCACCAACAAAAGGTGGGGTACCCCACGTAGTTTCATACATCTCTTTCACAGCCTATAAGGCATGTCCAGGTAATGCAAACTTCCAAACTCAATGGAGTCACTCCATGGAATTTTGTCCGTACTAAGCAAACTTGCCAGATCTTATCAGACATCCAGACGAACTTTACCGTCTTGAAAGACTGAAAACTAGCTGAAAGAGTCTGACTGTACAAATGTACAAGGGAGAGCAGGAGACTGGGAAGATAGTCATCTTGCCTTTACTACAGGATTGAAATAGATGGAGTCATGAGTGACAAACATGAATGTGGTATCAATTGATTGATTAGGACTGCCTTCATCACAAACTCTTGAACTGTGTTGACACTTGATTATATGTTCCTGATCTGCGTTAGTCAGTGGTCTTGACAACATGTTTTGTCTAATCACAAGTAGCTTATTAATACGCACCATTTTTACCAGTACAAGTTATCATACTAACACAGTGCACCACAGGACCTAAACACAATCAACACACTTGACTGAAAGGGAAAAATTTAAACAAATGATTTTATATGGGTTTCGCATGCCAATTAGGGTTTATAATGGAACTCTGACCATCTTGATCAGTCCTCAGATGATAACAAGGCAGTGGTGTGAGCAATCCCAACCTGTACTAGAATCCAGGAACAACTATTTGACCTCCCCAACTGAAAGGCCAATTGGTAAAATCCACTTTCTCTGAACCAGGAGGAGCAGACAATTCATGTCCAATGAGACTGCTCACAGCCGACCAACAGACTTATTGCAAATAAATATTCTGGAACAAACCCCAGAAAGTCCACTGTCCTACGTGGAACCATGAAGTGAAGACCAAAATATTCTCCACCACAACAAAGCTACAGTCTGGTGAATATTGCACTCAAACTATGGATACAGTATTTGCTTGCCACTCTTCCACTAATGCAGCATACATGAAGTGATGCAATGAGTTGTCTTAGTATGCAGCACTGATTAATTATAAACGTTTGCCTTACACTTCCACTTACATTACCTTACAGCTGACATACAACTACAGGACCGAGAACCTACACCTTGTTACACAATGGAGTGACAGGACTATATACCATCTAGTAGTTAATTTCATTTCTATGAACATTAACATACTTTGAACCCCAAGTCTAGTCTACATTCAAGATCTGAACAGAGACTGACTACCAAACAATCTCTAATTACATGGACCACAGAGCTAATGTTGATGTGTGGAGGGTAGTCATTCATCGAAGCTACCCAGGGTTTTTTTTTTTCCCACAGTTCAGGGCAGCCCGGTCTCCAGTTTGTGGTAGTCTGAATAGGCCAAAGGCATAAAGAAGTGTGGCCTCCCAACTCCACTTTCCTTGAAATAATAAACAAATCTCATCCACCTGATCACAGATTTGTCAAAAGTGAGTGATTCATTCGCCAGTCTATACAGTCAGATTAAAGACGGTGTACAACCATCCAAGTTTACGATCAAAATCAATGTTCAAAACAGCAGTATTATGATGAACTCCAAGGACAATACTGTACAGTGCACTCAGTTGTATGTTACTGTACAAGATTTTCGTCCAGAGAGGAAGGGAAAATGTGATGCTAAAACTTGCAAAAAATACTCTACTATACAGGTCCAAGGACAGTAGCTGATGGGGAAAAAGAGCAAAATTACAAAGTTGAAAATTTTACTGGCAGTAGCTCTGGGCGCTTCTAACATGACGAATTTGAGGCAACATGTCGATGCCCGAATATTGGAGAAAATTTAATTGCCCAGGCAACAGACAGTCTCCTGCCTCACCAAGCTCTACAAATGAGCAGTCAAGCCTGGCAAAACTCCCAACCAACTCTAAACCAATGTTGAACTGCTTATACAAACAAAAAAATACAAACAGCTACTATCATCAATGGGGAATGGTGAACTTGAAACATAACCAAAAATTGTATTGAGAACCAATACAAATGGAGCTGTATGTGTTATGGTGAGATCATGCTAGGGCTTGGTATAGTAAGAACATTACATGAGGATTGCATGAATAGTTGTAGCGCACTATTAAATAGAGTGTTGTGAATCCAACATGCTCTTTCTGTCAATTTTCGATGGGAGGGCAAATGGTCCCCTCCCAATACAAATGGCTTTACATTGCAGTTTACAACCAATGTACCGCTGATTCCCCAATTGATCATCTGACATAATTCTTATTAAAAATGGTACAATAACTTCATTGGTTATCTACAAAGACTTTGATTATCTACAAAGATCTAAAGTGAATACCACACACAATTACACAGAGAATACAAATATTTCAATCTGCATGCAATGCAGCTGTCACATGTTAATGTTATAGAGTATTAGGTACATGTATACTTCTGTTATGGTATGAATTAGGTCATATCCTTTATATCTACTTTGTGGAGTTTTACAATTAACTATGTAACACACTGCTGCCCACACACACACACACACAGATACACATACACTGATGTATAACACAACAACATTTCAAACAGTATTTACATAAGAGGTGGAAAGAACATTTTCAAGTTAGTGCACTTTGGCAGAAATTTCTCAATAAGACTCTGTCACATCGGTTCCAATAGTGTCAAAGACTAGGAGCCATGCTGAATTGTAAACTGGACAGTAGAGTAAGAAAAAAAAAGGGCAATGCAACATGCAGACGGATTTCAAAGTTTCTCCAACATGTGTGGCTATTACTCATTAATTGTACAATTCCTCAGCAGTCACTTACCGCATAAATCAATTATTCTCTTAAAACATCACCAATACCCACAATGTGGAGCGGCTGGTGGGTTATTTTTTGCTGATGTATTTCATAGCAATTGTTGATTGTGTTTTGGAACAGATCCCAACAGTTTGCAGACTCTGCGATTCGCAACGTCCAAGCTAATGAAAAATTTGACTTCCTCGCAGATATACTGTACTGGATTGAGCCTCAAAACAATACCAAGTGTCACACCAGCAAACAGAATAGGCTGTTGGTTTTTTGCACGGGGCATAAATAACTTGTGTGAATCCTAAAACAGAATCATGCACTTTTTTGTGTGAGACTCACGTTTCCATGGTGGAGAGACTGACTGGCTGAATTTGATTAGTACCCCTACAAGATACCTGATACATAGCTAATCAGCACTATTTTGTTCATTGTTTATGTTAATTCAGGAGGCTAGTCAATGGTGGTCCAGACTACGATGCCTGCTCCTCCCCTATCATTGGGTAAACAAATCATTAATGGTGGAATAATTGAGCCCACCCTGGTTAAGACAAATGTAACAGATATTATTTCATGGGAGATCGACCTGAATATATATAGCTCAATCAATAACTACCCACAAGAACAATGTATTGATCGATGGGTTGTATGTTGACCTGATGTCTTCGGAATGCGCCAGAGAATACTGATCCTATCATTCAGTGACATTCGGGCCATTGTACAAATCAGTTGACACTGTACAGCATGTATTTTAGCAAAGCAAGCAAAGTTATGGATCATGGGCATCATTCTGTCTACAAACATGGAACCCAATTGCTTGGTGAGGGGGGTAGAACATGCTTGTGGATCGGCCTGTCTGATGTAGAGCGCCATGGATATGAATGGGATCATCTCAATTGATTTAAATCCTAAATGCATTTCACAAAACATGTACATGTGTCATGTTAAGAAGTAGTTAACTCATTTCAAACATGGAACGACTGCATCTTGAAAAATTTTACTGACAATGGAGTCAATTTAAACCAAATGTATATGAATGGGTGGATTATTTTAGAAAACAAAATGTAAGAGGAAAGTGAATAAACCTTAGTCAAGGAGACAGCAAAGGCAGAGAGCACAACAAGGCCAACCAGACAGCACTGATCAGTGTTGTCATCCCTTCTCCGGTTACGCTCGTTACGTAGACGACTGTCCGGTCCGTGTATACAACATTCTGTGGGGGTGGGGGCACAGACCCCTGGAAACCATAGGTGTGTTGGGGCCCAGCATAGGGTTGGTATGGGCCCTGTTGAAGAAAAATACAGAAGGAAAGTCAGCTTCAAAAGAGTAATTAATTCATGAGACTCAAGACATGAATGAGGCACTAATGCCAATTGATAGTCCTGGAGTTCTGCTACACAGAGCTGGGTCTCTGACAGGGTCCGAAATACTTTTTCAATTTCGGGGGCTATTTTGAAGAAAAAAAATCGCACCCCTAAAACTTAATTCGGGGGCTACTTGAGAGCTTTGGGGGCTACTTGAATAAACATTAGTTTGTTCAAAATAACCCCCAAAATGGCTATAAAATTGCATAAATGGTATAACGCCACTGTGGTAAGTCACTACTCAGGTTGATCCCCTCATGAAGAGGGGTAGTGGTTAGTCCCATGCCCAGAGGCACTGGTGATTGGAAGCATAGGGTGGACACAGCTTCCAGGCATCATGTTTTCCCCTCCTTGTGTCTGCAGCTTGCAATGTTACACTGTAAATCGCACAGCAAAACAATTGAACCATGTTGTCTCTTCCAAGGGGTTGGAAAATATTCTTCATTTTGGTATTTTACTTTTCAGAAAAAATCGCCCCTCTCGAAAATCATTTTGGCTGCTACTTCAACAGCTTCAGAGGTGCTTACTCAATAATATGGTCATGATGAAAACAGGGTGACCGCCTCCAAGTGTTAGTTGTTGCTGCATGGTGTGGCAATCCTGAGAACAGTGGGACATGCCCCCCCCCCCCTACTTGATTACCCACTGGTAATTTTTTGGACTGGGCTCGCCCTCCCCCCCAGATTCCATAGCTAGACGCCGATCCTGCTAGATGAGCTAACTAAAGCTGTAAATGGTTTTTTTGGCCACAAGTTTTAACCATTCTGTTGGCAGTTGACCTCCCCTTATGGAGTAGTGCCAAAAATAAGGCACTAAGCTTCTTTTCAGATATTTCACTTCCCACTTCATTTCTGGCGGGGTCAGGTTTACTCTCACCACCAGATTTACCTCCCAAGGATAATGCAAGGCCAGCACACCCACCCCTCCCTCCCCCATGTGTCGCCCTAGATACTCTGTAACTCTTGAGTAAACCATTCATACCTTCGACTAGTAGGGTCGCTCTCGTTGAGATTTCACCTCTAAAAAATCATATCTTCGTGGTTTCTGAGTGCATATAATCTTGTCACATGTGCTAACCATTCATATTGTACATGTCCTGCAGGTAACAAGTGAAGGATTGATAGCTACGTCTAAAAATTGAGGTTGGAAAAATGGTATTCTAACTACACACTGCAAGCATCGGCAAAATAAACATTAGGCCCCCACAAACGATCTTCCGAAATTTGTAGTAATAATTTCATTTGATTTGTCTGTTTTTAGGTTTGGGTCAGCACAAATCACCTTGAATCATGCTCTTATACCTTTTTTGTAAGGAATTATATCAATTTCACATGTTTCGGGCAAGAGTAAGATTAAATAATTTAATGCTAAGAATTCCAACTAAATTGAAAATTTTCCTGCACAAACACTCTGTTTCTGGTAGAGTGAGTATTGCTGTCGACTCCCCACCGCCCGGCCAGCTGCAAAGCAGACGATATGGAGAAGACGTTCATAAATATAGAGGGGGCTATTTGCTCGTAGTATATATACCAAGGTCGAACAATCACAAAATATCGTCTGCAGGACTTCGTTTGACAAATCCCAAAAAATTGGGATTTTGTCATTACGAGTCAGGTGACGTAGTGTCAGGTCATCATAGCACATGGGCGGTTGATATGGATGGGAGCAAACCCTGAATAGATTCCGAGGGAAAATCGCACCTATTTTGGTCATGAAGTTACAGGAAGATTTCAGTAAACCTTCTACAACGCGGAAATAGAATTTATCGAAGAATGATGCATTTGAAGGCCTAACATTGACCGAAAGCCACTGTTCGGGATATGCGCCGGCGTATTGCGGCGTGTTGGATCGCCGCAGCGTTCAGAAAATAAGAATCCTTCAAATGGGCAAATAACCAGAAAGCCAAAAAAGGCTTAATGATTCCTTGAACTGTTTCTGTAAAACCATAGCCAGACACACGGCCAAATGGGAGATAGTACCAGTCATTATAGGCAACAAAACGTCTGACAAATTTCCTATCTTACCAACCAACTAATAGGGTTCCTGTACCGTGGTAAGAAAAGCTACACCCCCACACTAAATTTTTCAAGGTTGTCAGATTTGAACTCTGGTAACCTTAGATGACCTCCGACTGACCCCACAACATAGCGTGCATGTACTCCCCATGAAGAAGATACACAACTAATTCAAACGATCAGACCAACCTTTGGACTTACCGTGTTTACAAGGTTTTCAGACTTGGACCTCTGGGACCCTCCGATGACCTCTGACCAGACACCAAAACAAAAAGGGTTCAGATACTATCATGGGGAACAAACATACCAAGTATAAGCGTCATCCATCCAGGTGGGGGGCAAGTTATCGTGTTAACAAGCCAAAATTGGCTTAAAATACAATTTTCACAAATTTTCTATTTTCGACCAAAAATTCACCCGACCTGAACCCGAAACAATAGGGTTCTTGTACCCACATAAGAAAGCTATACACCTATTTCAACTGATCAGACCAACCATTTGAGACTTATCGTTGTTACAAGTGTCCAGACTTTGACCGCTGGTGACCTCACATGACTCCTGACCCCAAAAGAATTAGGGGTTCAGTACTCATCATGGGGAACACACATACCAAGTATGCGCTTCTTCCATTCAGGTGGGGTCGAGGTTATCGTGTTTACAAGCCCATTGGCCTAAAATATTGAATTTTTCACAAAAATTTTATATTTTCGACCAAAATTACTCCCGACCTGAACCAAAAACCAATAGGGGGGTTCCTTTACTCCCCATAAGAGAAGCTTATACACCTATTTCAACTTGATCAGGACCAACCATTTGGATAATCGTGTTACAAGTTTCAGACTTGGACCTCTGGTGACCCAGATGACCTCTGACCCCGACCCCAAAACAATGGGTTCATGTTACTCATCATGGGGAACACACATACCAGTCTGAGCTTCATTCCATCCGGGTGTGGTGAGTTCTAGTGTTTACAAGCCAAATTGCCAAAATATAGAATTTTTCACAAATTTTCTATTTTAGACCAAAATTTTCAACTCCCAACGAACCAAAAAAAATAGGGTTGCTGTACTCCCCATAAGGAAAGCTATACAACCCAATGTCAAACTTGAGCAGACCAACCATGCTGTGGACCTTATGTGTTTGTTACAAGGTTTTCGACTTTGACTCTGGGACTCAAGATGGACTCTGACCTGACCCAAAAAACAATAGGGTTCATGTACTATCACGGGGAAACACCACATACCAAGTATGAGCCTGACAATCCAGACCGGATCAAGTCATCCTGTTTACAAGCTGGGGCGGTCACACACACAACACACCCACAACACACACACACGTCCACACACACATACACACAAACACACACACCACACAACACACAACACACACAACACACACACCACACACACACACCCGACGCAAGACGTGGACTGCATAGTTCCTCGTGACTTCGTCAAGGAATCCAAAAAGGATATCCATTTAACGTAAGCCAAAACTTGGTTGGAGGTTGTCTAAAACAATTTCCCAAATCAGACCAAAGAGTAATTTTCCAGCGGACAAGGCCGTTTTCCGTAATCTAGTGAAAAGAGAATGTCCGATTGCGCAAATCAACGGTTGACGTTCGAACCGCACACTAGTACCGCCATGATTAAGCGACAGCGAGCAGAACGAAGTCGCCCAGGCGTTTGTTCAGGCAAGTCACCGATTGGTTAAAGGGCCACCCTGCACATATGATGTAAAATGGCTGATACGAGGTGAACAAAGCAAACGCCTGTTTCACAGGCGACCTCCCGGCCCAAGCGGCCGGCACCACATGCACCGCTGCGTCCCATTGCGATGTGTACGTAATACAGCAGGCGTATCCATGCAATTCTTTGGGGGAAATTAAATCGATAGTATCGATATGGGGGACCTGACGGTAAAATTCTTGTGTAGCTAAATAAAAGATGATCGCTATTGTATAGTTGGAATATTTCAAAACACATTAAAATGAAGTTAAGTCATGTGTTCTCAGTATCGAGGCAATTGGTTATGGTTGTACAGTGAGCTAGACGTCTCATGTCTAACACGGCTGTTCAGTAAGGTGCCATGCCCCTAGTTCAGCTTCACGGTCAACTGCATATATGAGTACACTGTTATAAACAGGTATAAACATGTGCTGGGTGGGAGGTTCAATGCAATGGTCACTGTGTGTGAAACTTATGGCGCGAGAAAAGGGAATACATTATAAGGAAGAAATATATATTATCTATTGCTAAAAGTATATGCCAAATCAAGAAATATTTCTGATTGTGGAAATATTTCTTCACCCAGGGAAAATATTGTTCCCCTCAGAAAATATCCGGAAGCACACAAAAATATGTTTGATGGAAAAATGGTTTCGTAGTAAAAAAATAAATTAAGTTTCTCGATGAAAAAATATATGTAAATATATTGCAATTTGCAACAACATTTAATTGTTTGCAACAAAAATATGTTTGCAACGAAAAAATTTGGTCGCTAAAAAATAGAGTATCTTGGAAAAAGAACTGATGTTGGCACGAGTTATTTATGTTTCCAGTTGAGATAAATATATGTGCAAGGAAAATAATTATATTGTTTTACAAAATGTGTGTACCAAAAAAATATATGCCTTGGCAGATATTTTCCATGACAAGCACTCTTCTGAACACGAATATAGTAATACAGAAAAATGTTGTAAAACCAACAACGACATTTGCTACAAAGTATTTTGTTGGCAACAGAAAAAACCTTTGCTGTCAAAGATATGTTTGCAACGAAAAAATATACTTATCAAACGTAGCCTCATGGAACAGCGTTGATTCTAATCGTCAGAGTACGATGAGTAGTGAAATGCACGTGATCCACTGCATGTACTGAGGGTACCTGGGTGACATTCCGTCAACCTGCAAACGCGGCTTTCCACTGTTTTCTACTAGAAGGATATCGATTTTAAGGGCATGATATAGGAAGATACTGATTATGGGGAATAGCAAGATCAAAACGGACTGAAAAACTAGAGAACCACTGGTGCTGAACTCAAACCGCACAAGTACAAAGACACAATGACAACTCTGTGAAGCTGAATGTTCAAATTCATCAGCTAAAAAAAACAATTCAAACAATGGCCCCATTGTGCCCCTGTAACGACCTGTGACCTTGATCTCCATAGGGCCAAAGATGTCTTAGCAGTCAAGAACATGTTACGCCGTTAGGTCAACATCATCAAAGAATAACCAATGGAGAGGAAAAAAGGGCAATTCACAAAGTGAGCCTATTATTGTGCCCCTTTAAGAACTTGACCTTCATATGTTCAAGATTGTCCCCATCAGTGTTGAATGTTTGTGTATGATTTACAAGTGCAAATGGACCACTAGATGAACACTACCTACAGGGTTTCCAAATTCGGGTCAAATGTTAAATATGACCAAAGAAGGTTCATACCAATTTATTATGAGAACAAGTAGGCCATGACAGAAGCCACGTGGCTGGGGTCAGGTAAAACAAATAGTAGGAATGACTGGCAATGCAGTCTCTGTTCTGGAAATGGTTTGCGAATAGCCATAACAAACAATTGGCGAAATGACAAATAGAATATAGTGGTAACCTGCGAATAACATCATGTTGTCCAAGTGCTTGGAAAAACAAGGCGACCGCCCCAGTGTTCCGCCTGGTTATGCGATCAGTGTTTTCAGCTATTAGTCACCATGCGAACAGGTACAAGGCATGTAATTAGGTGCTTTAATGATTCTGTATTAGATTTGACGAAAACCCTACTAATCAGTGACCCAATTTTCAATCCATAAGGGACTGTTGACAATGTCTACTATAAGTTTTGTGGAAATGGGACTAAGATGCCTAAATGTATGCAAATTAGACAATAATCAACTTTCTGTTGGCCCATTATCAGTTCCCTGATCTCAGGACCATTTGTGAACCACACTCAATATCATTTCTTGGAATTCAACGAACTTGAACATTGGCATTGATGAAAGCAATTTATACACAATGCATTAACCCATGTGGACCTTGATCAATGTTAACTTTGGCGAGGACTACTAAAGGTTAGACCACAGCTCATAGTGAAAACTGGGCCTATCTAATAAAGTTGTGATATCTCCGGGTCACCAATAAAATTCCATTTAATACAAGCCCTCCAAGGGAATTACTCCCTCCACCCCCCACGCTATATCACACACAGAAGCTACTGCAGGTGGTAACCTGACAACGGGACCATCCATAATGTCTCCTTTGTTGAACAACGTTCGGTGAAAAAAAATCAGATTTTGACCCCTACGTGACCTTTGATGACCTTCAATGCTATGACGGTTTTTATAAAACAGTGTGACTCTCCATGTGATGCGTCCACTGCTAGAAGCAGATGCATTCCAATGAAAAAGCCCAATGTTTATGGCGAAAAAAAAAAGCGCTATATACCAAAGAAGAGTCCGATCGAAGCGGGTCGACGAGTTGGTCCCCTCATAAAGCACACAAAGGTCTATCAAATATCCAAACAAAAAGAACCCGTTTTATTTTTTTGCCCGTCACTCCTTAAACATAAGCACATTATCAAGACTCAACCTTTAACCACATGACCACCGACAGAGTCAAACTTGAGGTCAGTGGTCACAGACATGCAGGTAAACAATTTTATATCCAATGGTGAACCTTCCAGCCTTCACAGATATTCATTCTCCGATTATGGCCAGAAAACAGTTTTGGACCCCTGAAGTGACTTGAAGGACCTTTAAATGAATGTTGTCATGGCAGGTTTTGATGAAAATGGGAGACTATCCATGTGATACATCCACTCATAGGAGCATTTGGCATGTTGATGAAAATGCCCAGTGCTTTTGCCAAAAAAAAGTACTAAAGTATAAAAAGTTTTTTTACCCATCCGTGACCTGTGATGACCTTCAAGACATGAGTTTTTTATAAAATTGTTACCTCCATGTGATGCATCCATCCTAGAAGCAGTATTGCTTCCAATGAACATGCCTAATGTGATTGCGAAAAAAAGCTATTAAATTAACTTTGACCCCTTGTAAACTACCAAAGTATGCGGCAGATCGAAGCGGGAGTTGTGGGAGTTGCGTTTCCTTCCAGAAGACACCAAAGGTCTAGCACATAGCCAAAAATAACAGTTTCTATTTTATTTGCCCGTAACTCCTAAATAAGCACATTTATTCACGACTGAACCTTTAACCACATGACCACCCGAAAGAGGTCAAATTGAGGTAAGAGGTCAAAAACATGCAGGTCAAATTATTACAACAAATGGTGACACCTTCCAGTCTTCACAGATATTCAAGTCTCTGATTATGGGCAGAAAACAGGTTTTGACCCCTAAGTGACCTTGAATGACCTTTAATGACATGGGCTTTTTTATGAAATTGGAACTCTCAATGTGGATACATCCACTCCTAGAGCATTTTCAATTTGATGAACAGGCCCAGTGCCTATGCCAACGTTACTAAAATCAGTTTTGACCCCCTAGTGACCCTGATGGACCTTCAATGACCAATGGCGGTTTTTTAACAATTGTACTCTCCATGTGATGCATCCAATCCTAAAAGCATTATGCATTTCAATGCACACGCCCAATGTTATGCGAAAAAGAGATGGAAGTAAACTTGACCCATTGTAACGACCAAAGTAAGAGGCAGATCGAAGCGGGAGTTGGTCTCCTCCATTAAAGCAAACAAAGGTCTATCACATTCAAAAATAACAGTTTCTATTTTTTTGACCGTAACTCCTTAAATAAGAAAAGTTATCAAGACTACAATCCTTTAACCACATTGACCACCCGACAGAGGTCCAATTGAGGTTAGAGGTCACGCGGGCAGGCAAGAACTAATTAAGCACAATGGTGAACCTTCCGGCCGCTTCAACAGATATTCATCTCGATTATGGCCAGAAAACAGTTTTTTGACCCCTAAGTGACCTGAATGACCTTTAATGACATGGCAGGTTTTAAAAATTGAACATCTCCATGTGTACATCCCACCTCGTAGGGCATTTTGCATTCTGAGTGAACAGCCAGTGCTATTGCCAAAAGTCCTAAAGTACTAAAAGTTTTTTACCCCTACGTGACCTTTGATGACCTTCTTGACATGAACGGTTTAAGAAAATTGGTACTCTCCATGTGATGCATCCACTCCTAGAAGCATATTGAATCCAATGGAACACGCCAAGGTTATTGCGAAAAAGCTAGTAAAATTAAACTTTTGAACCCCTGTAACTACCAAAGTATGCGTCGATCGGAGCGGGAGTTGGTTCCTCCATGAAGCACACAAAGGTCTATCACATACCCTAAAAAGAACCAGTTTCTATTTTCCTTGCCCGTAACTCCTTAAATAAGCACATTATTCAAGACTGAACCTTTAACCACTTGACCACCCGCCAGAGGTCAAATTGAGGTAGAGGTTCACACACATGCAGGTCAACAATATATCACAATGGTGAACCTTCGAGCCTTCACAGACATTCATCTCTCTGCATTTGGCACAGCCAGAAAAAGTTTGACCGCCTAATTTGAGCCAATTGATATGTACCTTTAAGACATGGCAGGTTTTAAGAAAATTGTAACGCTCCAGGGTGATACATTCACTCCTGGAGATTTGCTTCGATGAAATGCCCAGGCTATTAGCCCAAAAAGTACTACAAATCAGAATTTGGGAACCCATGTGACCCTTGATGACTTCAATGACATGGCGGTTTTTATAAAAATGTTACTCTCAATGGATGCATCCACTCCTAGAAGCATATTTGCAGTCCAATGGAACATGCCCAATGGGTTATGTGGCGATAAAAGTATTGAATTAAACTTGACCCTGTTGTTAACTAGAAACAAGGGTAAGGAAAGTACGATCGAAAGCGCGCTGGTAAGTTTGGTCTCTCCATTATAAAGCACCACAAGAGGTTCTAGTCACATATCGACACGCCGAAAAAACACGTTTTTCTATGTTTTTGCCAGGAAACTCCCTTAAATCATCAATTTATTCAAGACTGCAACCTTTAACCACAGAGCCACCCGACAGAGGTCAAATGGAGGTCAGAGGTTACACACCTGCAGGTCAACAAATTAATCACAAGGTGAAAAACCGTTCAGACACCTTCACAGATATTCAATCTCCGATTCTGGCAGGAAAACAGTTTTGACCCCTAAGTGGACCTTTAATGACTTGAATGAGCATGGCTTGTTATGAAATTGTAATTCTCCAGGATGATACATCCACTCCTAGGAGCAATTTTGATTCTGCTTGAACATGCCAGTGATATTGCCAAAAGTTACTAACGACTAAAAGTTTTTACCGCTACGTGATACCTTTGAAATGACTTCTAATGAAATGACGGTTTTTAAAAAATTGTTCCTCTCATGTGAGGATCCACTCCTAGAAAGATTTATTGCATTCACAATGAACAGCCTAATGTGTGATGCGACAAGCTATGAAATAAACGCTTTGACCCCTTGTAACTACCAAAGTAGGCGTACGATCGAACTAAGCGGGAGGTTGGTTTCCTCCATGAGCACACAAAGGTCTATCAAATATCCAAAAGTAACAGTTTCTATTTTTTTTGCCCGGAAAACTCCCTTAAATAAGCACATTTATTCAAGACTCAACTTTAACCACATGAGATCCCACCCCGAAAGAAGAGAGTTCATAAATGAGCGGTCAGACGAGGGCACACACATGCAGGTCAAACAAGTAATATCACAATGGTGACACCTTCCAGTCGTCACAGATAAGTCAATTCTCGCTTATGGCCACTAGAAAAAGGTTTTTGACCCCTAAGTGACCTGGAATGACCTTAATGACATGGCAGGTTTTAAAAAATTGTAACTCTCCATGTGATAAGATCATGTCCACTGCCCATGAGGAGCTTGTGCATTGCAATGAAACATGGGTGCCCCAGGGCTTTTGCCAAAAATTACTAAAATCAGCTTTTGAACCCCTACGGGACCTCTGAGACCTTCAATGACATTGGCGAGGTTTTTATAAAAATTGTTACTCTCCATGTGATGCCTCCACTCCTAGAAGCATTGCATTCCAATGAAACACGCCCACAATGTTATGCGAAAAGTATTAGATTAAACTTTGACCTTGTAACTACCAAAGTAAAGTGTCTGATCGAAGCGGGGTTGGTCTCCTCCATATAAAGCACCACAAAGGTCTATCACATATCCAAAATAACCAGTTTTCTATTTCTTTGGCCCGTACTCCTTAAATAAGCACATGATTCAGGAATCAACCTTTAACCAACATGACCACCCGACAGAGGTTCAAATTGAGGTCAGAAGTCACCACACATGGCAGGTCAACAATTATATCACAATGGTAAAACTTCCAGCCTTCACGGAAGATTCAATGCTACGATTATGGCCAGAAAACAGTTCATGACCTTAAGTACCTGAATGACACATTAGAACATTAAGAAAACCTCTGGGGCCCTAGTCCCTACTGTAAAATCATTGGGACTAATAGATAAAACATATCACCAATGTTTCGTCAAAATCCAACAAAACTTAAAAATCTCGCATACTTACTTACAGCCTCTATACAATGCCAGGAATCTGATCGCTTCGTGTACTCTTCATAGTTGTTATATACCCTGCACGGCATCACCATGCATCGACCGATCAAGAGAATATCTTGTAACAACAAGCTTCCAGTGCCAATTTTCATTAATATGTCACTTTTATAGCAATGAAGAATGGTTCGTTTTGGGACACAAAGTAGATTGCACATCGGCAACTCGTCACACGCTCAACATCCAACAAGAGGGTCCCAGCCATGGATGCCTTCCACGGTTCAGGAGATAGCTAACCGCACATACGGACGGACAGACAGACAGAAAAGACGGACGGACGACAGACAACTACAGACACACAACAAGTGACCACTATGTCTCTCCCTTAACAAAGTTCAGGCGAGACAACATGCAATTGCGGTGCCCCCAACCCTCACATGGCATTGAATAAGAAAATAATTTTGTTATGACTCGCTTGAACTGGATGGAGAGCATGGATGGTGTTCAATTATTGAATGGTAACCGATCCCACAGGCTGCCAGGTTCCAATCCCCTGGCCCAGCCTACTGCCAGATACGGTCGTCCTTGACTACCTACAAATACTAATGTATGCACCCATTGACACCAGTAACCTTTCAAAATCCCCCTTCCAATGCACTGTCCAATAACCAATAGCATTTATATATGTACTCAATTAACAATACATACACCTACCCCCTGTTCACTATGAGTGATAAATTTAATGACAGTCCAAGGTTGTTGTCCCTCCCCACCTTCCCATTCCAAGAAAAAAGACGATGGTGGCTAGTTATTATGTTTACACAGAGTAAACAGAAGGTCTTCTTGGCTCTATTATAACTTAATAGACAATGGATCCCTAAAGGGTGACCCACTTAGGCCTGAAATAGAATTCAAGTAGTTAACACGACAGAGTTCCCTGGTAATCCAACTAAATCTTCAGAGGAAGAAGTATTTTGCGATTTTTGCGTTTTCACATATAGCCATTAGCCCCCTTGTGGACAACTTTGACCAGAAAAGTCGGTAGGTATGGCTAATTCCTCATTATGATCGAACATCAGCACTACACCAAACTTTGAGGATGAGAAGCATTTTGCGTGATTGCACAGGATGGGCCCTCGGGAGTATACTGGGCCCCCCGAGTTTCAAAATTTCCTGAAACTCTGGGGTACAACTATAGACTGTCATATTGACTGAACTCAGCACAGCACCAAAACTTGTAATGAGAAGCATTTTGCATGATTTCAAATTATAAGGCCTAGGATCCACATTGGGGCCCGGGCCAGACATGCGCAAACACCACCACCAGGGACTACACCCAAGAGCATTACAAGTCGAATCAATTGAACGTGTGGGAGGATAGCCTTTCAGGTACCATTGTGTGCAATTCCAGTGAAATGGACCCTTGGTCCCAAGTGCCTGGGACCCTTGGGATGAAAATTCTTGAAAACCCAGAAGGTATGGCTGTTAGAAACCACCATTAGGACAGCCATGCAGCACTGAGCACAAATTCATAGAGGGAAAGCATTTTGCCTAATTCCACATGATGGGAACCAGGGCCCACACTGGGCCGTGGTTCCTAAATCCTTGAGTCACCCCGCGGTACCACTATTGGACCATCACCTGGATCAAACATCCGCACTGTGCAACAAGCATTTGTATGAGATACAAGATTTTGCGGTATTTCATTCATGGCCCTAGGGCCCGAACTGGGCCCTCGGGCCTCCAGAATTCTGAACAACCCAATAGCCCTCTCTCCAATAACCATTACAGGTCACTTTGAGCAAATCGGCGCTTGTGGGAGGAGATGCTTTCAAGTACCATGTGTGACATTTCCATAAAATGGCCTGAATGGACCTTGGACCAAAATTCCTGAACACCTCGAAGGTACGGCTGGTAGATCACATTAATGACCAATGTCAGACGTGCAAAACCAGACTTCGAATGCTGCTTTAATGACCTTTTGACTTGACTCACAGGTCAAACATGTCCCGGGGGTCAATCACATTGTGTCCTAAGTTTTGGTCGACATCCATCACAGAATGACTGTTTTGGGGGCCAAAAGGCAACTTGTTGAACACACCTGGATAGATAGATCGAAGATAGATAGATAGATAGATAGATGATAGATAGATAGATAGATAGATGATAGATAGATAGATAGATAGATAGAATAGATAGAGTGACATGCAGATTCGAATATCTCAAGCCAGCATAGCTGGTTTGAGCTAAAAAAAATTATGTGGTGTTATCATATGATGAATCAATGCTGGTAGAAATCGAGGGGTCCAGAATGACAAATGAAATGCATCGCAATTGATTCCCCTTCCTTGGTGTTGTCGTCGTAAATGTGGACTTGGAACACTGCTACTGAGTCATGCTCGCATAATTTTTTTCTCAGGAAATTGAGTGCCAGGCTATGAGGTCAGCTGTTTATGCGATTTAATTGAAACTTGATATCTCTGACATTATTCACTATTGCCACCATCACCAGGCGTTAACGCAACTAAACTGCGGCAAAGGGAGCAAAGAACTTTAAGCATATTAGATCAAATCCTGACCTTGATTTCGAGCACAAGTGCAGTTAGTGGACATCCATTTTTGTATTCACCTTCCTCAAAAAAATACCCTGCTGCCCGCATTGCGGCGAGCTAGTTTCTCTCATACAGTGTGTGGCTGTGTGCATGCTGAGTGGTTACAAATACACTCACTACAAGGACTAACTTGCTACTAATTTTTACGTTCTGTCCTCATAATTTAGGTTCTCGGATAATAATGGACGCAGTATGCAATCAGTTGGAGAGGCTTTTCCGCACTTGATCGAGTTGGCCATGTAATGACAGGAGGATGCAAACCTTGTCTGCACCAGCACCTAGGCCGAATGCTCCCCCTACCACTCCCAGTAACAGTGTCCCTCCCCAACTCAACTTTACTATATACCGAGGCCAATTGGGATTCAGCAGGAGCTGTCATTCTGTTCCGGCTGTCCGAGAGAGGGGGGACTTATGAACGACTATTGGTCACTCCGGGGATCTGTCCAGTTCAGACGAGCTACTACAAGGCCCTAGGTAGAGATGTCGGCACACACATCACTTCAAGTTAAAGTTGAAGGTTTCTGTGGTAGTTACGCGTACGCGTACCGTGGTGCCAGGCAGCATGGCGTGATGTTTGGCCGTGGAATCGGTGAATCACTGAAACGACTCACTGAACTAAGACTACGTTGATAATATTATTTTTCGTTGATAATATAATTATGGTAGATCAACACATTTCCGGTGCCAACAGATATTTTGGTTGCAAACATATCAGGGTGCAAGGACTACGTTAATAATTTGTTTTAACGTCGATAATATAATTGTGAAGAGCAAATCAATTTCATTGCAAAAAATATAATTTTTGTTGCAACCTATTAGTGTTGCAAAAATTATTTCTTGCAAATGACATATATCTACATATATTTATCTTGGGAAACTTATTTCTTTTATGAATAATTTCTCTCCATCGAAAACCTATTATGTGCTTCTGAAAATGTGTTTTGAGGGGAACATTATTTTCCATTGTGAACATATTTCCAACAATCAGAAATATATCTTGATTTGGCAAATGAATGTTTCTTGAAATAGGGATGAAAAGTCTCTCTCCATCGCATATATTTTAACAACAGATAATATTATTTCTTCCTGTAATATATTCCTTTCTCGCGCCATAATTAACTCACTGTAATATTTAATGATGTACGTGATCACTAATGAACCAGTGGTCTTACAAAATATCGTAATTCACAAGAAATGCATAATTAGTTTCGATTTATTTTGGCATAATCAGAATCTCTTTTGCTGGTATATACCAAGCTAAATTGTCGAATTTTTCGGGTCCGATTTTCTCGATATGTCGACATTTTTTTCGCCCCCCCTCAATGTGATTTTTGACGAGCTCTCTTTTAACTTTTTGGGGGGCGAATTCTGCCCGCCGCCCCTGTGTTTTTGGACGCTGTCTCTGGTGCACCTGCCTCCGGGGGTATCCCACAAGTGACAGCTGATATTCATGATGTCTCTTTATTCATATAAGGTTCCTTGTTCATGAGAGTAATTATCCTAATGTTCCTTGTTCATAAGGGTAATTATTCCATAGTTTCTTTTTCAAGTAGGCTCCTTGTTCATTCCTGAGACACCCTGATTACAGTTTGATAGTCCTGGAGTGCTGCTGCTGTCACATAGCTGGTCTCTGTCGACCTGCTCCATAAGGTTCATTATTCTTTGGGTTCGCTAGTCGAAATGAGCAAATGTTCATGTACCAATTGGGCTCTCATTCATAGGCTCACATTCATAATCGACCAGAAAGGTTTCTATTCATGATAAGACGAAAGAGGCAATATTATGAATAACTAGAGCACCAATGTGCTGTAGCTCAAACCGCACAAATGTACCACGGCGAATGTACAATTATGTGATGTTCAAGATCATGAGGCCAAGAAGGCAGTTTCAAACAATGGCCTATAGTGCCCCTGTACCAACTTTTGACCTTGTTCTCAATGGCCAAAGAGTAACACCCAGGAGGTACGGCTGTGCACTTTGCACCAAAGTTCATAAGAGGAGAAAGCAATTTTGCGTAATTACACAAACTACACAAATTACTCTGGGCCAAAGTGGGAAACTATGGAAAAACCAAGGTATGGCTGTTTAGACCATCATTATGACAGAACATCAGCACTGTGCAGTGTGCACCAAAATTTGTGGGAGGAGATTCTTTTGGAATTTTACACATAATGGCATATATTGCCTCTTTAATGACCTTTGACCTCCACAAAGTCAAGCATGTCCCATGGGTCACTAAACATTGCGTCCAAGTTTGGTCGACATCCATCACAGAATGACTGTCTGGGGGCCATGAAAGCGATTGTTGACACATGGGTAGAGGCGTTAGACCCTGTTGCACATTTAACAAAGACCGAGTCATGAATGTATGCTGTATCTGCAATTTGATTTAGTCGATATTATAGGCCGAAATAGAGTTGCTAGGATTATTAGTTTGGGTCAAAGAGGCTGTGACATGCTCATCGATTCCAAAGGGCTGAATGAGATATAGTCAGTTTGTCATTCCAACTATAATTATTATTGTCGCTTGGTTGCCATAGCAATGGTTGCTATGGTTATAATTGTGGTGGTTAAGAACTATTCACTGAGGGGTACCATATGTTGGGGTACCCATGGGTGCTGGGTTTACACACGTCTACATAGTCAACACAATTGGAGACCAGAAGGACTGAGTAGTTTCAAATTTCAGAACAAGGTGCAATGCCTAAGAACATAGTGTTTTCCAGCATTTATGCTGAAAATTTCATTATAACTTCTATGAATATGACTATTTTGGGGGGGAATCTGCCGTCTTCAGACATATTCTGATAAACTTTCATTATTACAACTTGCAAGATATTTGGAGATAGAAACTCCTGACCAGGGGTGATTTCAGTGAGAATGGAACCAGGTTCCATTTTATGAGAACATGAAAATTTAGGGTACAATTTCCCGACATGGATTGTATGAAGTTCATGGGTGCCAAGCGGCTGCTCACAGGCACCAAACGGAGCCTGGCTTCCAACTAAAATCACCCTTGCTTCTCAATATCAGAAATGCTAAGGAAATCCTGAAACTCTGGGGATTGCCTTCTTGTTTAGTTTGTGAAGGCGGATGGAGGCAATAGGGGGCATAAAGCTAGTAGAGTGGCTGATTGCCTCCAGTACTGACAAATATTCACTATAGATGGAAATGCTGTTGTAATTACCTGGGTTGCTGGGTAGATCGAGGGTGGTCCAGGAGCTGGTGGGTAGTGGGTCTGTGGGGCGGGTAAGGCTGAGGCTGTGGAGGGTAGCCCGGGTAAGGAGGTGGATAGCTGCTCATCCTTCACATCCAAGTCATTTCAAGGCGAGTGAACTAAAGATGCGTTCTTCCGATGAATACTGCGGCTGTCGCCGCTTCCTCGGAACTGTGATGAAACAAGAATGCGAATCTGCATAATGAATCCTTGCCATACAAATTCTTTTGCTAACTTGATTCTGTTGTCACAGAACACCATGTCACTATAAGTTCTGTAGACCTGTCTATTCCCTCTTCTGTTGCATGACGTCAGAAAGAGGATTCAAGGCCTGTCACTGTCTTTAACTTGAACCAAAAGCCAGAAGGCTTAGTGATTCCTTCGTTCCCAATGCTCCCCATTCCTGAATAATTCGTACACTGTCGACACCATAACTCAAACCTGGGGAACCCATATACCGATTATGAGGCTCCATCCATCTAGGTGGGGCGCTGTTTTTTGAATCCATCTAAGCAACCAATGGTTCAAGAGGGCTCATACCACATTCAGAACGATATGCAGCCTTGTGATTCATCAGTGCAGTAGGCTATTTGGCATCCAGTACATTGGTTTATGATCAGTCCTATGAACAGTATGATATTGACTAGTGCGTGCAATCAAGGTGTAATATAGCAGTTTAATATCCTCTCACAGGATGTTTTCTAGGGAACAGGAACATGTTGTATGCATTGAATTGGCAGGCAGGGGAAGCATCCTCCCCCCCCCCCAGGGTTGTGGCAGAAATGCTCAATCAAGGCCTCTGTTAATGTCTGTGCTCCAGTCATTGCTGAATGCTGACTTGCCAGAGCACTTGAAACTTGAAATCGGATACCCAGCTGACTGACTATTAGCTTTCAAAGGTAGTCGAAAGAGTCGGGTACTTAAGAAGCTGATCACTTCGGAGGAGTGGATAGTCAGAGTTGTGAGCATGTTGAAGTGCGAGGATACGGTTGACATAAACAAACACACCTATATATATAGTAACCCTTTCAAGCAATGTTGGTGACCTCAGGGTTCGGCACTAACATAAGTCCCCTCCGTTATCACTTTGCTTGAGGCTTCATCTGCAGAGTTCCGAACATGCTGTCTTCAGGAACTGCTTCTGCTGAAACTTGGTCATTATGAGAGCCAAGTTGAGCTGGTGGATGAATCAAGCTTTGTGTTTTGTTTCGGCCAATGTTTTGGATATTATAATGCAAAAGTAAATGCATGAAAACCAACAACTCCATGAATGTAGAAAGGAAATTCCTTTAATTTTTTCCATTCATTGGATGGTTAAAAAAGTCATTTTCACTTAAAATATGTTAACCGTACCACCACATTACCATTACCCCCTCCCCCCCCCCCCCCAACCGTTTTCAGATATGAGGATTGATACAAGTCACTGTTATTCTACTCACATGCAAATGGCAGACTTTTGATTTTTTCCAACGCAAATCTAGCAATTTTTAGGTTATTTTGGCCCAGTATGCTTCCATGGAGGCCTAGCCTTAACTGTTTATCATGGTTGATAGGCTGTTGTTTACAATGATAGGAAAACGCTTCTTGTAGTTGGAAAAATCGAATTTCATTGGAGTTTCTGTCTTCCATTTTTATGTGAAGTAGAATGCCAAAAACAAAATATCAGGATTGGTGGCGATACAACCCATAAATTAGTGAAATATTATGATTTTCCTGGCTGCTTCCATTGACTTACTGCTAACACATAGTGCCCCTATGACATGAGTTTTGCACGATGCCTATACTTACGTCTAGATTGATGTCCTGCCAGACCCAATCAATTTGCAGAGGTGCCAACTTTGGTGAAGATCGTCGTAGGAACATTTTTTGGTGATCCGCCGATCCTGGGGGAGGGGTCCGGGGGGAAATGCCCCCCTCCCCCATTGAAAAAATTTGCATTTCTAAAGGGCTTTAGATTCAATCTGGGGGCAATGTTATCACCCCGAACAGCCACTCCAATTTTGCATTTTTGTACGTGCCATCCATACTTTTTACGAATTTTAGAGTCGAAACATTCTCTGTACTATGGGCAACAATACTACTGCATGATCTGCATGAATGGCATCGGCAAGTAACGGTTCCACCATCCACGATAAAATGCTAAAAAGCACCGTGCTCTTGTCACGTTTGCTCACTTGCTGTGGTGTTCGATCTGATGTAAAGAAACAATGAATACCGGCAGAGTGTTGTTGTACAGACATCGCTATTTGTCAATGGTTGGCACTGTCTATGTTACTTTCTCAATGTCATTTTGGACACCGTGACTTATACTGTTGTTGACTTTGCATTTCGAACAAAACACTCGAATTCACCGACATCAATTTCACAACAAAAGGCCATTTCTCTGTATAGTCCTCCTTAAATTTCTGCATATCGTCTTGGTTTTTTCCACGGGATTCGTTCCTGCAATTTTTAGTACAGTAGTTTCGCGAAGTGCATGTACTCTGATATTCGAGCCCTAGGCACTTGTGTAGGCACACAACAATGCAGTCTAACGATCAAATAAATTGTACATAATTTTACTCCATTTACAGCTCGGATAGAAACAATATTCCACTCAAATTAATTTGTTCATAGGAGTTTGGCAGAATAGCGCAATATATAAGACCGCCTACTAAAATATTTTTTACAATCTTTCAAAACCGTTAATCAGATATTAAAACAGAGAAGGCTTTAATAGCAACCCTGAATATAGTTCACATGCACCACATTGATCCATGGATTGCGTACGTGACTGCAACTTGTGTGATGATCATTGCATTGTGCGTTTGTACAGCACAGCTGAGGCTATTGCACGCAAGTTTTGGGTATGGGATACTATCACAAATAGATATCTGATTGATGTTATGCCCGTGTTTGGCATATTCCTTTAAAGAAAGAACATGACAAAGTTTGGTATGTTTTTGTTTTTTTTAAAGCGGACACATGAGCAGATAAAATAATATTTGCATATCTCACTGGAATCCTACAAATTTGGAAACATTTACACACTTCGCGGGACGTCGGAACACAAACAAATCGTAAATAAATATGATCAAATTGGAACGATTGGCACAGGTCTCTGGATTTGTATTTTTTAATTATTTATGTTTCGGTGCCTCTGTAATGGATCAGTTGTAGGGTAACATGCACTGAAGATGTTTCCAGAATCTTGCACAATGGCATACTATCATTACTATACTATTACGATGAAGCACAAAAGTATGGTAATACAACCTAACTCGCGTGTATAAACCTATACTCCGCGGGGTCACACCCAAATGTCCATCCCCAGATCATCAAAATGGCCCTTCACAGAAGGAAGTGACAAGCTTCACTCACCATCACAGTGAAAATGAACCAAATATGAGCTGTTTACTATGATTCATCAAATGTTGAAAACACTGATTTTGGAAAAATTCGGCAAAATACGAAACATGCTATTTGTATACAAAGTCAATGCAATCACCATTAGCAAAATAAGCAAATCTAGTCTTCAGGCAAGCCCACAGACACTGTCCACAAGAAATGTACGGATGCCTACACACACTCCTTGTTTACATGCACCCAATGGATCATCCGACATGCAGGGATGAATAGCGTTGATGTGTATAGTGCACATCCGAACCCAGTCAATACTTTTTTCTGTCCATTGAGTTACACCGTGACAAAGAATGCAAAGTTAGGAAAGTTAGTGGCTAGTCTCTGTTCATATGGATTGGACAAAAAATGATTGTGTAGTGCCAGGCACTAGTGGAAGCACTGTGCCGAGACAACAAGGAACCACACCGCATTGTGGCGTGAAACAGCGTAACAGACGCCACGTGATATCCTGGCGATAAACGGTGAGTCACCTGAGGGTGCTTCTGGAGCTGGAGGTTGGCCTGAGGCAATGACCCAACCAGATTAGCGAGCAAGCTGCTGACTCTCATTGGCCAAGGTCGTTACCAAGGAAAAGGGAGCAGAGTTGATTGGCCAACGGACTAAACCGTGGAGCCGAGCGCACCGAGTCCGGACCCCCGACCGTATATAAGGGGGATGCGCGCACGAGGTCCTTTGTTCTTGTCACACTCTTGCTCGTTAAATCGTCACACATATTGTCTTGCTTATTTGCGGATTAAAGTATTAGGTTCGAGATCGGATCAACTTCCAAAGATACGGCTTTTACTGTCCAAGAATACAGTCTGACCACGACGAAGATCAGCAATAAAACACTTGTCTGTGTTACGACAGAATAATTCTTCCCCTTGGAGAAACCGCCACCCGCCGGGAGATCCTTGCAGCCGACGCCCCGCTGAGTGCACCGACGCGCCGGAGCATCGGTACGACGACTACCCGGGACGCCGGAAACTTACAGGTGGGAGAATTATTCCTATTAACACACCCGTTTAGTAGTCCCTTCAAAGTACTGTGGGTCGATATTTGTTAGTTGTATCGCCTCCCACAGGGGTCACCTCCTAACCACCAGAACCCTTCTTAGGGGCGGATTCCGTGAATACGCCCCAGAGGAAGTCCCCATTTAGTCGAGTCCGCCCGTGATTGTGCGGCATAGTAACTCGTTAAATACTCCCCCTAAGATAGTAGAAAATACTACAATTGTACCTTTCTCGCATATCGAGGCAAGAAACATGTAATGTTCAGACTGATTATGTAGTTAACAGACCAAGTCATACAATTCACAATTTATGAATTTTGGATAACAAAATTCTTCGAGGGGAGGGAGTGAAAGTGCTTACCATCGCAAAGTTGGTTACTCCCTCAGAGTCATAGGCGTTGGGGCATATGGTAGCAGAAATTCGCAGATAGAGAGTAAACAAACTCATGTGTTAACGAAGTTACACACAATAGGCGCCTTCTCAATTTGAGTTTGTGTTCTCTGACGGGACTTTGAACGAGGCACGCAATACGCGCTCTGATGTCCTCTCCAGTTAATATAATAGCTCCATGATGTGATGTTAGTTGTTACTGTAGCTAGGCCTAGCCTATGTTATGAGTCAACGTTACGAACACCTGTGACTGAGTTTGACGAAATGTCATTTTTACCAGTACTAGACTAGACAACTTAGAAAATACTCGTATGATGGCTCCAGCCAGCTGTTTCAAGTATTTCAAGTTTCGGAAAATCTTGTGAAGGGTGTTTGTCTTCTTCTGTTCTGTGATGAGTGCAGCGGAATCAAGTGCAATTCAATTCAGGTCGTCGAATTTGTTTAAGAGTGGTTATCATCATCATTCATATCAACACTTCGACAGAGGAGGATTAAATAGAACACATTACAACCAAAAACGCCAGAGCCAGAGCCCAGAGCCCAGAAGTTGTATTTATCATCATAGCTGCTCAGGGTTAGGTAATCCATTCGACACTGAGAAGTTATAGCATCATGGCACGGACCCAATTCCCTACCTCAGATTCCTCGTTGTCTTGAACTCCCGAGTTGAAATCTATTATGTCACTCTGATTGGTTATAGAAGAGTTCCAGTAAATCAGTTCACCGCAACCGTGGACCTGAATAATTATGGGCGGCCATCGGGGCAAAAAAGACAAACCGCGAACGAACAACAGACACGATGCTCCTAGGAGTGGATGTATCACATGGAGAGTAACAATTTTCATAAAAACCTGCCATATCATAAAGGTCATTCGAGGTCACTTAGGGGTCAAAAACTGTTTTTGGCTATAATCGGAGAATTGAAATTCTGCGAAGGCTGGATGGTTCACCATTGTGATATAATTGTTGACCTGCATGTGTGTGACCTCTGACCTGAATTTTGACCTCTGTCGGGTGGCCATGTGGTTAAAGGTCGAATCTTGAATAAAAATGTGCTTATTTAGGGAGCCTTGTACAGGGGCTGTAGGGGGTGGCTCATACAATTAACAAGTGCATTATGGAAGGGACCCATTTACCAGTACCCGTTGTCGCTTCACAAGTCTATAAAGTGTCTTGTTTCCACGAATATTGTCCGGTTTCATGTTCACCAAATTTCTCGAATAAGAGATGCGGGGATATATAAGTCTGGGGGTTTACCCGGCCCGAACATGTTCTAGTTATGGGGGCCCTCGGGGCAAAAAAGACAAACCGCGAACGAACAACAGACACGAATTTGAGAAGAAACAAGAGCCAGTTTTGCAAACGAACAGAAACCCCGCGAAGAACAACAGACACAACTCCGCAAAGAAACCGACAAATTTACGAACGAACAGACAAAACCGTGAACGAATAACAGACACGACTTCCGCAAAGATACAACACACAATTCTGTGAGCGAGCAGAAAGGCTGACGAACAACAAACACAATTTACGTGAAACCAACGTCTTGCAGAACGATTAAAAGACGAACCGGCGGGCAACGACAACGGACCATCCGGAACGGATTAAACGACAAACCCCCGCGCAAAGACAACCAATATCCTGTGAACGAATAAAAGACGAACCCCCGTGTGATAAAGAGAACAGAAATCCAGTTGAAAAGGTGAACCGTTAACAGACAAACCCCAGTGCAATGAGGAACACCCCGTGCACAACGATAACATACCACAATTCCGCGGCCGAAACAACAGACACACTTAGCAGACAAACTACGATATATACCAACGGAGTGAACTACCGAAATTTAACAAAACAGTTACCCGTACTATGCGCCATCGGGGCAAAATTAAAAGACAATTTACGTGAACGAACGTTTCGCAACGGACACAACTTCGCGAATTAACAGACGAAACTTCGCATTGGGAGAACGGCCAGACCAGCTAGCCAGGCGAAGCCAATCGCGTACGTGCGGTTCCTCTGGCCCGCCCATCTGTGATCGCTTGTGAATATGTAGTCAGGTAGTGGGCGGTGATTCGGTATTGTACGTACGTATGCGCACCGAGCTAGCCAACAATAGCTGCTGCTAGCTGGAATATAATACCCAAAGGTTGAATTATTATAATAAATGATCAGTGTCGTGTTGGAACAAACTTAATATTTGTGACTGTATACGCAGTGGCGTAGCCAGGATTTTCAAGGGGGTGGGGGGGGGAACTAGACCATTCTAGGGGGCGGCATTTCACCATCTAAGCAATATGAAGGGCTGGCGCTGAGTCACCATCTGTGTTGCACTGGAACCGGTGAGCAGGATAGTTGATTGTATGGGAGGAAGCCCGATACCTCGAAATTCGATTCCTCGAATTTTTGGCAGGGTCTATAGGCAAAAATCCCTTTAGTGTTCCGTGGCGTGGTGGCATTAATTGGATGTCATACGGAGATTAATTGTGCATAAATACCAACTCCGTGCCTGGTTTTGTTGACAGACTCATGAGTGAGCGCAAGGCAAATAAAGTTCTCGCATGACTTTTTATTCCTGAAGTATAGGCAGGGGCGTAAAAACACAATTTTCAAGGGGGGGGGGGGGGACTTTTGGGACCGACAAGATGTTCTGTCTGAGACCGACTTTTTTGATTGACTATTTTGTAATTCTCCCAGTTTTTTTTCGGCGGCCGTGGTGACGTTCACGAGGAGGGGAGAGAGAGGGAGGGGGGGGGGGGGGGTAGGTGGCCAATCTGAGTCTGCTAGTGGTTCGATGTCTAGCAGTTATAACTTGGGGGACATTTCTTGGAACAGTAATAGTCCATATCTTTGGGTCGGTTAACCCATCACAGTTGGCTGAACATTCACAGTGATACATTCACGAGTAATCGGGCTCTAGGGTTCCCTGAATACCATAAATAAGTGGCTGCACTAATGCGACTCTGTCTCGTTTCATTATACCTTGACGTGTCGACCCACGTGTCGGTGGTCAATCTTTCCGTAGGTGCATGGATTCCGTACAACGGTCCATTTGTTACAGTTTCATGGCATTCTTCGTTACGAATATCTATCTTCGGGGGTCTATTCAAGGTTCCTGAAATCGGCTTGGCCCGCTCAGAGACAGACTTTTTGCCGTACGGGACCGACTTTTCAATATCTCAGGGGGTGTCACCCCCCATATTTACGCCCCTGAATATAGGTACTGCAACTTGAGTGTTGGTGACTTAAGTAGGTGAGGATACGAGACCATTTAGGTAATGGTGGACTTGAGTTAAGTCTTGTGTCGGTTGTAGTTGTACCATACAAAATTCAGGTATGTGACTGGGTGCCGGTGACTCTAAATGCGTTAACTGATTAGTGCCTTCCAGTATATAATGGTCTTGAGTAAGTCGTAATATGTGGGCAATACACGTTTTGGTGTTGCCGGGAGTTAGTGACTTGAGTCTAACGTGTGACTTGGCAAGTCTGTCGTTTTTTTTCTCGTGTCGACAGACTTGCAGGTCCCGTGTATAAGGAATGTTCCGCGTCAAATTGTTGAGGGTGCATTTGTTTAGGCTTGGAGTTGGTTTATGGGTTGGCTACCACTGTGGGTAGGGCAACCAATCGAACTTTGTGACTGGGGTGCATGCCTTTGTTAGGCAGGAGACTAGGTAAGTGACTGCAGTTTCTGCTCTGAAGAGCGTCATCAATAGTATGCCGTTTAATGGCGGGATGTCTCATGTGTGAAATATTTACGCTGGTTATTCTACATCGCAACGATTAATTAGTTAAGACGAGATTAGTCGTCACCCTCCGTGGCATAGGGTAGGTGGTGGGGGGGGGGGGGGGGTGCAGGTTGAGGGAAGGCGTAAAATGTGTGTTCGGCCCCACTTTTTTGTTGCATGATGAGCCAAGTGCGCATTTTTGAGGAACAGGTCCGTTATCGGAAGGAGGACTTGATGCGCTGGGTTCATTCGGCGTCTTGATGAACTTTGACCTCTTGCCCAGGGCGAGTCGCTCTATAAATAAGGTTGTATATTGTATAATGTAGGTGAAGCTCGGAAATATTTGACCCACAGCTAGGTTATTATTTTCCTCCACATCACAAAATGCACTGTACTTCACGTGGTACATACGCGACTTGAGTGGAGGGACCAGAAATAAGTATGACTTTTCGAGTCTGGTCCCTGCATTATTTTTGGGGGTGTATTTTTTTAAGAGAAAAAATATTATGTGAGGTATCATTCATTGTGTCGTAGAGAGAAAGTGACCTTAATACTGCATGTACGTACCACTTCCCGGCAGAAGACACCATGCCCCATTAAAGTATTCAAAGTGTTTTTGTTTTTCTCAACATCGAAATATAGTTTCTCTTTCTCAATTGAACCCTGCGGGGATTAATTGAGGATCACCTATGTTCCTAGTGTGAGAATGAATGGTACACAAGGCTCCGCTATCGACGAGTGCACATGGCGTAGTGCAATGCATGGAGCAGTGTAGGGGAGCATAGAAACTAGAATATAGTAAAAAGAGCTACAGGGTTCTATATACAAAATATCGTTTCTCCAAAGCATCATTTAATTCATTGAGAATCACATCCCAGGGACCGCGGGAGAGAATTTGAGTGGGGGCTAATCATTGTGGCAGCACCATCTAAGCGAAGCGCCACCATCGGTTGGTACGAGAAAATTTTTCGTATGACAGGACAGTGGCGTCGCCAAGGGGGGGGGGGCAGGGGGGAACGTGCCCCCCTCGAGAATCTTGCGCCCCCCCCCGTGTGCCCCCAAATAAGATTTGTGATTTTCGAAAAAATATTCTGTAGGTCAGTATCGACACTACCAGTTTGATATAGGGACCTGGATGATTTGTTTTTTATGACAGATTAGAAGGAGCCAATTATGCCAAATTCACCTCGAATGCACTTAAAAAGTGTACAAAGTTCGTGCTTCGCGGCGTGGTATTAGTGGGTGGAATTCGTCCCGTTGCTCTCTGTCCGTCTCCCGACATCGCCGCAAGCTCTATGGCAAAGGGCTGCCACATTGGCCCCCTAGCTTATACATATTTGTGAGGTGAAAATATACAACAACATTCTCATTAACCTTGAAAACTTCAATCAAACCTCTTTGAGTTACTGAACCCTTCACTGAGCCTCTTGTCCGTTTCTTCCCTTCTCAGACACGGCAATTTCGAACTGCAGTAGCCTAGGAATCAGACTGCCTTAGATGTCAATGCGTAGAGAGAAAGCAGCTACAATGTCCCATTTTTGCGTGGGATCCTGGAGTTTTTTTCAGGAGTGCCTGGAAATACGGAAAAATTTTGCGCGCTTCCTCGCCCTTGTGTAAGCGGTAGTAGGGAGGCAGTAATTTTGTTTGAACATTCTGGACAAAAATTCATGGGCAAATTAATTGGACTGAATCCGATAAATGTCCAATCTTCCATCGTCCACCGTACAAAACTTTGTGATCATTCATAAAATGCCTATGTTTGAAGCTTGGTACATGCAGCCTAAACCGCAAGGGAAAGGCCATTTCCGGCCAACTGGGGCTTGCACAACCGAAAATTTCTTGTACGCTGAAAGCTAAAAGTTAAAGTCGGGGCAACGATAGGACTGGATTCCGACAAAATGTCCAAATTTTTCCACCGATTACAAAATTTGTGATCATAAAATCCCCTGTTTGAAGCTTGGTACACGCAGCTAAAACATCCGGGAAAGGCCATTTCCGGCCAACTAGGGCTTGCACAACCGAAAAATGTCTTGTAAGTTGAAAGCTAAGAGTTAAAGTCGGAGCAACGATAGGACCGGATTCCGACGGAGTCAAAAATATTCTACCATTACAACTTTGTGATCATGGAATTGACCATGTTTGAAGTTGGTACACGCAGCCTTAAACGCTAGGGAAAGGCCATTTCCGGCCATCTGGAGGCTTGCACAACCGAAAAATTTCCTTGTGCGCTTCGCGCCAACCAATGGTGGCGCTCCGCTAGGTAGTATTATTGAGCCCCCTAGAAAATGCCTGTGCCCCCCCTCACATGCCCCCCCCCCGCGGTCACAGCACACGTTTTTCCGATCGTTCTGCTACAGCATATTTTTTCAACTTCAAGCCGGACAAGGAAGAAGAGGGCCTGCATGTGTGGTAAATAATATGAATACTAGTATACCATCACAATCTGGCAATACCTTCTCGCAAACGAAAGTGTTTGAAACAAGTCATATTCCTAACTAAGACATGTGCAGGCGGGAAAACCGCCGACGTGTATATCCCGCAGTCAGCAGAAACAGCCTTTGTGGACCTCAGTTAGAGGAGCACATAAATTATGTCCATCTGACCTCCAATGACCTTCATGTTGCTTAGGACCAACAACATCCACCGAGTTTTGTTCGAGTCTGTCGAAGTTCGAAAAATGGCGAAAAAACACACAAATTTCACCTCTGGTGACCTTGAAAACGAAGTCATGACTCATGTTATTCGAGATCAACTTTTGTCCCCATCGCACCAAGTTTTGTGTGAATCGGGCTAACTCTGCATTTTCGCGAAAAAAAAGACAACAACAACACAAACTTGACCTCCGGTAACCTTGAAATCACTGCCATGTTTTTTCGAGACCAACTTTTGACCCCACCCACCAAGTTTTGTTCACATCGGGTACCTCAGTAATTTTCGTTTAAAACCTGCAAATAGAGGCAGCAGACATTCAGTGATGCCCACTTTCGAACACACCCGAGATTTCACTAGGGCGGACATGTGCTCCAAGTTTCCGATCAAAAAGCGTTGGAAGTTATTGCACTAACGTCCAAAGTTTCCGGCGGCAGCGGAGCCCAAGACGGCGGCTACACACCCAAGACCAGTATCCCCGATCCCAGTATCGTGAAGGCCTGCTAAAGCAGACGATATAAGGTGAGGAAGCCGTTTCGAAATAGAGGGGCCATCACTCTTTGGTATATCATGTTATATATCACGGTCGAATGTTGCCAACGTTGTTTAGGCAAATCACCGATTTGTTTAAAGGGTCATCCTGCACAAATGAGTGATGAGGCTGATACGAGGTAAACAAAGTCAAAACGCCTGTTTCAACAGGCTACTACTCGTGTCGCGGGGATATTATTAACGTTATATCGGAAAGCAAACAAATCGTATGATAAATATTCAGTTCAACGATGAAAAGAAAATATGTGAATATCAAAACGTGAGCGAGGGCTATTCCAGATCGCGATGGTTTATCGAATAGCAAATAGTTCGGTGGTCTCGTCCATATGCAGCTATCTTTTGGTCCGTTTTTTTTTTTTTTAACCGTAATGATAAGATCTATTCTTGTCACAGATATAAGTACAGATCGTACTATAGCACAACCCGATATCGTTGTCGTACGAGCGGCCTAAAATACACCGACAGAACAAGGACTGCTTATTCAAAAGGGTCTTGATCTATTCCGGAGTTCACTTTGGAAGTGCAATTTTGTCAGCAGTGTACGTGGCCTGCTTTTCTAATCGTTTTTCATCCTTGATGAAGTCAGACGGATCTATGCAGGTATAGCCAGTGAATGTGTGAGTGTGACGCCTGACTTACTGAACGCAATAACTCTATGATCCCGCCACCTGGATGTGTGCCTGGTCCGATCAAGTTGGATCTTGGGTCCGCAAGTTTTCTCATGAGCAATGGCGTAGCCAGGATTTTTTTTTGTCAGAGGGGCATTGGGGCGTCACAAACTCTCCCTGGGGGTCACAAATTCCCCAATCAGAAAGATCTGCGAACAGTGGTCATCCCTCTTCGGCAGTTAGAAAAACGTTCCTCAGGAAACATTTCTCACAGTCCATATTTCGAGAACAGGAGATCACATAAACAGTTCAGTGTACATCAAACAGGCCTATTTCCTGCGATCGTGGCCTGTAGGAGCCATAGAGTTTTTGGACTCTATGTGCCGTGCCTGCAATTACATCATGCCCCCCCCCCACTTCTTCGAGAATCGAACTTCCATGCGCAAATTCGTCGTTGGCGAACTTAACAATGAATGAAGTGATTCTTGTGTTGTGCGTCCATTTCGCGGGCGTTTGTATAATAGACGTTTTACTGAGTCCAGTCCATGCACTGAGCAGTAGCGGCGCCCGCCTCGGCAATTGGGGGAGGGGGGTGGGGTCAGAGGCCATGGGCATTTCGGACGGGGGGAATAATTAACGAGGAAGATTACGCTTTGGTACCGTAGTCATCGGCGCGAGTGCCAAAGGGCCAACCTTGTGGGGTTCAGGGGCAATTAGAGCGCCGGTGAGGGTCCCGGAGGCGATTCACCCGGAGGCTCCACGATTCAAGAGCCCTCTGTGGCCTAGAATCCACTTGGAGTTGGTGCGTTTCGGTATCAGTAGTATACGAAAAATACGATAAACGACCTAAATCTCACTTGGAAAACTGAGAAAACTCAATAAGTCCCAAACCATTTTTTTTACTCATTTCTTCTCTCTCTAGTCACCTGTCACTCTCGAAACTGGAGGGGGCGAAGTTCGGTGGTCCCCCGATCTGGCACTGGATATTCTCTGCTGGCCTTGTCGGCTGCTGTGCGGTCGAAACCTCCCAATCCCATAGCTTCAAGAAACAGAAATCGGGCTCCGGGGAGATCGCCATGATGTACTAGGCCTACCCGCATCTGTGTTGAAACACTGATTTATCTCAAGTTGGTGATGAAGTGATCCAATACAGGATACACTAAATCTCTCTGATTCGATCCTTCAATTCACCATCAGCTGATCGGACGCTGCATGGCTATATGGCGCTATGGCAGATATAAGTCCCCCCCCCCTCGGGAAGGCAAAAAAGGTCGCAACTTGCGAGGGTGAGGGCCTGCCGCGCTGTGCTATTCTGAATGAGGGGTGACGTTTGGTGATCAAACCGTCAAAAGTTGGCTGGGGCTCACTTGGGGGTCACAGTACAATAGCTTAACACCATAATTCGACCCAATTTTGATGAGTAATTAACGTATGTATATTTACTTTGTTAACTCCAGTGAACCCCGATCCCTGGTCTGTTCAGGCTGAACTTTGGTATGTAGCTTTCTCAGGAAAAGAACAAGAACGCTGCTGATTTTGATGCAGTCCAGAGTATTTTTCCAGATAAACTTAGGAAATTGTGGGGAAATTGATATTTTGGTAATTTTCTAGCTTGTTACACGATAACTCCACCCACGTATTAGAAGGCCTGGAAACGTGAAAACACTACCGGTACTGACGAACGGAAGCGCCGTGGGAAATTCTATTCCTATCTACAGCTGCCACACAAAATTTGACAAAAAACGAAAACGCACACGTATCGATTCCCGTGCCGTGACTATGTTATTTAAAAAGCCGACTGAGTTGTACAGGAAGATACCTTCTGTATCACATTTAGATCACCATGGTTTCGCACGTGGTAATTTTCTGGACTTCTCCTCTGCATTAAACACTGGCGTAGCCAGAATTTTGGATCGGGGTGGCCATGGGTAGGGGTCTAAGGAGAGGAGTGTCCCCCTCGGGGGCCCTTTGGAAATTTTTGCATTTTCAGGAACCCTCAATGAAATCGGTTCAACATTTGCATCATTTGAAGTCATTTTTTCCTATACAAAACTATTTTGTCATGAGAATTGGTCAATTTCTATTTTCCCTGTGGCTCAGATCCTAGCCGTACAGGACTCTTCCATTTTTTGGAGGGGGGCAGAAGAAATTCCCTATATCTTGGAAGCCGCATGAGGAAAAGTACTAACGCGCGCGAAACGCGCGGAAAAATTTGCTTGTTTTGATGAAAATTCCTGCCTTATTTCGCGAATTTCGCTTTTGTCCTTGATTTTAACTCATTTTCTGGCCTGTATCTTCGGTCTCAATTTTTTATCCTTTGTCGCTCCCAATCATTGTGGACGAATTAATCGACTGTCTTGGTATGAACCTGAGGGGGTGTCTACGCTCGCTCCTCTTATGCCTGCATTCAGCTGGCCAGTGATGTACCCAGGATGCTAATAGCCACAGATCAACAATGGCAATTATTCCTAAAAAAACTAATTTGCCCGAATCTCAATAGTTTATTATCGGTTTGTATTAAAAGCAGACAACAAAACCCCGGCTACTACTGCGCAAGAAGCACGCAATTTTTTGCGCATTGCTTGGATATCATCTCATGATATCCCCCTATAGGCGTACTCGGGGGTCATATTTCTGGAGGGTTTCATCATTTGCCACTTGTTTTTCCCCGAACTGGGAAGCTATGCTAGGCCCCCTCCCTGCACCCCGCCTGGTTGATTTGACACCAATTGAACTATTCAAGCAATCTGACTGGGAATGAGGACAGCGGGACCAACATAAGTGACAAATGTTGTTGGAGGGGTATCTACGCACCCCCTCGTATGCCAAGTTCCTTCTATGATCTGAAAAAACTTGCCGCAACTCCACATTGGTAAAAAATCGTGTACCGGTATATATACGGGCACTCTGCGCCGAAGCGTGAAAATTGTTTTGCACACTGTTTGGACATTGACCAAAAAATGGGCTGTCAGAGGAGAATTCGAGCAATCTGATTAGCAAATGAGGAAAGAGAGAGAGCCGCATAAGTGTCATATGTTGTTGTGAAATTGGAAAAATAAATTTGTGGGAATTCGATTGGGGGGGGGATGGCCCCCGTTGCCCCCCTCTGGCTACGCAAGTGGCGTTAAACATATATTCCAGCCTCAACTCTCTTGCACGAAGCTTATCAACGTGGGCATCCCACGTGGGCTTCTATTCATTGGATGGTGAGTATCTCACTAATCGTACACAGTTTGTCAAAATCGGTTCCACCTGTCGATCTGATACTTAATTACCTCCAACACCGGAGCGCCCCAATGAACTGTCCTAGCCCCATTTCTTTTCACCTTTAAACGTCCTGAAACTGCAGATTCCGGAGAGATATGTCCCATCATCAAGTTTGATGATGATACCGCGTGGTTGGGCTAATCCTGGTTGATGATGGTGCATATCTCTGCCATCTTCCGTCATTCGTTGACTATTGTGACAATGACTTCTAACTGCAATTAAACATGTTCAAGACGAAGGAAATATCATCGACTTCCTCCGTACTGTTGTTAACCTCCTCATGATCAATGGTGACGGAATTTGAAAGTGTTCACTCCTACAAGTTCTGGCATTCACCACTCAACAACAGTTTAACATGGAGTGGTCACGTGGACGCCCTGGTCAAGAGGTTAAATACCAGGTATATTGTCTCATGAAGTTGGCAAATTTTAACGTTCGTACCGATCTTACACCCCCCCAAATGTTTTTAATACTACTATTGCGAAGTTTGGAGATACTGTCTTATATATTGGGGTGGGAATGTACGATAATCGAGAAGGATCTCATCGTCCACATAATCAGAAAAAGCTGGACGAGTCATTGGAGGTCAACATCATACACTTGACTCGGTGCCTGGCGTAGATGAGGATGGGGGGGGGGGTTATTTTAACCAAATGTTAGTGAAAATTAGCAAAATTTTCTCGCACTTCAAGCGGGATTCACTTTCTCTCAGTCTCATAAACGACACACACACAGTAGTATATCTTCACATTGCTTTCCATAACCGAACCTTGACCATAGGGTTTTTTCATCACCTCAATCGAAATGCCAAACACTCATGATTCTTGGCTCCCGACACGCATTGTGAACAAGATTTTTGCTTTGATCCCAAACATGGGGAGCATGTACTCATGATGAGAACCCCACATACCAAGTAAGAACTTAATCCATCCAAGTGGGGGAAAGTTATCTTGTTTGCAAGGCTGAATTGACAAGGGTATCAACTGTTCAAAATAATCCCATTTTTCCCCCTCAAAAAATGAACCCAGGGCACATTAAAAACATTAAAAATAAAGGTGTTCTTGTACTCCCGATAAGAAAGCCTACACACCAAATTTAATCAGACGGACCATTGTGGGCTTATCGTGTCCACAGACTTTTGGCCTCTGTTGACCTCAGATGACCACCAAAGCAATATGAATCATGTACTCATCATGGGGAACAAGTATAAACGTTGCGTCATCAATCCAAGTGAGGTCAACAGGCGCGGATCTACACTAGGGATTGGGGGAGGCGGGTGTTTCCAAATGCAAATATAACTTTTTTCTCTGAAAATTGCCCTCATTCCTACATCACAGGATCCTGGTCCACTCATAGGAGAGATTCAGCTTGACCGGCGGTTTCGAGGCAAACCTTCTGGGATCATCCGATTCCGATGTGGCGATCGAGAAATACATCCTCACAATCGTCCTTTCTTTCTCAAAATGACTCATGTTACACCACATGCGAAGCAATATATGTTCTTGTCCCCTCCAAGAAAGCTTTATAACCTCAATTTAGCCTTGACCTGGGCATTGATGCTATACTCGTTGTGTGCAACACGTTGTAGACCTCTAGCCGTGCTGGCGAACTTCGAGTTCTGACTCGGAACTCGGAGCCGGACTCGAGTCCCTATTTTCAGGACTCGGACTGGACTCGGACTCGAAGTTCAATGACTCGACCTCGGACTCGACCAAAAGGACAAAGTCCTTGTCCGAGTCCTTTCTTTTTGCTAAGGAGAGAACTCATTGTACATCGTACAGATACCAAATATGGGAACGCACCGCAAAGAGTAGTAGCCCTAAACTTCTTCCACGTATTTCCGACGGTCCATGAAAGAAAAAATTCAAAAAAAACCTTGGGATGTCTAAATCAGAGGGAAATTACATCATTCTCACACGCTCGCAAGTTTTACAGTCCCGGGTCAAATAATCAATTACGAGCGATAACAGATACATGCGGAGCGAAAAAAGGAGACACCGTGCCGGAAAAGTTACTAGCTAGTACAATGTTTGCATTAAAAATCAATTTGAACATATAACCATAACAGTTTTGTGAAATGTCAAATAAATGTGATATCCATTACGAAACGTCACAGCATTATGCCTGTTTAACGTAACCTAACATAAACGTTAAACACAAACCTGGAAATACCCAAATCTCGTCGAATCACGATCTGTCCTGGGGAGATTTATAGCATAGACTTTATTCACCTGTACCAGTGTATATTACTATATTAGGATACTTCTTGACCATATATCGTAACTGGAGTGGGTACTCCACTTATCCGCGACATGGTAAATTGATGTGGTTGGGGGGGGGGGGGATACATTCGAGGGGAAGTTCAAGGCAGGGGTGTAATTATGTGGTTTATTGCTTTTGCCCTGCGAACATTCACATAACACTTTCTGATATGCAGATGAATTACTGGAAGAAGAGTTCTAGAAATCGATGTGCAGGATCAGGATTGAGGGCCCAAAAGAAATATGTTTGCCATATTCCATGTCATATCAGAGATATTCAGTCACATGTTCTCATAGCGTTTGGGACAAAGTGCGCATAGCAAGAATTGGCCCGTTGAAACTGTTTGACGAAGTGTTCCAGCTTCATTGAAGTTCATTCAGTCATATGTGCACGATGACGTCAACATCAACTAAAATCGGCAGTTTGTCGATTGAGAAGCTAGCTATAGCAAAAGGGTAATACCAAAACAGGAGTTGGTATAGCAAGATGAGCTAGTCATTATTGCACTTTGCATCTATCGGAAAATCAGTGAACCTCTCATATTTGGCACCCCCCCTTTTTGTCATGAGGTGGGATCAGCCCCAGTCCTCTATTGAAAATTATTTGTAGGTTCAGTACAGTACATTTGTTAATCGGTTATACCCACTGCATTTATGAACATGCTTGGTAGGCAAGCCGTTAAATTCGTTAAATAGCACAGGTCAAATTTGCCTAAGGACTTGAGGACTCGGACTCGGACTCGTGGACTCGGACGCGGACACGGACTCGGAAGCTGATGACTCAGACCCGGATCGTTGAGGGACTCGACTCCGCACTGACCTCTAGGATCTCAGAATGAGCTTCAACGAATCCAAAACACTTGTTCATTTTACTCATCATGCAAGTATTAAGTAGAGCTTTTGGTGTAGAATCATGGCTAATCGCAACAATTGCGGGATGTATGAAAAAGGGTCAAATTCCATACGAGCAGTGAAAATCTTTGTCCATCAACGGCACAGTAATCGGATATATTTCGGATCACTAATTGCAAAAATTGTTCCACTCAGTAGTAACGTTAAAGTGGGTTCGATACAGGAGCTAGTTTTAATGGCTGGACCATCAGGTGTTTTCCCAGATCCAAAATTTTGGCATTTAAGAAATTTTTGGTTGGTGCTTTCTTTCAACAAAATACACGAGAAATGCCGTTTCCGGCCCATCTGGGAGGCCACACAGACTATTTTTCCTGAACGATCCGCGCCAACCACTTGGTGGCGCTCCGCTGGATTGTCAAACATATTGAATATCATATGCCTTGCCCCCGCCCCCACTCCCAGACCCGGCACCCCCGTGTGGTCGTGGTCCCTACTAAAAAACATCTTGGCTACAGCCACCTAGCCACTGACTCGGTGTACCAGTCACTGCTTCAAACCAAACTAGATTCGGTCTAGAATGCGATAGCCACCCCTTCATGTTATCTCCCCGAACGTGCAGTCAACCGAGGCAGTGGTAGACCCAACCTCCCCCCCCCCCCTCCTTTGCAATCAAACTTTTCAACGACAAACCTTAAGTCGCTAGATTGTGGCAATAGTCTTTTATCTTGTCTTTGTCTTACTGTTTAGCATCTTATTCTTAGTTCTATATATCTGATATACAGATTCTTATTTAACTATTTTTGTATGATTTGAACTTCATGGGCGAGACACCAAATTCCTACTTGGGAGCCCATAAGGTTTACTCACTTACTTTCTTACTTACTTACAATTACTTACCTCTATATCATTGCATTGAGCAGTAAGGTGTTTACAAGTTCAGACTTGACCACAAGTGACCTTTGCGAATGACCATACAACGAAGGGGCAATCAACTACAGTTACTCCAGGGACAATGCTACATTAGATAACAATAGGCCCACAGTGGGCCATCAAAGATTCACAAACAATTCCGACATTGACCCGTGCTGACCTCATGTGACATTCAATTTCCCCCAGCATAATAAGGGATGATCTTCTCTGTATCGACTGTGACCAACATTAAAGATGATTGGAGCCGTCCTAGTGTGCCCCGTTCTTTAATTTCATGCTGAAACCCCCCCCCCCCCCCCCCCCCCAAAGGCTTTTCAGTCTGATTTCATGACCTTGATTACTTCCAACTGTTATACAAAAATAGGGGTCCTCCTCCCTATAGGAGCCCCTACCTCATGTGCTACTCTAATTCCCCAGTTATAGTGCTGAAATTATGTTAAATTTGACCTCTCATTACCTGAAGTGACGTTTAAGTCAACTGTTATAAAAAAACAAAAACAAAAACAACGGGGTCCTTCTCATATGGGGCAGGTGCACGGTTGAAAACCGCGTTGACAACCTGGTTTAAACCGAGTAGTTTTGACACATCAAACTGGCCAAAAACTGGTCAAAACTGTTTTTGTGCAAATATAAATGGACTTTTTGTAAACCCGTCCATTATAAAATTTCATATGAAGAAGGCAAACCACACCAGTTGCAACAAGTGCTTAAAGTAGTACTTGGTGGGTTGGTGGCAAATGAGTTTTACAGACACTCCAGGAAATGTGTGTCAATTTAGTATCTCAAGTTCTTATATATCCGGAGGAGGGATTATCCCAGTCGGTAGGGTGCCAGACAGGTAAAGATTGTGAGTGTGATCCCTCAAAGGCCCAAACAAGCTTATCTGGTGCACTGTTGAGCAAAGGGCTTCATCTGCACCGCTCCTCTCCATCTGGGGATTGTTGAGGAAACAGTTGGTAGCGCCATTGCAGGCTGCCACCGGCTGCCGCGGTCGTGAGCAACAGGCTCTTGGGGTGCGGGAACGGCTTTCATCAGGTTACGGATGATCAGGAGGGTTAATGTGCTAAGAGGCCTGAGCAGCTGTTGGCTGGATAATACGTGCCACTACACACTGAGACAAGGATACAACAATGTTATTATTATTATGTCCCTCTTCAGGGACAATGAACACAAAAACATTAAACATGGAAGTTGGGGAAGTTCTATTTTCTCAAAAACATTTTAATAGGTAGATGAAAACTGCCAGTTAACCTAAAACAATTGACTGCCTACTGGAATGTTGTGTTTCAAAAGGGGCGTCGGAGCCGTTTTGAAAGTGGGGGGACACATCGTATGCAAATTACATCTAGCGGAGCGCCACCATCGTGTAGCGGGCGAAGTAGCACAAAAAAAATTTCAGATTTCATACCCTCCCAAATCGACTGGAAAACGGCACTTGCCAGGCTCAATAGCCCTCATCTACACATGTGTGATGTGAGTAAAAGACAGACAAAAAATTTTGTCATTGTGCATACTAAGATGATTACCGAGTATCACACATGTATTTTGTTTGTTACCTTTTCTACTCTGGCTTTGTTTGCGTGGGACCCAGTGGTCTACCGAACGGTCTCTGGTGGGATCGAAGGAAAAGACAGAGGCGTATGGGACCACTTCCAATTTGCAGCAGAAAGGAAATTTGTACCCGGCTTCGCACAAGTCAGTCATTGCTAAAACTACAGCTCGCCGAAGCGCTGCCGCGAAAAGAAAAAAAATGCATGTTTTGCCGGCATTTTATCGAAAAAAAAAATCACTTTGCTTGTGTTCCTTCCCGAAAATTTCGCCCCCGAATTTTTTATTTCAAAAAAATTGGGGGGGGGGCAGATGCCCCATGGCCTTCGCAAATTATCGAGTGAACAAAATGATTCGAAGCATTACATCGCATGTTTAGCCTAAAACCCCGGGAAGAAAAACACCATTGCGCGCCGCGAAACACTTATTAAAAAAAAATAGAACTTTTGGATTCGTTTTCAAATTCGATAAAATCGGTATGAAAACATGGGTAATCCTTCAACTTCGGCCCTAGTCGGGTCCAGATCTGTCCCTGGAACAAGTTTTCATCCATTCTGTCTCCCAAATAATTGTAAAGCTCATTATCCACTCTATATGCCTCAACCTATGCCAGTGTGGTATAGCTTCAACTAGCCTGGCTGTAGCCTATAACCTTTAGCCTATTACTGGGCGTCCCCACTACTAACTTGGCAAATAGGGTTTTGACCGGTTTAAATATAGTTTTGCCCGGTGGTTTAAACCTGTGTGTTTAAACCGCTTTGTGCGTCAAAACCGGTTTTGAACGGTTCGAAGTCCAACCCGCTATGGGGGGCCCACCTAGCTATGAAAGTGATACGTTAGTCTATTCGAAATATTCGTGCTGACTAAGCATTTTCAACTTTGACTTGATGAAGACCTTGAATGACTTTCAACTGGATATGAAAAACATGAGAGGCATCTTCAATATGGGGCCACCTTCCACATGATTTTTGAAACTTGTAAATCTTGATCTTCTTCTCGATGGAACCAAGCGGTCAGGAATAGGTTGTGCATTCGGGTAAAAGAACATCGCTATCGTTGATGTTCACGATGATAATGCCTGCGTTCGTCAAATATCGTTGAGACGAGGGGTGGGGTACGTTTAGCCTACGTGTCATACCAACACACACAGGCACACCTCACACACATAAGGTATTAATGACAAATATGAGTTTGATAATTGTAATGTACGATTCTGATTTGTAGATTAATTTTGCCAATTATTCGTTCATAGCAGCGACCTTTCGTCACCAAGGGATAAGTTGCGCACAGTGGGATAGGAGGGGGGGGGGGGGGGGGGGGTTAAGGGGCGAGATCCCCCCCGGTGGTTGGACCATCACCTGTTTTTGATCTTATTTAGACGATAAGCCAGAGCCGTCTATTTAGAAATTTAGAGGGCTATGGGACACCGTACGGGAGGAGGTACCGAAAAATAAGGTTGGGGAGGGTTATACATTGGCGCCTACAGCTTGCTATCTGTGTGGCAGCCGCGTCATTCTTCCGTTGTGAAGATTATTTCTACCCTAGACACTGACTTTTTTTTCACACAAGAAAAAAATCAAGCGTAGCGATACCTCAGTTAGTTTGGTGCCCCCCACCACAAATTGTAGAGGGCGGCTGCTCCTCCCGGCGGCCCCCCCCCCCCCCAATGTGACGACACTGGATCAAGAGGTAATATCTTGCTTCCGGCTAGCCCTGTAAGGGCTTTTCTGCCATTACTTTCCACATACACGCTGAGCCACGGTCGCCGCAATTTCCATCCTCCGATCTGTCCGTAACCGCGGATCTGTCGGCCTCAAAGGGCGAGCCAACGGCCACGGCAGATATAACAGGCATTCATAGTAGATAGGCATCATAGTAGAGTAGTACATACGCCGGCAGACCCAAAGGGTCTAGCTTCCTGGCATACTTATTGCCAGTAGGTTTAGTGCTGGTGGCAGGGGGATAGCCGTAATCCATCATTCAATGCGCGTTTAATTAGCTGCACAAAAAGCAGAGCCAATATCTAGGGGTTATCTTGTTTAGGTACGTGTCAATTTGGTGCATGGTGCTAGCTAGCTTCAGTTCAGATGATTTGTCTACAACAAGTACAAGGCTGGTGAAAATTTTACCTTCGTGTTCGAGACTCCCGAGGAAAAAACGTCGAAACCCTGAATAAATTTCACCCAGGACTTCGATTAGCAGGTTCAAGAGGATTCAGATGACTCCCATGGAAGAATTCGAACACCAGTTCGGAGTTCTCCAGCTGAAGTTACCTCAAGCCATCAATCAGTTCCTGTCTTTCTGGAGGTGAAAAACCAAGTTAGCTAGCCTAGCCTAGTCGATAACTCGTTAGGCCTAGGCCTTAGGGTCGCGAGTGTTGTAGGCCTGACTTAGGCCCAAGCTATCACAACTTACTAAGGCCCCTACGTGGCGGTCCTACTAAGACTGCCCGGTGGACAAAAAAGAGCTGCCCGGTGGACAAAAGGATGCCCAGGTGCCTACTAAAGACAAGACCGGTGCGTGCTAAAGACTGCCCGGGAGCTGAAAAGACTGCACGGTGCCAAAGACTGCTGGCGGGGAAAGTGACTGCACCGACGACGTGCCAGAGACCGTGGATCCATACAAGCCTGATGGAGCTGATGAGAACTTCAACGAACCGACGGAACTTTGCCTTCAGGGCCTAACTCGATTAAAGGTAAAAATGAAGCAAATTGTACAATTCAAGTGTTGTTAGGCTTGAGTGGTGTGTTCGATAATTTCTGACACATGACAGCTGTTTTGTTTTCCGCTGGTTCTACATCTTTCAGAGTGAATGATTATAATCTGCTTGTCTAAATTAAAAGCCGAAAAAAAGGGGTAAACTGAAACCGGAGGGGGGGGTCGGTGGCCGGTTGGCAAAGTGGTTCCTCCCCCCCGATTTAAGACAAATACTCGATCTGCATACACTCTACAATAGTGCGCCCAACAACTTGCGGTAGGCAATCCAACCATCTTGCCTGGCCGCGCGAGTCAGTAGACAGTAGTCCTATACGCCACAAAATCTACGCGCTAGCCTTACATGGTACATTTCCATGCCACTCTAAGACAGGTGTTGTCAGACTTTCTAAACAATATTTTGCCATCACATTTCAACTTATGATGGAATAGCTGCAGAGTTTTTGAAGGAAAAAAAAAAGCTGAAAACGAAATAGCAGAACCCGGTATGTTGATGTACAGAAAACATTAGACGGACACAGTATTCCAGATGATTGGAAAACAGGCAACAGAAAACACCATTGTTCAAAAAAGGAGTACGTTCAGATGTCACAAATTATAGACCAGTAAACCTAACGTCAATACCAGCAAGGTGATGGAAAAAAATACTAAGAGACGCTATTGTTGGGCACTTGGAGGAAATACATTGGTACGGGACACACAGCATGGTTTTAGAACGGGGAAGTCGCTGTCTTACAACTTGTTGCCAGTATGGGACAAACTAACCGGATTATGTGGACAGAGGCCTGCCAGGGATGTTGTGTATTTGGACTTGAGGTGGAAAGGCAATTTCGATACAGTACCTCATAAAAGGACTTATGCGCAAAGGTCAAAGCACATGGTATCCAAGGGTCCAGTTTTATACTGGCTGCGAAGGTGGTATTGAGGAGACAGAGCGAGAGTGGTTACTTGAAGGAGTGGAATCAGGAATGGAAGAAAGTGACACGCTCAGTTGTGCAGGGATCAATTCTTGGACCAATCTGTTTCACGATATTCATGAATGATATGGAAAGAATGTAACATCGGAGGAGCTAAGCAAATTTGGCAGATGATACCCAAAAGTTTTAAGACCAAAGTGAGGGCAGAAGACAGGGATTGTCTACAAGAGGACATCAACAAACTCTTCAATGTGACACAAATGGCAAATGTCATTCGAACATAGGATAACTGTTCAGTCCGTCATTTCGGACATAGGAATCCGATGTACAAATAGTACATGAATGGGACAGAACTAAGCGGTAAAGAGGAGAAGGGACTCTTGGTATATATGTTAGCCAACAAACAATGAGTTTAGAAGCAGGTGCTCAGAAGCAGGCAAAAAAGGAAAATGGAGTGGTTAACATCATCAAGAGGAACTTAACCAACTTCGACAAAGACAGCATACTCAAAGTATACAAGTAGCTGGTTAGGCCCCATCTTGAATATGGTGCCGGTCTGGAGACGTACCTGGCGAAAGATATTAAATTACTGGAAGATATTCAAAGAAGAGTAAAAAAACTAGTGACAGGTATCAGACATCACGCAGAAGAGAGTTACAGAGCTCACTTAACGGACCCTGAAAAGCGGCAATGCACGTCAAGGACCTCATAACTATGTATAATATAATCATGGAACACCAAGTTGAGAAATTGCGATAGCATCAAATTTGTGCGGGAAACAAGTACGAGAGGCCACAGCAGAGAATCCGACCACAACTGCCAGTTAGATTAGAAAGTCCGGAAATCATCTTATTCAAGCTTATTTGGAAGACTTGGAATGAGGGTGTCAGGGGAAGTAGTCACTGCACCCACCCTCAACATATTCACGAGCCGTCTAGAGAGCAGTAGAATCTTCAAGGGTTGAAAACCTACAGTCCTAGCAATCCTTTCAGAGGATGGCCATCCAGGTAAATCAGGTAAATCCAAGGTATGTATTTAAACTCGGCCTAAGTACTCAGGAATGTGACAAGGACCTCGACAGTGGCTGTTAGATTGTGGGTTGCGTGGGGTGGTGACTGGTACGAATACAATCTAAGCGGAGCGCCAACCATTGATTGGACGCGTTAGCCTAGCTGAAACACTGGGATTTCGAGGACCATCAGATGCACCGGGAAAGGACACTTGCGGGGTGTTTGAGCTGCCAGTCAACCAGCCTTGAAAATATGTATCGCATGGCTGCAATTTCTAATTTAATTAGAGAAAATAATCTGTAGTATAGAAATGGTAATAAATATCCGAGGAGTCGAGATGTAAATGAATCATATACTATGCATCCTCATTCATTCATTTCATCTGCCCTTCACAACATCGCAAGTTCAAATGGTCTACCAGCCATCCATAAATAGGACTAAATGTCCCAAACTTGTCGGTAATTAATCCCCACAACACTGTAAGTGTTCTGGGATATTATGGTTTTGGGGGGGGTGTGTAGCCGCCGTTCGCGCCGCCGCCTCCGGAAACTTTAGGCGTTAGCGCAATAACTCTAACGTTCATCCGATTGATCTGAAACTTGGTACCATGTTAGTCCCAGCAAAATCTCGGATGAGTTTCGAAGTGGGCGTCAATGCATGTTTGCTGCCCTCATTTTGAGCTTTGAAACAAAAGAAAAAGAGTTGGTCCGATTTACATGAAATTGGTGGGTGGGGACCCCAAACAATGGTCCCGAAAAACAGACGGTGATTTCAAGGTCACCGCGAGCGTCAAATCTGTCGTTTTTTGCGAACCCATATAGAGTTAGTATGATTTTACAAGAAACTGGATGAGTGGAGGCCCAAAAGTGGGGTCCCCGAAAAACACGCGGTAATTTCAAAAGCACCAGAGGTCAAATTTACGTTCTGTTCGAGATTTTTCTAACTTTGTCAGATTCGAACGAAATTGGAGGAATGTGATTAAGTTGGTCTTGTTGAACAACAGGTAGGGCATTTCAAAATAGTCAACAGAGGTCAAATGGACATAACCGTCAATGTGCTTTCTTGAAACGAGGTCAACAAAGACCCTTTCTGCGGGGATATACACGTAGGCGGTTTACCGCCTGCACAGTCTAGTTTTGATAATCATAGTACATCGCACTGATTTTTAAAAACTGTGACATCGTCGTGGTTAGTCCCATTTAGTCGCTTGCCACCATCGGTTGGCGCGAGCATACCAGGAAATAATCGCTTTACAGCTACCCCCCTCCACTCCCCAGAAGTACTGCAGCCTTATGGCAGTAAGTAACATCACTGAAATTGACAATATTTTTCGGCTGAGATTTTGAGAGAATCGAGCCCGCCAGTGGAAATTTTGTCATTTTTTCAGAATTGTTTCCGTTCAAATTGTTTTGTCATAATTTTACATGTCCTAGAATATGTTTGTCTCGCCTCCGCGCCTTTTTATAGTGCCAAACGTCCATCACGTAACCTCAATTACGATGTGCACGATCCCCTGCCAGTTGGCTTTCGTTGCATATACTGGTCGCTCCGTCAAGGAGCAGCACGGCCAGGCTTGCACTTGCCACAACTGATGTTCAGAATAGAACAAGGCATCCATATGTGATTCATGTCACGCAACCAAATAACCCTTCCTGGTGCCACCCCCCCCCTCCAACTTGATAATACAACGTGGGAACACGCCACGTATGATGAAATGTTGTTCAGCACGGTAAAGTACGGTTGCCAAGCATTAGCATATCGATCCCATGCTTGAGAACACTGTTGCCGTAAGTAAGATAATTGCACCTATGTGTGCACCTCCTTAAACCGATTCATGCCCCATTGGATTCATTACCATATCACAGGCTCTCCTGATTGCTCTTCGTTACCACAGTTGCACTCAAATCATCAAAACAAGCCGCACGCTAAGGGGCAGGGAAGTCACAATCATACGCGTCAACCATAGGTTAGAAGGGACGGCACCTCCAATTTGGACAATATAGTGGTACGGCCATAAATATTGTTTGGTCCTTCTGGGGGGGCCAGAGGTCACCCCTTTTTCTACGTCACCTATTTTATAGAAAATATTCTGAAATATAAAAAAAAGAAAAATGGCTTTGGTTTAGGTGTGGGAGGAGAAGTGGAATTTTCCCTTCCCTTTTAGAAGGTCATGTCCGTTTCTCCAGTGGGCTTATAACCAGATCTTGTCCTCTTGGTCTCTGACATCCATTTTCTAGGAGAATCAAAAATATGAAATAGGCGTTTTTTTTTCTCGGCCGCCAATGCATTTTGTCCCCCCCCCCCTTCCAATATTTGAGCCCGACTGCCACAGTATTTCGCTGACACTGTACCGAGTTGAGATATCCAGCAGCAATCGGTGTTTAAACAAATGCATAAGTTACCTAAATAATCAAGTTGAGTGGATTCTGTTCTCCATTTTCGATTTGAGGGTACTTCATGTACCGGTTGTGTTCAGGACATTTGAAGTGCCTATTGCAGGACAATTGATGTTCCTTAACAAAAGAAGGCCTGAAATTGACTCTGGGTTGTTCTTTATTTTCAATGAAAGAAGGGTTCCTCTTTAATCCCTATCGTTTGCATAAGACTGCAGGCTTACAGCTCGGTGTGTTGCTCCTCAATTCATTTGACGTTGTCGATTTCCAGTTAGGGGCCAGTTAGTAAAATAAACAAACAAACCAACATTCAAATCGCTATTTTGAGGTGAAGGGGGTTAAGGCGACGGGGATAGGTCCACCACCTGGCGGGATCTGACGGTTATTATAATTTTTTTTGGGTGCGACCACTTGTTGGAGTTGGGTGCACTTGCACAACTAACTATGAGGGCACACGGTATGGCATCGAAAATGAAACGCCACAATTTGCGTTGTCAAAAAAAAGACCATGATATTCAAAAAATTCAAGTGAGAAAAGGGCTTAAGTCCAAAGATTGCCTGAATTTTCGATGGTATGCTAAAAAGTGTTAAAATTTGTTGTTTTTTAAGGGGAAGGAGGTTAGGGTGGCATGCACAGTGCACATACTAAGTGGGGCAGGCATAACCGTGCGGTTGGAAACCCTCAAAAGGCAAACTGCAGGCTTGGATACAACAGAGGTTATAATGGTGGAAGGAGGAATAGCCAAACCCCATTTTCAATTACGATGTTCCTATGGGGGAGTTATTGGCCCTCAAAGTTTGGGCCGTAATTAAGACATGGAAATGGGGGGAGAATCAGATGTGCAGTAAACGCAATGATCACCCATGGACAACACAGGGAAATTATGTTATGTATAGATTGTTTCATTTTGGTGAATAAAGTCAACATTTAGCAGAAGTTGTGTTGTTTTTTTTTTCCCCATTATCTCACAAAGTAACCATGAACACCTAACACTCAGCACTACAGCAATCTCGCCCATAGATAAATGTTTTTCGAAGTGAAGTGAGGTTTGAAAATTTTTTAAAGAAAACAAAGAAGTTTGCAGGTTGTGCAAGTATGACATAATTGATAATTGCAGATGGGAAACTTTCGATCTTGCGCAATACACAGGATTCACAATACACAAACCCAAATAACTTACAACTCTGGAACGGAAAGTCCTACGAATTCCGGGTTTGGACTGACGCATTCGGTTTTGTCAGCTATTGTTAAATTATCCTGTATGGGAATCATATAGCTGCAGTTGTCTTTAAAATGCCATCGGATATTCGGGCCAGCAGTGAACGTCGCCACAAATTCGGCAAAGAAATAATTCGCGCGCAGTTGCGTTTTAACTTCTGGTTATACTCATTCTGGCCACCTGTCTGGCCCCAATTGGAATTGTCCCTCCCATGCGCCTGTGGTCCCCCAAAAGAGATGGAATGGGGCCGTAATATTTGAGTAAAAAAATCAGGCCTAGTTAAGTGATAGGCACGTCAGAGATGGGTGTGTGCAATGTCCGTTTGTCAAATTGGATCCTGCAAATCTCGCGCTTCACGAAACGAGTTGTTGACATTGCCCATTTCCATTGCTCTTTCACGACCGTATACCTCAACTTGAATCGTATTTTAGAAATGTCCACAGCACCCAACGCAAAAACCTTGAAATTGATCCCTAAGGCGATAAGTTTTGAAGAGCCATTCCTAAACAAAAAATGGTTATCATATTGGAATGTGCTTATATGTCCGTCCATGTCCCAAGTGCTGTTTCCTTGCAATAGGGGGTCCTGTCGAACGAAACAATTTCCTGGTACGTACGCTCCAACCAGTCGGTGCCGATCCTTTTCATTCTTATTATCCCCCCCCCAATCGCCTACAAAAATCGCCGCCATGCATGCAGCCTTCGTTCGATTCCTCTACGGCCATATGGGGGGATCTGGGCCTATCGGATATGCTACATTCATCTTTCAACCAGGGGAGCAGAAACTTGACTCATCGTCTGGACTTGGGGAGGGGGGGGGTGTGGCATCTTCTCATTCGACAAAAAATTTAGTCATCGCAAACTATTTATTCATCCATAATGCTAAATAAGGTCTTTGTCTTGTCAAGAGTCACATTTTGGCATATCGGGGGTTGACCACCTCGCGAATCCCAACCGTCATGTTTCAGTTACCCCTTTTCCCAAAAATTGTTTAAAAGGCACAGGTCAAATCATTTCACTCTGAAACTGTAAATCTAACCGAAAACAGGAACATCTATCAGGGTGTCAGAAATAATCAAATAAACAACTTAGGAACACTCAGCTAAGTAACAAATTGATTTGCAATTTTTCTTCATTTTTTCCTCTGACCTCGAGCCTGAGTTTTAGCCCTGAAGAAAAGTTGTGATCGTTTCATTCCATGTTTCTCAGCTCCATAGACCTAGCCTACCCGTTTCATTTCACCACTGAATTTCATGGTGGCCGTGACCAGATAGCGCCCTCACGGTCTATGCATTCGCCGGGCAGGTTCTTCCACGGCCGGTGCGTCCTTTGTACACAACGGGCAGTCTTTAGGCATCACTCGGTACCGTCCCGGGCAGTCTTTATTAGGACCCTACGTTGAACTCATTCAGCTACTTAGGTCTTTGCCTGGTACACTACTATACAGTCACACCGTCGTTTGCGCTCATATCATACTGGAAAACATGTATCCTGTTTGTATGTGTACAGCATCTGCTCTAGGGTGGAGTGAACCAGTTTCACCCCCCTACCAGTATTCAACCCCCTTTGGCATAATCCTATTATTCACACTGATTTGAGACTCCATCACATGAAAACCCTATCACAGCAAGAGCAATTTCTCAGCTTGATTTGTCATGCAGGTTCATGCCAATCTTTTGGAGAGAAATCTGCTTTGGAGATGTTTGTTCATGATAATTTTGGAAATTCCTTTGAAAACAGCCTTTCTTACAGGTCCCCATAAGGAACTTGGAGGAAATGTTTGTGAAGTGGTAATTTTCTCCAAATTCTTTTGGAGAGAACTGGTTCCAAATAATGAGTTGTTGAGGCTAACATTTAATAATGCAGCAATCACTAACCATATTTCAATAAGATCGACATTTCAAAGGGAATTGGAGGAATTGGAGGGGGTCAAATACTGGGCACCGTATCTGGATCTGCTGCACAGTTTCAACCCTGTGCCTCCGTTTTATTGAACTCTGGGTAAATGAATGTGAATTAGTTTTTTTTTTGGGTCATTTATCAAGTGGGGGACCATGTTCTTTCGAAGTCATTTAAGTAACAACATTTTTGCAACAGATTCTGAGTATTTTGAGGACAAAATATCACGTAAGGTCATACCTGGAAAAATTCAATTTATGAACAGTGCACACTGTAGAGAAGGACGAGTAGGTTAGGGACCATTACTGGCCTACATAGAGAAACAAGCAGAACATTTGGGCCTAATTCCGCTCTAAACTCTTCAGCCAGTTTGTTCTGTACTTTAGTTGCATATACCATTTCAGATACTTCAATTGTGTGTAGTCTTTTCACCTTTATGAATGCACTCTACTAAAGGGATAATTGGGGGTAAAAAAAAATGAACAGAGGGTCGATACTGGTCTTCGAATGAATACTGGTCACTGGGGTTGAATACTGCAGGAACTCCGAGTTTTCAGGGTGCCTTTCTCTGAAGACCAGGCTGAATTTCCATATTTTTTTTCATGGGACATGTTTACCTATACAATGTCTAAATAAAATTTTGAAACTTCTTTTCATTTCACCTCTAAAAACTATGGCAAAAGGTTCCTTAGGGGGCCGAATACTGGTCACTTTACCTATACCCCTACGTAGATCTACCCACGTGCTGGAAACGCAGCTTCAGAGTTCATTGGTTTTAGCCTAGTCTAGTCACACATCATAAGAAATTTTACTGTAGCACACTTTTTTTTTTTCCTATTGAAGGTGACGAAATCCGCATCATGCCTCCAACTCCTCCCTCCGATTACACAGCCTCGTAACCTCCAAACATCATTCAAGAACATTCCAATCCACTGAAATGTTGAAAGTTCATTAGTATGAAGTTGATCCTTACAACCTAATTTGGACCCTAATAATTGGGGAAAATCACCACCTGATTTTTTCCCCAGCCTGTTTGTTTTTGAAACATAGTTTTGTGAACGAATTTTGCCACTCAGAGCTCTTTGTGGCGATCCTATTATGTTATTGTCACATGCAGGACATTACTACAGAAAATCTGCATAATTATGTATAGTCTAGATGGGCAACTCGTAACACAACAACAATTTGAACTTGGTGAAGGCATTTATGTGGATTCCTGACTGATTTTGGTAAATATTTGGTAATTCTCCTCTGCCAAAGACCAAATGAGGAATGAACTAGTTCTGAACCTTCCCTAACTATAAAAACCATAATTGGTCTTTTTGGGTATAATAATTGAGATACAAGCTTGTCAGAAACTGGAGTTGAAACAGACAGTTGGTCCGCTTAGTTCTAGCCTAGAAAACAGCCTAGGCCTCGGTTGTGAACGTAGGCTTTAGTACAGGTAATAAAGCCTGTGAGCGCAGTCTAGCCTAGTCTGTTACACATCAACACTTTGGCTCATGCAAGCCATGTTATTGTTGTACAAACAACAAAATACCATTTCCCCGACCGGCCCTTCCCCATTCTCCCCCCCTTCCAAGAAAAAAAAAAGGTTCAGCGACTGATCAATAACCTTGGGCTTCCTCATGTACCGTTTTTTACTTGGCACGTATGCTGCATTGGAGATTGTGCATTCCTGCCAATGTGTCGTGATTTGGGGGGTAAGGCCTAGTTCACGTATCAGAAAAATTTTACTGTAGCACCTTCCCATTGAAGTTGAGAAATCCCCCCGATTACACATCCCTCTACTATAACCTTCAAAGCCAAGAAGCATTCAGACATTCCAATCCAATGTTAAAATTTAAATTAGTAAAGTTGATACTTAACCTATTTTAAAACCGTAATAATGGGGAAAATCACTGCCTTTTTTTTCCAGCCGGTCTTGTTTGAACATGTTTTTTTGTAAACGAAGTGTTGCACTCAGGGCTCATTTTTGTGGCGATCCTATCATTATTCATTTTGGGCACATGCGAGACATTACCATAGGAAAATCTGCATGTTATTCTATCTTAAAGTGGCAACTCATAACACAGACAACAACTTGCAGCATTTTTCTAAGATTCCTGACTATTCCGGGTGAATTTTGGTAATTCGCACCTGGCCAAAAGACCATATTGGGTATGAAAGTTCTAAAAACTAAAAACTAAAACCCCTTTTTCTCTTAACTACATAATTGGTCTTTTGGGTATCTTAATTGGATTCAAAGCTTGTCGAAGTGAAGTTGAAACAGAAAGTTGGCTGCTTAGCGCTAGCCTAAAAAACAGCCTAGGCCTCGGTTGTGAACGCAGGCTTTAAGTACAGTACTAAAGCCTGTGAGCGGCAGGCTAGGTAGGCCTAGGGCTTTCCGGAATCAGTTGTGTTTGGGTGGATGGGGGGTTCAACATGAATAATGATATTCCAATGCCACATGTTTCTTGGAGGCTCTGTTAATCAACACAACTTTTTTTGAGTTCGTTAGAATGTTGTCTGTCAAATTTAAATTGAGCCTATAGATTTTCTAGTTATTTAATTTGTTTCATATGAATATATATATCATTTGTTCCCCTGCATTTTTATTCCAGCTGAGAAGAAAAATCTTTGCAACCACACTGATAAACAGACTTGATGAAGCCAAGAATTGGTAAGACTTGTTTATCTGCCTTGTTATACTACTTTACCACTGAGCAGCAGTCTTGTGAGAGAGTGTGTATAACTGGAGATCTTTAAATCGTGTTCGTCCATCCTCATACCTACTCCGTCTGGCCGTAGCTGGTTCACTGTCAGATCCCCCCTGGCGCTGCCACTGGTGGACCATTTGGTCCCATAGTGTCCCATGTGTTTGCCTAGACAAAAGTGCTTTTTTAATTAAACCCACCGCCGTTAAGAGAGTCCCTCCTTCTGGCAGTAAACCGCTACTCTTCCCACTGATAACTATATATTCGTTCACATGTATTTTTATGGGCTTGTTGAATTATAAAACACCTGCTTGCTACAGTAATTGATAAATGTCATGGGTAACGTTGGCTATAGATATTCTGCGCTTCTGTGATTATTAAACCTTGTTTGGATATTGACAACGTTGGAACAATGTCATATGACCCATGGGACAAGGTCCAGGACATTTGACGTCTCAATTGAAAGGCATGATTACATGTATGCCATCATCTGGAAAACTGCCAAATGCTCCTCCTACAACAAGATTGGTTTCACCTGACAGCTGCCGGTATTGGTCATTGTCCGTGTATAATTGACTAGTGATGCTTACAGTAGGTGTGTTAGGGATTTGAGGGGCAAAAGTTATTTGTTATGATATACTTGGTGAGGGGTCACTCGGTGTTATCAGACTATAGTTTCTATATCATTTAATTAGGCACCCTAAAATCATTCTTGTTCTCCACTGATTTTCAAGATCTGTTCCATGGTCTGTTTTATTTTGTGTTGTTTTTTCGGCTTTAGCGCAAGTGATATCACATTATGTTTTTCTGACAAGATTTCGGTCCTGAAGACTCGATAACTTTGGACCACGTCAGATTTTATAATATAGAAAAATTGACACAGCGGTGAAAAAGTCCCCCTGGCTGGTGAATGAGAATCCAGTTCTATTTTTTTCAAGTGGCCTTATATGTGTGTGAACCACATGCAAAAATTTGCATATGCTTCCTCTGACAGAACATTTTTTTTTTTGGAAAAAAAAAAAAAAATCAGTGAAAATTATGATACTTGGTACTCATTGTTATCAGAGATACTTATTGAGGTGTTCAACAATTTATGGATCGAGAGGCGAGGTGAAAATTATCAATCTATAACGCTTATTTTCTCCTCTTACTACTTGTACATGTACATATACTACACTAGCAAGTCATTGTTGTGGCATTGCCCATGTTCTGATTGTTGTTTGTACAGTAAACTGCACTAGTGAAGAAAGCAAAAAATGAATCCGAACTCTGGGGGTTTCCTGATGTACAGTACAGTTTTTTTTCTTTCTTCTCATATTAGTTTCGTGTTTGATTTTATATGCACATTCTAGCGTATGGGTATTAAGGCTCATCAGGGAAACCCCAATAGCCCATATTGATCGTGATGGACAACCAGTGACCTCATTTTCTCTCTCTCTGCGACTGGTGCTTTCGATAAAATGAGCAGGGGTGTATACACTGATCTCATCACTCCCTGTTACTGCCATTTGATGTCCCCTTTAGAAGCATTATCGTGATAATAAACCGACCACTTCATCAAATGTACTTGACGAGCAGAAGATTAAAGTTCAATGTGACTGCTCACAGCTGACTCGGGATACTTATGCGACTATCCCAGAGCAACCCAAAAGTCCACTGCATTTATAACTGTAACCGTGGACTGTGAAGTGAGGACCATGCAAAACATTTTTTAGTCAACATCAAAAATAGCCACTTGGGGAAAAAAGTCCAGTGACTGCTGGCATTCGAACCCCGATTTCGTTCTTGCAAAGCGTCACTGTTTACCACTCTGTCTGTGTGTACAAGTTACCCCACCCCTACATTGGGTTACTACTACTACTGCCCATGCTGCTGACGAGGACTTTTGCCCATCGCCTCATTCTGTGTGTCTGTTAGAAGGATTTTGCAGAGCGCAAGACTGTCACGTACAGTGAGTGCGGACTTGCAGTATGTGACACATGTTTTGTCTGTAGACATACAGGACTGTATGCCAATCACGTCATCTGATGGCATGTTGGAACGGGTTTGACTGATGCAATTAAAAAGCTCATCCAATCCAGTCAACTTGGCTTGATGGCATTTCCCAAGATGCTTGTTGAATAAATTGACAAGGATCAATAATCGAAAAACTAAAAATTCTGCAGCCAATTAGTGCACACATGGGTGACTGGCTAACTGCACGTGGTCAAGCTTTATCAATTAAATCTCCTGTGCGTTGACCTTGTTGTCATGGCTGTGGCGAATTTGACTGGCTCTCCTACTCTTTCGCGTGAATCTTCTGGCATGTTTATGACCTGACCTGATATCAGGAGAGTTTCATGCAGACGTTTGAGATAGCAACAGAATCAGCTTCTTTGTCTTCCAATATGCCATGTATTTCTGCTTCTTTGTTCAGTTAGAGAGCAAATGGAGCTGTAGGTGCGGGGACCATTTGACGCAGTCTGGCCGTCAGAATTACAGGTACAGATTAAGAGCTTAAAACAGAACTAGGGATGGCTTGAAAAAGACCTAGTGACAGTCCTCAAAATTCAACTTCGAAAAGTAACTTGCGAACATGTGCATAAGATATTTCCTCGTGACTAGAGACTGGTAGTGAGCACTGCTACTGCAGAACCCCGATGGCTGTCATACTGCAATGGTCCTGGGGTCATGTAAAAGGTTATCTGAGGTCAACAAGGTCAAAGTCTGAAATCCATTGAAAACGGGAAATTTCCAGCGATGCTTCAGTACAGAAGGAGAGTCCCTATTCATTTTTCAGTGTAGACATAGGTCATGGCCTTTCCTCGAAATGAGTGCATGAACGTCATTGTTTCGGGGTCCAGATCAGCATATCATTCGGTTGCCCCAAGAATTTGATGGTTGAAGATCATCTAAAGTTCAATTTCAGCCATTTGTCAAAATATGTGTAATGTTTCTCCAACAGTGAGTCGGATTGTCATGAAAGTTAGTCATAAATTTTGGGGACCAGTGCTACATAAGGTCAGATGAGATGATCAGCCTTTGACTATATTGTCTGAATGGTCAAGCGTTTGTTTTGTACGGAATAGATTGACTGATCAAGAAAGGGAGTCAGTAATATAATCGACCAATGGACATAGGAGGTGTTCATGATTGGGGTTCAAACAGCAATTTTGCACAAAATGATTAGTTTGAGGGTCAATGAACAGAACAATCCTCCCGCAGATTGAATTGGTTAATCATGGAAGTTGGCCGGTGGCCATTGACCAATGGTGCATAAGGGGTGTTTAGGAATTTGAGGTCAAAGGTCATCATGAGGGCACTTATTATCAATTGTATAACTGGATCTAAGCTGCTTCTACCAAATACTGTAGTGCGATGATCATGGAACAATGGGTAAACTATCCGTTATCATTGTTGTAGTCACCAGATGGGAAGGGAGATGGAAACCAGGTCATTGGAAACAAGTCCCATATTTGATTAATCAATATTTCATTATTCAATAAGTTCACTAGAGACTGAGGACCTTCTTCATTTATGCAGAGTGTGTTTTCCCATCTGTTTAGAAGCATCTGTATCCACATAGATATTTGCAGAGGCTGCTGTATACGTGTTAGATGAAGTAACAGGGACTTACTGAATAAACACCATTTTCCAAATGAATTTTGTTTCAGGTGAGAAGCAAGCTCGCATTCCATGATGAGACTATGCGGGAAGAGTTGTTTAACCTTGATGATCCCAGAAATTCTGAGGACCAGGTATGGGAATTTTTCTACCTGTATGAAAACCAGTACAGTTTGGTGTGATGATGATCACAGGACGGTATATATACTGGTCTACCCAACTACTGGTTATCAATGCATAGGGGGCAACATGCAACATGTACAAGCTTAGAGATCTGTTTATGAAATCTCTAAAATGTCAGAAAGGAGTGTGGATTTGGTGTTTTTGGATGGATTGAAAGCACATTGGTTCCATATGGAAATTGTTCTGGACAAAATGACCACTTGAAAAAATCTGTGAAAACAGACATGTCTATAACTAGATCCATTGGCTTATGATGATGTTGAGTGATGACTAGTCAACTTGACAATGTCCGGTACTGGGAGAGCCACCAGCTTGTAAACTGATTTGTAGAAAAGCTTGAGTCGCGAATCACCCCTTCTCTCCTGCAGTGTAAGTTTAAGTTTAAGTTTAATACATTTGCTATAGCGCTCAATAGTGCGATACACATCCACCGGCGCATCACAAACAGACAACCATAATCTGAACCTTAAACTGAAGTTCTTACATACAAAAAAGTGTAGGCACGCCAACTGTTGAAGAAGGGCTGTCACACTGGGTGATCGACAATAGGCTTTGCAAACAAAGTGAGCTGCTTTACGCTGAACCATTTCTAGTCTGTCAATGTTACATGCTTTGTATGGATCCCAAACTGAGGAGCATATTCCAAACAGGGACGAACAAGAGATTTGATAACTACCGTCGTGAAGAGTCTACTAATAATCCGAGAATTTTGGGGCTTTACACTGTTGTTGATATTCGATGTCCAAGAGAGAGTACTCGTGATTGTGACACCAAGATATGTATGTTCTTTCACCAGTTTGAGAGGAGTGTTATCAATGACATATTCAGTTTGTGTAACTCTCTTTTTATTGGTAACAAACCATAGACTTGCACTTAGAAGCGAAGCGTTTAGATCGATCTAAACCTTTGATACCATGCTGAAAATCATCCAGGTCTTGTTGGAGTTATATGACTGTCACTGATGCAACTGATAGTTCAATACAAAATGCAGCCATAGCAAACATTTGTATGGTAGAGTTTATGTGTGTAGGAAGATCATCAATATATAGAGAGAAAAGCAATGGTCCAAGAACTGTTCCCTGAGTAACTGACAAGACAGCACCAACTGACGATTTAACACCATCGATAACAACACACTGGGTACAGTGATTAAAAAAAACACCTTCATCCATGTGAGGATTTGGCCAGAAATGCCATAGTGTTGGAGCTTGTGGGCCAGATGCCTATGTGGCACCTAGTCGGAAGCTTTGCTGAAATCTGTAAACACTACATCAGTTTGAGCTTTACAGTCCAAGCTTCTAGCCAGATTGTTGATGGTTATGGCCAATTGAGTTTCACATGAGTGATTTCTCCTAAAACCATGTTGAACATTTGCCATAAACTGATGACGATCCAAATAATTCTAAGATCATCTTGGAAGCATTCTACTTGCAGCCAGGATTGGCTGAGTCTTGATGGTTTGGACCTTGTTGGAAGGTATGAGTGTCATACATTTGTCCCAAATGTTCTCCATAAGAACCCACAGTAGTGTACATTTGATTTGATAGATATACAATGATATGAAAGTCTACTTCACTCTTCAACCTCTCATACTTACAACAATGCCCCCCTCTATATTGCCTATTAATCCCATTCTGGCGAATTCTATCTCTCTCAATCTGGCCACCCCATCGTCCTCCCTATCGCCAGAATTGGAGCTTTACAGTCGCCTTCTTGGCAAGTATGATATTTTGAATTATTTTGACACTGGAAAGTGTCCTACTTACTCCTTTTATAAACAAAGTGAAGCGGAACCAATCGCAAGAAGATATCCTCTAACAAGATTTGGGTCTACTTTGTGTCTTTCAAGAAAATTAGCGGGGTTTCCTAGTTAGATCGGGTTCGATTTTGCGCAAGTTGCGTGAGCTAAGGCCAGATAGCCTAACACTTATTGCGCGGGATCCTAGCGTATATACAATGATATGAAATTAAAAGGGCACTATCCCGATTGCTGGAAAAAGGTTAACATGGTGATTCTTTATTACTTACCACCTTTATTAATAATGCCTTTTGATTTGCCAATAAAAATTGAGAGTCAGCAAGTATACACATGTGCAGTGGTGCCAGACTACATGACAGATGAGGGCGTACTTGGCCCCCCTCTTCCCCCCTCCACCCCCACCCCCCCAAAAAAAAAACGAAAACAAAACAAACGGCTTTCTGGGGGGTCTCCTGAATAGTCCCCAGGGGCGATTTTATTTGCTATTGCAGAGAACAAGACTTCTTGACAACACAGAGAGACTTGAGAGGGCATCAAGAAAGCTGGAAGCTGGTTACAGGATGACTATTGAAGCAGGTAATCATTTCACTGTGTTCAGATTTTGTTAGAACGTTAGCATGAATCAAATATCTGGGAGATTCCTGAAAAATGTGAAATATGAACTATAAATACATGTGAGTGTGTTCCGAGATGGATGATGCAAAGCATCTCCTAAAATGCCCTAATCAAACTAGACTCGCCTGTTGGGTAAACTGCTAATGTGTATGTCCCCACTTTCGATCAATCAGAAGGTGGACATTGTTCGCCTCGTTTTTTATCAGAAGTGAAAATTTGGTCTCAAAACAATCGCCATGCCTCAAACGTGCAAATCAGCCGAAAAATTCGTTTTTTGTGAAATTTCACAAAAATTCAAAATGCTGCCAGGCGGATTGTATGGGACAAAAACAAAAGTTGGTCTTAACCCGATCATCTTGCTTCAAAATGCGCAAATCAGTCGGAAAACACCCAAGCCGCCATCAGAGCGATCATGCCAACCTTTTTTCATTAACCGATCATGTGGCAAAGTTTCATCATGAATCTGACCAGGCACTAGGAGTGTTATGTAAAAACCCTATCATTTGCTAGAGCTGCTATAGGCGAGGTAATTGGATTCTTTGGCTGATTAGACGTCACTTCAGTTTCCTTGATAAGGATATTGTGGTCAGGCTTCAAGCAACTGATGAGACGCCTCACCTAGCGTATTTGTAACAGTGTGGCATACCCTACTTTGCAAGAGACAACCAGGTAATTGAAAACGTTCAGCGTCGGGAAACTAGAATGATTCACTGTCTAAAAAATTTATCATACGAGGAAAGATTAAGGGTCTCGGTCTATAAAATGGAGCTGAGGCGAACCAGGGATGATCCAGGTTTTCCAAAATTGTACATGGACTCGATGGCCCGTCCTTCCACTACTTTTTTCCAATGTTACTGCAAATAGAATCCACTGTCTCAAGCTTCGTGGCAAGCGCTGCAGATTGGACATTCGTAAATATTTCATTCGCAGATAGTGATAATGAGTGGAAATTGCTTCCTGATAAAAATGTTGTACGCTCGAAAGAGTGTGAATGCGTTCAAGAAAACAGTCTGATTTAATTTTCAGGAATCCGGGCGAATTATTTAGTGGTTTGGTGTCATTTTCTTCCTGGGATAGTGTGGCTACGGGGTCGTTTATGCGAGGGGGGGGCATCTATGTCTTCCTGACTTATTCACTAAAACTAAACTAAACTAAACTAAACTAAAACCTAAACTGAACTAAGCACTTCAGTCTCGTGAAATCCAAGATGGCTGCCGACAAGAGTACGCGACGCCCACCATCGAACTCATCCGAGATTTGTAAGCAAAGTTTCGTGTAAGGAGTGGGGGATATAATTAGAGATCCAAAAATTTAGGGATATTGTTGCCAAAGCCTGAACATTCATGTTAACCTATACTACAAGTCTACAGTACAGTCGGAACAGTGTGGGGGCACCGTCTTGGTTCCTTGATGAAGTCAAAGGAATCTTTGCAGTCATGCCAGTGCGTCTGTGTGCGTGTATGTTCCGTGGACATCTCAATTAATAGCGCGATTGGCCTTTCACACTAATCCGCTGCGGTAAATGGCCATTCAAGGGAGGCCTCTATGGGCCCATCCGCGGCAGCACACAAATGCACATGAAGTTATAGAACAGTCAAAAAATCCCTCCAGAAAGGTGAAATAAGATAAAAACTTTTAAGAGAAAAAATACTCCAGAAAGGTGCACATAAGATAAAAATATTTTAGAGAAAACATGTGGGCTCCCCAACATATACTGTACTTTAGTAGTTTTACATCAACCAGTGGGTTACTCTAGGGCGGGGAATGCGCGATATGCACAATGTAGAAGACTAATATCTCGTGTTTCAGAAACGTAACGTAACCACTGCAGGGTATGAGCGGAAAAAACCCTCATTTTATCGGACTCGATAACTTTTGTGATTTTGTAGAAACGGGCATGCCACATGCATGTTAACCATGTGGAATGGACCAAATTCACTGTAAAATACGGATACTGCCAATCTGAAACACATTAAAAATCATAAAAAAATGGAAACAGGCATTAGAGGGGTGATACAATCACATTTTATGAAGGGATTGAATCATGTTATTTGATGGTGTCTTCAGGAAGTACTTTTTGATCTAAGTTGGTCCCTGTACAAAATTACTAGCAGTTAAGTAGCTTGGTCTACTGTGGCTACCTTGTGGGAATAGTAATGCCATTTAACAATGATTCATACTGTGTTTTCTCATTTATTAACACAAAAGACAATTTTGATGGAAAGAACATTCACTTGGGCCAGAAAAAGGTTGCCGTTGAAGGCATTTGCCCTTTCGGGACAGTCATGTAGCGTCATGATGGGTAGCAGGAATGGTATGGCATTGGTGATTATCCCCAGGTAACCACTGTCTATATGCAGTAACTTGTGTAGCAATAGCTTGCAATGCGGTCGATTGGGGAGAGGGAATCAGGAGACAATTGGGCCAACAACAGGAGGCTAACACTTAGCAAAAACGGTACAGAAAAAATTTGCTGATCTATTTTCTGGAGACCCCCCCCCCCTTGATTTCGAATCCCCCTTTGAAAAATTGAGAGGGGGGGAATCCTCCCCCCCCCCACATTTTGAAACCTAGCGAAAACACTGACGATCAACTAAATTGCCTCAATTTCATCAGAGCGTTAGGATTTGCATAAAAGTAACATTTAAAAAACACCTGTCAATCCATGACACCCGTCGGCCCTTTCGGGCTACCACATTCAGCCACTTGGGAGCCTGAAGGCTCTGAATTTCCAAATATTTTTCGAGCACTGCCTTGTGTCTGGCTATAGGATGCAGAAGAGTCAAGGAATGATTAAGCCACTTGGCTTTCTGGTTTAGTGTAGCACCCTTTTACCTTTAATTAAGCTTCTTAGCATAGTTTCTCAGGTGATGCACATAGTGAGGTTTTTGAGTGTGCGATTATTATTCCATTTCCTTGCTACTTGGTATGGCTTCTTCATAGGTAATGCATAATTATTGCGGTTACTGAGTGGACAACCTTTCTTCAATGCTACTTTGCACGGTTTCTCGGGTGATGGACAAGGTTTCTGAGTGAACAACCTTTTCGAACCAAGATAACACATGTAGGAAAGATAAATTTGAGGAACAATCTGGAGTACAAACCAACTACCAACTTGCGCCACCATCAGTCAATATGATCCTATGTATAACATTGGTTTATGCAATGTGGTCAGAAACTTAAAAACGTAAGAAGTGTTTTAGTTTTTTTACTGCAGTCCTTATTCGTATATTTTTTACCTCAGATAACCTAATATACCAAAAACTTCATATATGTTTCACGGATCATCGTTACTGTTCGAATTGTTGCCTATTTGGTTTCGATGAATTGCTCATCGAATTCTGATCGTTAGATATGGGCCAGAAACAGAAAAATGCTGATCTTCGCCTACTCATGAGACGAAATGTCTGCGCCAGTTTTTGAAAGCCCTCGTAGATAACATGGTACACCCAAACCACAGTGTTCAACTGATCACTCATTTTTTTTAATGTTGTAAAATGGAATCGGTACTTGCTCATCAATTTCTAATCGTTAAATATAGTTATCCGAACCATATGGGCAGAATAAAATCAGAACCTTTACTGTTCGAATCATTCTGATAGAACCATTACATGTCTATTTTACAGTATCGACTTCATATTTTTATTGCCCATCATTAGAATACAATCCTTGTTCCAATTTGAAACCCCTCATAAACTAAAACTATATCCACATCACCTCCGCCAGACAGCTGCCAACCTATCAGTACAACTTGTGATGTATTCTATTATTTCAGCTGTGACTAGGCTATGAACGCATGCACGGCATGTTTTCTGCGTGTGTCACAAACACAACACACTGCATGATTCCGGACCATGGTATGGCTTAAAACTTGTTCGTAAATCCAATAAAGTCATTGCCAAGGCTCTTAATTTTGAGTGTTCTACTGGTTTAGTCTATTTATTCATCATTCTGTAGTTGTTCCTAATGATCGATGCAGGTTTAATTGGAATAAGGCATTTAATAAGCTCCTCAGATTTCTAGGGAAAGGCTCTTACAAGTAAGGATGCATACGGTGGGGGGTGGGGCACAAACAAATACAAAAGAAAAAAAAATAGGAAAAAATAGAGAGACAAGTTACAGCCCTCTTGACAAAAATGGCTGCTATACAGATCCGAAGATCTGTTGTGGAACTTTGGGTTAATATTAAATATAACAATATTAAACTAGGTCTTCACCTCGAGAATATGCTTACAGCAAGTATCGGCCCGCAGCGAGGCCAACACTGAACGGAAAAGTACACTACCACCTAGAAAGCAGGCCATCACAATTTTGCTCAGGTATTCAATGAGGTAGGCACTCTGATACTATCTGTCAACCTTTCCCAGGCCCAAACAATGTTAGAGAAAACATCCTGCAGATGTTCGGGTCTATATTGTCATTTTTCACCAAAGGCCAAATGAATCTATGTGAACACAGACATATGGGCCTGTGTGTGTATTTGTGCAATGAATCCTAAATATGAACATAATGTATCCTTAGAATGTAATCTCCACTTTCCTGGATCAACTTCATTAAACTGTAATTATATCACAGACAATGGGTCCCCAAGATATTAATGTACAATCTCCACAAGATAGAGAGAAGAGCAAATGTCCAGAACAAGGTAAGTTTCACAGTGGAATTCATGCTCCATTTATGCTTTCCAATGTATGGTCAACTTCTTTGTCTGTCTGATTTCTGGCCCTTTTTTCTATCGCCTGGACTTTGTTTGAGGAGAGACATGTGGTAACTCTGTGTGGGTTTGTTGTCTTGTGCGATGTATGTAGTGCTATATCCTCTATGAGAAATTTTGTATTTGCCTTGGCTGAAAGTTGGGGAACTCAAGGCCCCATCAGAAAGTGCGGTGGAGAGAGAACAAAGTGCTGTGTGTGGTAACCTGCAGACCGAATCGGGGTGCAGTTCTGAGCTTCAGGGACTAACAAGTCACACAAAATGCACAGATTCAGTGATATCTGATAGGGGGAATCTAGCAATCGACAAGCTCTGTCGTTGGAATATGTGAGAAAGGGCAAAATCTCAGGCAACCAGGGTTGTTGTGACCACTGGGATCACAGGTAGATATCGACCGATCCCTGCATCGTGCATGTGTGTGTGCTAGTGTATGTATCGTGTCTGCCTTTTGGCAGGGAGGGAATCTCCAAAACTGACACTAATCCATGTCTGTTTTGCAGTGAATATGTCGGACAGGTATTATATAGTAATAATAATAAACAATCAAATAATTATGAAATGGCTATTAGGATCAAAACGTTGCCAAGTAATAATTGTATTGAACATAATCTTGTGTCACAGTTACGGGAAAACAGATGCTATCTTGAGTCAAAGATCCAGTAGTACTAAGTGCAATGAGGAGAAGGTATGACAATTAACTGGAACTGAATCGCTCTGCTAAATGTTCACACTTATTCCCTTATTTTTCGTTGTCTGCAGGGATGATTGATACTGTATACACAAGTGTAAAATGGTTTGGATTTCTTGGGGGGTGCAATGGTCTGCTGTTTATAATTTAAGAACCTGGAGCTACTGAAAATCTGAGCGGAGAATTTTTCTTCCATTCTGATACTCGGAATCTGCATGTAGCCTTGTCATATTTAACTGTGTGCACGTAAAACCAGGGCATTAAAATGGGTGACCCTGCTGACCCAATTTTGAATTTTGATTTCCAGTTCGGTTTGGAAACTTAAAAATACCGGTTCGAAGATGATTAGCCTCGGTTTTATTCCGGTTCATGGGCGGTAATCTGTACAGGCCTGGCTTGACAAGGTGTGGCTTTTGACCTTAAGTGTCTGAGTGTAGGAGGTTCAGCGAAAACATAATGGAGGAGAGGTGCGAGACTTTGACCAGTGGCATAGCCAGGATTTTCCCAGTAGGGGGGTGCGGGGGGCGGGGGGGCCTGACCATTTCCGAGAGGGGGGCAGCATGTCCCATCTAAGCAGAGCGACACCATCGGAAAACACAGACACTCATATTCTCAGTGGGGGGGCGCACGAGAGGGGGGGGGGCGACAGACTTTCATGGGGGGCGCGCACCCCCCCCCCCACGCTCCCCCGTAGACTGAGCACGACCTTTGACGAAGTACTCAGCAGCCTGTGTAATACTTAGCCGTATAATAAGCAGATGAGAGAAAAATTACTAGAATCACGTTTTACAGCGTCCATTCACAGAATTGTCTGCGTGGTTCAGACAACTTCCACCGGACAATTCCCACCCAAACGTGACCTAATTGCAGCCCTAACCCTTAATTCTGGACACAGAGAACATTCCGTTGAGGGGAATGTCACGGTCACAGTCTGATGAGCGCCATAATTTATCCATTGTAAATGTGAACAGGTGGCTACCTCTGGACCATTTCTAATTGACCAAAGAGCATAGGCTAATTACATAAAGCTGACAGCCATAACTTATTGCAAAAATTATCAGCATGGTGGCCGGTGGTAGAGCCTCAGCCTTCCACCCGGTGGACCTTGGTTTAATCCGGTCGATCATGATCAAAGGACTTTTAAAAATGGGGACGTTGTCTTTCGCTGTATGCTCAGCATAAGGGATCGGAGCAGAGACAAACATGGGGTAGGCAATTTGCAAGTGCCTCTGCGTGTGATAACCACTCACCCCCACATTTAGTACCGCCAAGATGGAAGTTGCCTTATTCCGTGTCCGTGATGAGAGATCGCAGCTGCAATAGATGCAGTATCAAGGTTTGCCTACTGCTGGGCCTTGGAGTGTTAATGACAGGAGAGGTAAGCTCAGGGCATGTTTCCCCGCCCTTGGTGTCCCTCAGGGGCCCTTTCAAATGGAAACTTGGAATTGAAGAAGGGATATTCCTGATGCTGAATATACTGCCAAAGATAGCAAATGTAACACAGATCGCATTTTGGAACCATCTAATTATTCCTAACCTCTCCACCAGGATGATGGCATCAAAAAACTCCAAAACCAAAAAACAAAAGTGGCCGCTAATCAATCACTGCCCCCAAACAATCACATCGAACTTTGGCGTGTAGCTCTCTACGAAAAGTACACGTCAAAGGATCTTGTCTGTAAAAACAGTGCCTATACTTTCATGTAACATAACATGATCTTTACTGTTTTAGCGCCAGCCAGGTCAATGGTTATCCAGGTCAACCAAAGCTATTGATAAGTTCTAAAGCCCTAATTATTATGACTTTGGTCAGTAGGAGAGTAATCCTACTGGTGGTGTGGATCTGAGTCATTGAAAAGAAAAATCTGTGAAAAATGATTTTTTTTCTCATTTTGAGCTCGTAGACATTAGTCGAGGCCTGTTTGTTCTACTTGTCCTTTTCCAGATGATTCCATGAGTACCTAAAACATAACATGTCAGCCCCACGAGGACCTTGAAAAATCTGTATTAGTTTTTCTGCTGAAAATGACCTCGCATTTCTATGATGCATAAAATTGTCACCTTTTCCCCAATCATCAGGCGAAACTGGAATTGTGAAATTTAGGAGATCACAATTTCCGGCAACTTTCTCACTATGTCTATTTGTTACTGTAATGATTACAGTGGCCAAAAGTTTTTGTTTTTCAAGTTCTGCAACGAGGTAAGTGTCACAAAATAATGGACATCCTAGCATTCTGCCTCATGATCAAGGATGAAGGATGGGGATGTTTAGGGGGAAACTTAGTTTTGACTGAATTTAGCATGTCACACACGATCCTTATTTTTTAGACATATTCATAATATTTGATAACTTGAATGGTTTCCGCTTTTCACAGGCAGGTTATTAAGAAGTCAACAAAACATTGGTTTCGCCTTGCAATTGTGGCTAGGTGAATACCACAAATAATAGTATCGCTTTTATATTAAACGGAGAGCAGTATTGGGGTCGAGTCAGCCAATCCAAGTCCGAGTCTAAGACCGAGTCCCTATTAAAACTTTGCATTAAGCAGGGATGAATAGGCCTAGTACGGGATTCAAAATAGCAAGTTAGATATCGCACAATCAGCCCAAGGCAAAGGGCTTGTAGATTCAAATGTTCCTTTTCGAGAGCTGGATTGCTTCATCAAGAAAATTCATAGCAAGGCCAGGTAATGCCAATGTAGCAAGCACACTTATGGAATAAATAACCGGAAACAACCCATATAACCCATATGTAGATCCCCCTAGGCCTACCTATCATGGAAACAATAATAATTTCCCATGACAAACCGTTTAGGCAGGTCGTAAAGTAGTTTCAGTGCATTTCAAGAACATCACAATATCCATCATCTTTGAGACCATGGGCAAGTGCAGCTCCGTGCTTTGCATGTGACACCTTTGCTGAAGGCCGTTCCAACAGGCACAGCCTAATAGTAGTACTATGGGATTGACTTCAAATTTTGTGCAGTCTAACTGGACCGAGCCCGAGTCCAGCAGCCGAATCGAGATGAGTCATTAATCCGAGTCCTAGACAGAGTTCTTCAGAATCGGTTCTCCAGAACCTGTCTCGAGTCCCCAACATTGTGAGAGGCAATCACAGGCAAAAATCATCGAATTATTAGGAAAGAAAAAAATGTACCGTGCGAGCCACTGAAGAACAAGCGATTGCCATTGTTGTGTAAATCGTATCAGCAACCACAGTTCATTAAATTGCAGGGAGGCTGCAGAGACAAATCTAGGGTAGCAACAACCTGGAGGAAACAGTGCCAGTATGTGTTCTGTTAGTATCAACGCAAGGAGTGCACTCGCCTTTCAGCACGGCAGGGGGAAAAGTTTTAATTCTGGGCTATCGTAGGGTGGCGATGCAAAAGTTGCACATGCCCCGCACTTAGACAAAAGCAAAAGTACCAAAACATGATGTGATGTTTTAACTCATATTCTAATAGCAGCTTGATCCAGGATTGTTAGTGTTCGGTCGCCGTGGCTAGATTAGGGCCTTAATTGGTTAGCGCCATAATTGGTCAAAGATTAGCCCTCACATTCGGAGGTTTGACTTGGTACAAGTTCTGCAGCTCCATCGATTGTTGAGGGTTTCCTTTCTTACCTTAAAGGTCCACCCTGGTTTGTGGAGGCATGCCCCATTCATAACTAGTACTTGTTTCTTTTTTTCTTTCCCTTGGCCCTTCAGGGTTTATCGCGAACCGCTTCCTTCTCGTGATTATCGCTGTCATTCTCGTGATCTCACGGTGATAACTTTCTACTTTGCATTCCGAGCTGATGACTGCGTGCTTCCTACTAGTCATTGTGAATTGAATAACTCTGTGCAATCTACTATTTACCCTACAAACTGTTGAAGTTGGTACTCATGTAATTGGTACAATTCAAGGCTAACTATGTGAACTATATGGTCTTGTAAAGTACATGTACACCCAAGAATAGGATATAGTTTGGGTTACATGGGAAGCTGTGAGGCATGATTCAGCGGATGTGAAGTGTAACATTCACAGTAGCTCAGCGGGAAGGTTGGAGGGCTATAAAAGAAACCAAAACCTTTCCTGCAGTCTGGGACATGAGACAGCTTCAGATGGTGCCGTTGTCTATACCAAACTGAACGTGGGGATGGGGGGGGATACCGTAGGCGCCTCTGCCTTCTTGTTTTGTGTGAATTTTCTTCTGTGACAATTTCTTCAATCGCATTGACCGGAGGTAGCCTAATTATGCAATGCGAAACAGTGTCGAAATTCACGACACTGCATGGAATTGAGTTTCGCTGATTTTTTTTGTCCCATACTGTTTTGTAGTATCCCTCTGACATGGCAATCTTGCCTTAGTATGGTAGAGGTTTCTAAGGGAATTTTCAGTCCTTATCTGACCAGGATTGGACCTGGGATCTGCTCACATGTGTAGGAGCTCTCCCAACTGAGGATTTCGGTCCTGTTGATTAAGGCAAGGGTTGAAGCCACTGGGGAGGGGTGGGGGGTATAATACCCTCCAAATTTCATGGTGCGCTCCATATGGAAAGTGGAGCCTTCGTTGATCTAGTATATACCAAAGATGAATAGCCCCCTATTTATCATGAATGCTTGCATATCATATGCTTCAGCAGGCTATACCCACATTGTAAACTTCTCTTCACGGATAGTTGTGGCCCTGTATCTCGGGCATCGGCAAGCATGCAGGCTAAAAAGACATGTGTCAGAAGATGAACATTGGCAGCTCTATTCTGTGTTCAGCATCTGTTTTCTTAATTGTTGGATGTTGTAATCAACGTACTTACGGAGTATAATGGTCATGTAACAGAATTGATTTTAGTACATACGTTTTATTATGTTATTTGAACCTGACCCCATACATATTTTTCACACTAGAGTGTGGTGGGCCTATTGGCTTGAGCTTGTAATCCAGTTTTTGGAGGTTCGAGTCCATGTTGCACCCTTGAGCAGTGCTCTTGATCCTTATCTCTTCATGCCACCCAGGTGTAAATGGGTACCTGTGAGACTTGGTGTACATCCCTGCACCTTCATAGCTGCTATATACCTCTTGGGTATTGTCAGAGGGTGAACCTAATCTCAATGAAAGGGGTGATGCTTATGAGCTCTTAGGAATGCTTGTTTGGCAGTATATAAATGCACTTACTATTATTATTGCAAAAAATCTCCTTTAATGCGGGAAAGTGGCTGCATGTTGAAATTGTCCTTTGGATGGGGTGGTAAAATGATGGTCCCGGGAGCAGTATCTCCTTTCTGTCTTGTTGAATTCTGGACGCTATTCAAGGAGTGAAAGATGAATCTACGGTGTCCATGCCATCCATTATCATCAGAAATGACGCGGAATTGGAAGGGTTGAGGAACTCGGTATAGCCCAAGCACATCACAGCAAGGCTTCATCTCGGGCATGATTAGATGGTAGGTAACCTACCTGGACTAGTAAGCTGAGAGTTCTGCCATAGAAAGGGGGAAATTTGTTAAAGCCCTCCATGTGGTTGTTTCAGTATTGGTGTTGTAACAGTGTTTATATTCTGATAAAAAACATCTCACTCATTGTGGAAGGGGAGTTACCGTGGTGTATGACTAGGTAGCAATAGTGGCCATTTTGGGAGGACCCGCTAACTCCGCATTTTATAGTTATAACAACTAGATAACATGTCCTTTGTTGGCAGAACGAAAACCTGGATGACATCATACTAGGAGGTTAGAAAGCTGGAGCGCAGCCGAGGGCTTTCTGACTATTGTTGATGTTTTATTATGATTCAAAACTGGTTTCTGATCCGAAAACAAGGCCCATTATCTGTTTAATGTTCCCATTCATGAAATACCCATCATTTACGTTTCGTATGAAGAGTATGTTAATAATGCCTGAAATGGCAGCAAACGTTTCAGGCAGTGCTTGATAAACTGTGCAAGCTACTGTGTGCAACTTGTACAGTACATCGCCTATACTTTTGCGACGGCTGAACGGTGTCGAATCGCTTGCGCACGTCGAACTCTGTGCACGTATATGTAGCAGGTATTGCAGTCGCGCGCTTATCCTTGTTTGGTCCTCCAGTGTTTAGTATCAGAATAATAAAAGTTTATAATTCACTTTTACAGGCTAATTCTACAAACATAGTCACATGGTATTTATGAATTTTTTGATAATCAACATTCTACTCATGTGGATAGCTACGGACAGGCTGTAGATAGACCATCATCCTTAATGATGGTCCAGAAGGCACTGTTGAAACATTACAGTTGGGTGATAATGACATCTCAAATGCCGTTTCCGTGCCCGCGGGCGCGGGTAAAATCGCTCACAATAACTTTCACGACACGTTTCCAGTGCATGCGGACACGGTTGGGCGTTTCCTCGAATTGGTCATGAAGCGTTTTGTAACCCTGCACACCCGCGTGCCAGCGTGATTTTTCGTCATGATTTCCGGGATTTCCCTGCAATCCTTACTGACTTTTAGCCCGATAGTGCCGGGTAGAGAACATGTTATTTTACAAATCATGTTCAACAACATCGTAATGTTGTCTTAAACCAATTTTCTCTATTTCAACGGCCAGACACCTATGTGAAACACATATGTGCATGTTTAAACCATTGTCGTGTCCAGTATATGTTAATTGAATTCCAAAGTTTTAGGCGCTATCTTGACATTTCGACCCGCTGGTTCTTAGAAATTACACACCCAGTGTTTAGGTTTAAACACTTAGTATGCGCCCGTGTGTTTGATAAACAATAATTATACTACTGATATAAATATCATACCACGTTCTTATATAATGCGCATATACACACTCACCGTGAAGGAGGTGCAGGATGTGTTGAACGGGGCATCTGCACGCCAGCGTGTATGGAAACCCCCGGTTAACGGCAACCGCCCGGCCGCCCGCGGCATGGAAAACACAGCTTTACTCTGATAGTGGAGATGAGCTACAGTGCTCGAATTCTACGAGATCGCAGTAGTGTCATTGGCAAAGCCATCCTCAACTGAGGTAATGGGTTGTAATAATATCCAGTAGTTTCAATCAGTGTAGAGAATCATGGTAGTTTTGTTCTGTTTTCAGTCGGAGTAAACAGGAAAATGTCAAGGTTGCTCACCCTCCTATGCACTGTGTGGTAAGCAAGAAAAAATAGATGAATGCTATATTGTTTATTTCTTCATCTACTGTAGTGAGTAATAACGTATACTGGCAATGTAGAATTTAGATCATGCAACCATGGATAATGAAGTGAAGTCGGGAATTAATGTTTTATTCATTGCATTCATCCAATGTCGGTTCGGAGTACAGTGTATTATAGTGTATCTGGTGCGCACTAGTTAATGTTGCGTATCAAAGGGATGAGGAGATCGATGGAGCTCAGTGCTCAGCGGTGAGGGGACCTCGGGAGAATCACCACCCCTGCACTTCTCCCAGGGAATAGGGTGGCTGAAGAAGACTCACGTTCACCATCATCTGACTAAAAACCTCCTCCTTAAGTCAGAGGGCATTTAACAATTGTGAGCATTTAAGGTTTGTTAGCTTAATTTTAAACATGATGGGATGTCGTAAAACAATCGAGTGTGTGCCCGACTTGGTATAGCCCGGCTGGCAGTTTGGGTTTGGTCACAGGCAAGTCAAAAATGCCTTGTAATACGATTGCTCACGTAGCCAAGTTGAGGCCCTATTGTTGGGAGTAGAGATATCAATTGCATTTTTCAAAAACGGAAATCGGTATCTTGTGGCAGGGCTGAGTTTAGACCAATTCTACCCTTTAAAAATGAAAAGTTGATCAAAACAGGCTTAGTCAGAATCCTTGTAAACATGATAAATTGACTCCGCCTTATCAAGAGTCGTGTGGCCCATTATGAGATATAGTTATATTATATTTTAAAATACAGTTTATATTTAATTTTTGTTGGGTCAAGTAAGTCTGTAATTTGTCTGGAATCCTATTATACCCAATTCTAACAGACTGGTAAATACGATAAATCAGTCCGGAATAGATGTAGCTCTTCATGTGTGGTTTCGCATAATACCTAAGTGAATAGTGTTAAAATTCATTCCAAGGAACTACTTTAGGTGTCATAGCATATGAATTAGGTAGGCCTGTGCTTGAGTGTATGTGTGGGGAGTGAGAGGAGGGGGGTTCGGAGCAATTTCTGTTTTCACTGGAATAATAACTTTGGTTCTCAATGTTCCTCTTTTTCCTGATAAAATTCGTCGGAACAAAGGGCAGTAATAGGTCCTCCTTTGAGGGGTGGGCGAATCCCGCCTCCTCCTAAATACAGGTTCTCCCAGTGGAATGGGAGAACAGTGCCACAGTCACCCGTCTAAAACTCTCGGACTACATATAGAAGAGTCGCTCTTGATTATCCACGTCGCCTGATCCCAAAATCTGTTTCTTGTTTGAATAATGGCCGGAAGTGGAGGAATGATGTGTCCACGGCCCACCCAACATCACATGACACTGCCAGGGGCATTGGGTGGTCCTTAATTTAAAAAAAAAAAATCAAATCTTAACCGTGGGTGGAGATTACATTTACTCTCGTTAGTTAGGAGTAAATGACGTAGAGCTCATTTGACATATATGCACGTATTATTTTGTTACTATCCTCGAATTATTTACTTCGAATATATATACCAAGTGGAATCCACGGGACAACCTTGGGGTAATAAATAAACTTGGAAGAGAGAGGAACTATAAACTTCCGTGGGCCTGGCGAATGTGGAGTAGAATTAGCAAGCGCGGATGCAGGGGTTTTCTCAAGGGGGGTGGGGGGGTGAAGGGTGAAATGAAAATGAAATTCTTTGCTGCTGAGTTGAGTGCAGACGGTTCCCGTCGGCGTGGTCAATGGCCCGCCTTCAGGGCCATGAAGCTTATGGGATTCTAGATGCTCCTCTGAATAATCTGAGAATTTTATCGTGATTCTGGAGTTGAAATCAGCACAGGTCTACCTGGCCGTCGATTGCAAGAATCCTGGAATGATAAATCTAACAGATGGAAAGTATGAGGAAGAACAAGTCGACCGATCGTCACTGGACTATTTAAAAATGGGGAGGGGGGGGGGGGGGGGGAGATGACCCACGTAGAAATGGCAAATCTCTGAAAAAGGGGGAAGGGGGGGGGGGCTGAAGTGCAGGAAAAGTCCCCAGTTGGATCGGCCTCGTTAGTGTCGCTGGCACATGCGTAGGGCAGCGGCTATGGCACAGGCGGAACGTCATGATACCATACCGTCGAGCCCAATCAGCGATGAATGCTCCACAGTCAATAGTACTCACCCATAGGTCAACTGCACGTGGACGTGTCAAGTTTAATTAATTAAAATTTATCCAATTGTTCAATGAGCTTGTGTAGTCGTGCTGTAGTGCCATTCATTCGCCCTGGGTCATGTATATGCGTATTCATAGCCGGGACCATCAACCGGTGCTTTCGATAACACAGACTAAAGGATGTATGGACTTCAATGAATGTAGAGCAGTTGAAAACTGAGCCATGAGATGGAATAAGAGACGCAGAGAAAAAAAAAATCGAGGACTTGGGACAAGACTACGGCAACTGCGGGCCAACAAAACGACCAGTCATGGTCATTAATTATAGCACAGCTTTCTTTGATTGATTGGACGATCTCAAATCACTTTCAGTGTTATGGGGCCGTGTTCTGTGTCACGACCGACGGGTTTCCCTTTGGGAAAATAGAAGACCGGACACATAATTTTTCCTATGAGGAAGCTCCGGCGGGCTGGATAGTCCATGCACACATCAGCTGCAATTAGTCGCAGTGGTTCTCCTGGTCAGTACCTGGATATAACGCCAATTTGTCGCGATCGATGATCCAGCTTTTAACCCCTCAAGCCCCAGGCTTTCTCTACGAGGTGGCGCTGACGGGTCGGGGGGGGGGGGGCGGGTCTCACTCTAGTGGCATTGTCATGATTATCGAGTTCATGGGAGTGATCACTTCTGATAATGTGGGGGGGGGGGGTGGGGTACTTATGTGGGGGGGGGGTGGTGGGTACATTACCAAAGCAATATGTGGCGGACATGAGTGGTTTAAGGGGTGGGCAGGTGGTTTTCATGGGGCTACGGTAACCCCAAGATGAGGACATATAGGGCATGACTATATTAGTGTAACCGAATTTGGAGAATTCCGAACAGAACAAGTTTTCCTCGGGCGCGACGTCGACTTTGCTGTAGAGTGTCCCATTATTTGGCAAAAACTCGCAGTCCTGGTTATCAGCAAATATGTGCGGCCCACCATAAGAACTACAGGTTAATAGGCTAATGGGACTGTAAAAATTGTGAAATGGTTGGACATTGAGGGTACTCTTAACACGACTTTGAATGCCTTATGCTCCGGGCCTATATCAGCCAGCGCTCTACCATATACGTGGGTGCCATCGACTATGCCCTAAACAACTGATTTGCCAAGTGACATTTTTTTTATTCATATGGTGTTTCCACATTTCCTACATACCAAGCACACACCATGGAGTTATTGCTGAAATGGCTTAAAAAAATGTTCGCGTCCGAGACCATGTTGCCTATCCGGAAGCGAGGGAGGCGCCTGGAATCTCTCATTCCCCTGTTATTTTTCAATTCCTCCCATTCCCCCTCACCCGGGAGATATCCGACCCGGAGACCCGGGACCCCCTCACTGGCTCAGCCTCTTGTTGTGAGATAATAACATCAAACTGATTCGCCCAAGTTACCGCGTTATTTTCTTTCTTATATTAACGTGTTTCACAATTTCTTTCACAGCGGCAACTGCAACACGTGAGATATTGCCATAACGAGGGGGAAATTCCGTCCTGTAATGGTGGACACAATGAATGTAGGCATTGCAACTTTATCTATTTCCAATATTGTATCAACGAAGCCTGTGCATTGGACTTCTGTTTCACAATCGTTTGGTTATCACTGGTGTTGCACTTTACATGAAACTCAGACTATACATACAAACGGTACGGTAAGTGAGCCTTGTCCTTGTGTGAACAACTAGATATCATCACTCTCATTTTGGGGCCTATCAATGTTCATGATTCTAAACGATAGCTGGTCATACGTTGCTTGCGATTGTCTCTGGATCATAGCCTACCATAAATGCCTTCATAGTAGTTCTCTTCATAATTCAGTATTCGGCACAAGGTATTCGCTGGTGCCAAATGGGTTAGGCAGGGCATTTATAGTGTTTTTACAGGCTTGCCGCAACTTGCCGATTCCAGGTATTGTAATTCAACGAGTGTTGCAATTGGAATTTTGTTTCCAATCGTTCTGGTTCATGGTGTTGTATACCCTAACAAATACAACGCACCTGAAGGTAAGTGAGCCTGTCTTTGTGTTGTAAAACTAACTATCAAACACTCATGTTTGTGGCCTATTCAATGTTCATTATTTTAAACGATAGCTGGTCATACGTTGCGATTAGTTTCTGGGCGTTAGCCTACCTATATAGATATTCACCGTATTCTGATCTCATAATTCATATCAGCGCGAAGTATGCGCGGGTGCAAATGGGTTAGGGAGCGGCAGTTCAGGGTTAGGGTTTTCATTAGCTCCAGTCAGTCAGTCCAGTCTGTCTGTCGTCTGTCTGTCTATGTTCATTAACTGATGGGTCATCGTGACCACCTCAAGGTCCAAAGGAGCATAAAGGGGCACAAGGTAATAGGTTGAAAAACTGCCAGAAACGCTCACTTCTGACACTTCAGATAGGTCGGACTGCCATGATAATAACCAGTGGCATCTTTGACTAGTGGTACCTGTGCGTCCCCACAGGGATTAAAGGTGAACTGTCATTAGGCGGGGGTTTGGGTGGTTTAGCGAGTAATTCGTTCAAAGTGTAGAATAATATGCAAAATGGCATGTTTTTGGCCCTTGAAGGACATCATGTTGTGATGTCTGTTAACCAAAGTTCGGACATATTAATAATTGGACGGCTGGGTGACCTTTGACCACCTTGAGGTCGCGGTCAATGGCATTAGAGAGACCAATTGGCCATTATAGGAAAACTGCAAAATGCTATATTCTTCCTACATATTAGGTCGTTATTGTCCAGGATCGTGGACTAGTGTAATAACTGACTAGTGGTTTCTATGGGTCCCACAGGAATTGACGGTGACAGGTCATCAAAGGGGGAAGGGGGGGGGGGGTTAGTGGGCGTTTTTTTCAATTGTAAATATTCAAATGTACATGTTATTAGCCATCAAATACTCATGCGTTGATGTCTGTTGACCACAATTTGGACATAATAGCCCTTGACTGCGGGCACCTTTGACCACCCTTCGGTCAAGGTCAAGGTCATTAAGGGACCCAATGGGCCATTGTTTGAAACAAACTGTCAAATGTACTTCCCTCTCACAAAATCAAGTTGGATTTTCATGATGCCTGCTCATGTCTCATTGACTATGGTTCTTCTGGGTCACCAGGAATTTTTTCATGTCAAGAATTATTAAAGGGCGTATGGGTCCAAAGTCTCAAATGCTCTTTCTGCTACAGTCCGTGCCTAACTTGACCTAGATTAACCATGAATGTGTTTTTCTTTGGTCAGTGTAATCATTAACTAGTGTTTATACATGTGGGTGTCCCAGGAATTTAGGGTCACCGTTCATTGAGGGTTCTGCCAGCTATTATAACAGTTGTAAAACATGTTTTGCTCCCATAAGAGTTGCTCCCTAATTAGAAAATGATATCAACTCTTCTTCGGTCGGGTGCTTGTTTGTATCTGAAGCAGGGGGCGTCGGACCGTTTTGAAAAGTGGAGGGGGCACATCGAATGCAAATTCACCATTAAGCGGAGCGCACCCTCTGTTGGCTGCGAATCATACCACAGAACTTTCAGATTTTTAGTTCCCCAGATCGACGGAAGCGGCATTTGCCAGGCTCAATAGCCACCCGATCTATGTGTGATTTGAGTAAAGGACGACCAAAAAGTTGTCTTGTAATACTAAGATGATTTTACCGAGTATCACCATGGTTATTTTTTTATTACCTTTCTACTCTGGCTTTTTTATAAGTGGGATCCAGGGGTCTACCGTGAACGGTCTCCTGGTGGATCGAAGGGAAAGGCCATAGCGTACGGGACACTCCAATTTGGGAGAAAAATTTGTACCCGAATTTTACATGTCGTCATTGTGAAACTATCGAAAAAATTGCATGTTTTCCGGGCATTTAATCGGAAAATCTGCAAGAAAAATTCCAAGCAATTTTTATTTTTTTTCCACTTGGTGCTTTCTTTCTTCATTTTCCTTTCCAAATTTTTCCTACAATTTTCTCCCGAAGTTTTTCATCTCAGAAAAATGGGGGGGGGGGGGCATTCTGCCTCCAGGCTTCTGAAATTAAAGGAGTGAACAAAATGATCGAAGCATCCATCGCATTTTAGCCACACCTTGGAAGAAAAACGCCATTGCGCGCGAGAACTGCGCTTGAAAAATTATGCACTTTGGCTATTCGATTTAAATTCGAAGAACTCGGTAATAAACTGGGTAATCCTTCCACTCGGCCCTAGTCGGGTCCAGATCTCAACCTGGGTCCGCCCCCTGGATTATTTGACTTAAGACAAGTTGTGATACGAAATGGTCTGTGCCTATTATTTTTTTAAATACGTTCCGGAAAAGTGGGGTGGGGCACAAACGATATGATATCCCCCACTTTTGAAAGTAACCCGGCCGTCCCCCCCCTGGTGACGCCCCATGATGGAATGAATCGGGTCAAAGTCCCCTGAAGACTTTGTGAACAATGAGTCCAGAATAATTGGTCTTATCGGGTTCACATTTCGTGGATCTCTTATGGTGAGTACAAGGAACCCATGTTTTTGTTGGTATGGTCGGGGGTCAATTCTAGTCAAATAAATTTGTGAAAAGGCAAGAATTTGGCCAATTTTGGGCTTTGTAAACACGATCACCTCGACCCCACCCCTGGATGGATGAAGCTCAATACTTGTATGTGTGTTCCCCATTATGAGTCATGAACCCCTATTGTTTGGGTCAGGTCAGAGGTCATCTGAGGTTCACCAGTGGTCAAAGTTTAAAAATCCTTGAAATTCAGTGTGTAAACTTTCTTATCAAGAGTAAGGGAACCCTATTGGTTGGTTGGGATAAATGGGAAATTTGGTCAATGTTATGTGTGCCCATAATGAGCTGCTGCGATCTTCATTTGCCCTTGGCCTAGCTATAACGTTGTTCAAAAGATCAAGGAATCACTGAGCCTCATGGCTTTCTGGTTATGATTCATATCTAACCAATTATAAGGGAAAGTTAACACATATTTTCTTTCTTTCCTTAAAATTGGTAGATATGACGTCATCGAATGTTTCCAACTTGCAAAATTGCCAACGGAACCAGTGATAAATTATAATCTTGAAAATTCGTAACTTTATAACCTGAACAGCTATGAACATGGAACAAAGTTTGATTGCATGATTTCCAGTACACAATCTTATGACATTTAAATATTTTGGACTGGACTTGCCCTTTCTATCTAATATCTAATCTATACTTGATTTGTCAGGCAGCCCTTCCTGTATCTATATTCCCATCAATGGGCTCGCGCCGGGGTGTAGCCATGCTTCTATCAGTCCCTCACATGCATTTTGTGTATGTGTATGTGTATGTTGATGATGTTTGTGACGCCTGCTTGTGAAGAGCATAACTGACTCCACTTGATGTATAGAGCTCACACTTGGTATGTGGGTTCCCCCCATAAGATACATGATCCCTATGGTTTTGGTTCGGCAAAGGTAATACCCGAGGTTAATTGGAGGTCAACGGTCCGAAAAACTTGTGAAGAGGATATTCCGAACGCTTTGGAGCCATCAAGTTGAAATTAGTTGTAATGCTTTCTTATGGTGAGTTCAAGCACCCCATTTTGAGGTAAAATTGAACAGTGTAAAAAAATGGAAAATTTTGGGCAATTTCAGCTTGTGAGGACCATAACTCGACCAACACTTGGATGGATTTAAGCTCAGACTGACAGAACATCAAAGTGGATGTCCTCCTTATTTGTGTGTGTCCACATGTGAGAAACGATCCATATTACGGGGTCAGGGCAAAGGTAAGCTGAGGTTAACAAACCTTGAATGAAAGGTCTGAGCATCAAGGCTCACTAGGCCACTTGGCTTCTAGGTTTTAAATATTACTTCTGGACTATTCATTCTTTCATCACCTGCCATAGTACTGTAGTACCTCGGGAATTGTTTTTTTCTTCGAATGTTCCAGCCGAGCCGTTGATGCCCATATGGTCAATACAACACACCCAAACGCCCATGTCCTGCAAAGAATAAGCCTTTTTCAGGTTCCAGTAATGATATTTGTTATCTTGTGTCATGGTCATAGGGGTAAACAAGCCGGCAATATGTACAGACAACTTTCGAAACTCCTCTGACGGAAACTACACATTCTACCAGGACAAAACTTCGCAAATCCCCCCCCCCCCCCCCCCCAAGGAATATCTTCTGTACCCCTCCTTATTATGGCGCGTACGGTGGAGATTTGTCTGGGTGGGGGGGGCTTGAGGTCGAACCCAAGGAAGGTGCAGCTGAGTATAAGTTTTGCAGCTGTTATTTAGCAAATCTTGCAGCCGCATATGCCCAGGGGCCCATAATTTGTACTTATTTGGTCAATAGGGAGGGGTAAGTCATGAATTTATGAGGGCGCACTTCCCTTGAGTTCCGACCTAACCCCCCCCCCCCCCACCTCCGACAATCTCTCGGTACAACCCATTTGATGCTCTATTTACGTTAATTTTACTGTTATACTTTGCATGATATGTTGTGGTAAACAACTATAAGACATAAATATAGATTTATCCCAAGCATCTCGTACGCGAGTAATATTTTTATTAGTCAACATTTCTTCGATCTTCCAGATGGTGGACCACTGACACGGTTCATCTCACTGTCCTGATTATTTGATCGTTCTAATGTTCGTCTGGACCGTGTCCGCATGTGAAGGCGGACCCATGAACAGGCCAACGGGTCTGCGGAAGATTCCCGACCCCGAAGTGTATGTGGTACGAAGGGCCCACTGATGCATACTTCAAGTAAACAATATCAACATAATCTCAGAAGGTAGTTTCATCAATTATTTGAGGTTAGAGGTCCTTAACCTTCAATTCGAACCTCGCGATAATACATAATGAAGCTCTCAAGGGCGCCCACTCCTTGAAGAAGGCCCTGTATTTGCTGATATCGCCTGGGGGCCTCGGCGCCACCCCTTCAGGCATCTCCGCTTGGAAGATCTTGACCTCCGCAATTGCAGCTTGGCATACATTACAGCTGAGGTATTCTCGGCGTGTCCAGGTATGGACGTTTAGACCGTCTCGTACAACAAGCTTACGTACATACCGCGGGGGTCATTCGACCTAATGAATCAGTCGTCCCCCCCCCGTTGGATCTCTTTCTCACCCTGAGTGAGTTTTCTTGACCTAAATTGTTTTCGAACATGACCAGTTTGGTAACATAGACCTCCGTCTTCAACTGTTTTATTGAAGTCGCCCATGTCTCTTCTACGATCTCACCAGTCTGAGATCGATAGACCTGTCCAACAACCATTTCTCGCAGGGTCGGGTGGTGGCTCAGCTTCTCTTCAGTTCCGGAGCTCACGATCAACCCTCGTTTATTGCAGTCTGACTCCTTTCCGCTCGTTCTCCCAACGCCACATCTCTAGACGTTGGTCAGCGTGAATATAACAATAACGCGCTCCATGTAAACTGTAGTTTTTAATAGAAAAGACGGTCTGCCGAGGCCGATCTTACGATTGATGTATCGACGACCATTCAGGGGCCGCTCTCTGTCCGAAAGAGTCCACCGAGATCGGAACGTCGCATCACCGCCATCCCCAAAGGGATGCACCTGTATACCAATATATATCTCTGTTCCGGAGATGGTTTGCTGGGTATATCTATATTACTTAGCTAGCAGTTAATATATATATATATATATTATATCTATATATATATATTATTAATAATATATATATATATATATAATATATATATATATATATATATCCTATATATATATATATATATATTATATTATCTATTTATATAATATATATATATATAGATATATTCCAATATATAGATATATATTATGACGAATAGGAATCATGGAATCTCATGTTTGACGTTGTGTAGTAAAATTTATTAAACATGGAAATTTCGGTCACCCCTGGGACTTCGTCAGCAGGATATGACAGGAGCCCGATCCTACCCACGTATAACTAACTATAAATGCACCTTGTAAAAGTCATTGGCCGCGGAACTATTGGGAGGCCGACACCGATTAACGGACATACATCATCCGTGCCGTCAATCAACGTAATACTATAATAACTTAAATCGCCTAAGTCCCTATCCAAGCCATTATGTGTTGCCTACCTGAAATTCCACTTAGTTCTTCACGTTTGCGGTCATTGTCGCTTTAAAGATAGATCGACAGTGTGCAACGGAGATGGCCGTGACGGGACGGGCAAAGGAAGGGGCCACCGACGGGGCCTTGTAATAATGACACGAATCAGGACTGTTTGGGATTTATTAAAAACGCTTTCCGACCAAAACCAGGCCCTCGTTCGTTCGTCCGTTAGTTCGTTCGTTCGTCCGGGTTAGTTCGTTCGTTCGTCACGTTCCTTCGTAACTTCTGAACCGAACATGCGATTCAGGTTGAAACTTGGTGGGTGGATGTAGCACGCCACTGGCTAGGCCGAGTTCCATTTCTTTACCACAGCATCCCATTGCACTCTCTGTGAGAGTGGGGGCGTTACATTACTCCTTTCGAGCTGAAGGTCTGGCAACTGGCGAGCAGAGGGAAGGACTGTTAAATTTGTTGTCAGCACTGAGGGGCTGGATTTACAGGCAATAATGGGGGATAAAAGGAGTTCGTGGAAGATTGTCGCACATCATGATTGAGTGTTGCTAGACTTTCCAGTGTGGATCCAAGTGTTTTTCCACTTTCACTGATACAGGCATAGGAGTGTGTGGGTACACGGAAGTTTTGATTGGTAATATGCTCTACAGCCGGAAGAGTTGTTGCGGACGGGTACTTTGTGCTGGGCACGGATAGCAACTATTAGGCTAATGTGGTAGCAATGTTCCCAAGCTATTCCAAGGTTATGACGGATGTCAGTAAAGGTCAATTAAATGGAACAACAAGAATGTGGATGGTGAGAACAGGCAGTGTATCGCCACAAGGAATTTTGCCCGTCCGCAGCTATCAAGGACGTTTCGACTTGCCTGTTCTAAGCAGTGCTTTCATGAAAATCTCCAGTAGGCTAGGCATATGAGATTCAAATATGTCACCCTCTGAACCAAAACAACAAAAACGGGCACACGTTGCACAAAACACCGCACGACACCACACACATGAAAGTGAAAGGAGAAAGGGCACTTACGGTCACGCTGCGGAACAGCATGACGCTGGTGTACTTTCAATTTCTTAATTTTGGGCCAAGGGATTCTTGCGAACGTGAATGTGATGCTGTTGTTACTCAAGCCTAGACAGTGCGCGCTAATTCTATTAGCTTGGATCACCATTCTCGAAAAAAACCTTTCGGTATCTTAATCGAGTTGTTAGGTGTGCTGAAGATTTTTATGAAACATTAAAAGGAAAATTTTTAGGGATCTTTCCAATATTATTAAATCAATCATCAAAATAATTCAGTAATTCAGGGCCATGTTGGGATATCTTCTATTCAGTTGCCTCAAGTGCATTATAAATAACATATTTACGCAGACCAGCTGATCGAAAACGGGGATACAAAATTTCGTTGAAATATTAATCCATGAACAGCCTTTAAAAAGGCCGCCCCTCAGACACTGTAATTAGTTACTGGACCTACCCCATAGGACTCCACATCAGAGCTGTAAATCAAAACATATCAACAGAACACAGATCCAAAGGCACGTTAGTAGTCGGGCTGTCATCATCAGTGCCTGTATGGCCTACCCAGGACCTGCCGCCTCCACGTGGTGTTACGGACTTGGGCGACCCTTTCGCGGGGTATCCAGTGATTGTAGGCATCCTGGCGACACTTGACATCAGTAATATGATTCTCTGTCGTATTAAACTACGTGCAGCATGCTTTATATGACCATTGCGCTTGCTGCTGTTGTCAGTTTCGTTGCTGCAAACAATGATATTGTTTGAGTCGTTGTTTGTGTACATGATAATATACTTGGATGGACCGGCTTCGTGACAACGTACGACTGACAAGGGAAAATCCAGCTGGGCTAACTCGACCTCTTGTATGCGTGTGATACTTCAGGAATCTCATTACAATAGCCGAGCGCTATCGTTTCCGCAAGGCGGCAGTGCAATGTTTATAGTCCCTATAAAAGTATGTTATGACTTGTGAGATCGACTTAAAGAGGGCCTACCAAACGTTCACTCACTTTTTGACGTAAAGTAACTTGACGGTGTTATTACATTTAGTTGCTATTCATAACAATGTAGTTTGATGGTATATTGAAGGTATTCCGCTGAAAGTTTTCCCTAGGGGACACATCCAACTGCTACCAGTTGAATTTAAAGCACCTCGACGAAAGGGAGAGATTATCACTGTTTGGAGAATTCTGGACTCCCTGTTGGGAGAATCGTTATGAGATGCAGATATGAATAAAAAAACATTGTCTGACAGACCATTAGATACAAAAAAAAATCGTTCCAGTTAATGGACACCCGGCTGTCGTTGGAGTAAAAGTTAACCTTAGGTCGATGATTACAGTAACGTTTGTTTCCATACGTGTGTTATCTATATTGACGTTATTGCAAGTTCAGGAGTTAGTTGCCAACGACAGTTGATTTCCGCATTCTATAAGCGTGTAATCTTACATAATCCTATGCAGGTGAACTTTTATACTGAAAACGATTATACAAATAATAAAATAAAATAAAATATAACACAATAACAAGATCACACATGCATTGCATTTTTTTCGTGATCTACTGTGTAATTTTTTGTAGAGAGATGGATGGGGGGGGGGGGAGTGGAGATAGAACAGAGGGTTTTAGGTTTACATGTTGTCGTGCTTTCTTTTTGTAGAGAGCAAAGAATACGGTAGTCGAGAGGAGGGGGGGGGGGGGGTTAAAAAGCAGAAGGCTACAAGAAGAAAACTCATAGATAAAGCCTATTAAGGAAGCAATATCTATAGAAACATGGTGACGTTGCTGAGCCGGTATTTGAGAGTGTGGCACTTTGGAGCAGGAACAGTTCAAAAGTCTTGAATACGGGTTCGTCATGTATGTTCTCTATTTCGAAGATTGAATAATCGAAAACGAAGAATGAGTACAATTAAAAATTATCGAACACCTGGGAAGGATGCCATTATGAAAGTTATACATAAGAACCCTTTTTTAAAAGCTTAAACACCTACACAGGATCATTATATGATAATTTTGAGTTCAGAAGAAAGGAGTGTATAGATGAATGTGGCGGTACAAAAGATTACGTATTATCCGTTTCTGTAGTTAATATAATATACTAGGATATAGAAATATCACACGGCCCCACACGAGAAGGCAATAGTTCAAAGCGGTAGCACTATGCCAGGAGGGTAGGGTATCCCTGGGAGAGTATATTTAAATGATCATGATACCATTTATTCTGGATAATCTAGTAGTGACATTGAAATATGATGCTGCCAATCTACATGTTTATCGATATGTAAACCCGGAAACGTTACATTGGGGACACCCTGCAGTGATTGGTACACACAACCCACCAAACAAAAACGCTTTAATTTTTTTTTAAAATGTTTCATAATGTTTCCGAAAACATTTTTTGTTGAGTTAGGAGGTTAGGAGAATGTTCACAAAAACGTTTGAAAGAAACGTTTTGAAAAAATATTCCAAAAATTTTTGAAAGTGTTTTCTAAAAGGGTTTTGGTTGCAACAGATTTGCGCCAAAACGTGTGAGTCAAAGTCTACTATATTATCGTTTTGTTTCCAAGGTTTGCTTGTAACTCAATCTAATGGAAATAAAATGAGCTGTGTTCTAAACTAGTTGTCCAAAACATTTTGAAATGGTATGGAAAACGGTTCCGTAACATTCATGTTACTCAACTAAAATTTTTTGTGAAAAACATAAAGGAACAGTTCGAAACGTTTCGTGTTTGCTGGTTTCCGTTCAATAGAACTGAAAATATCATTATAGCATTTATTCTGTTATCAGAAATCATAAGCTAGGTTTTTAATAAATTTAAAGACGATTCTGTTCGATCTGAGCCGATCACAAATATAATCAAGTTCAATGGTGGCATCGGCCAGTGTATCTGCTACAGATTATTATTTGAGTAAAATAATATGTGTCATTCTGCCAAAAGAAAAAATGACCAGTGGATATTCTAGATGAGCAATCCTATCATTGCGGTATAGGATTAAACAACGGTAGTCCCAAAATTGCGTGTACCAATCTTATTTAATCAACATCGAGATCGAAGTATTCATATTGGACATATTGCTGGACGATCTTTCAAGTAGCTGGAAAACCAATTTGGCGACAAGTCCACGACACACTATAACGCGGAATAATTATCCAATAGAATACTGTGCTCAATAGTATCGGAGGCTCACGAGAGATCAATAAAGATAACAGCAGTTGTTTGCCTATTTCCAGCCTGGAGTACTTTGTCAATAATAAATTTTGTTTAGCGCACCATGCTGGTTGAATGATTCTCTCAGAAGCCATATGTGATTAGCATAAACGAAATTGTGAGTAGATATTGAATTTTATAACCTAATGTTTTACAAGACCATTCAATTGTCACTATTATTACTATTTTAGCATGATTAATTTTCTTTACATAAATTGGCAAAGCCGTTTAGCGAGGATGACATGGATCGGGCTGCTCCCATTTTCCACAGAGGCGAAAAAATTATGAAATTGTGCTAATTTGCATATGGACAATTTATTAATTCAGTTGTGGAGGAATAATGTTTGTTAAGTGTAACAGGAGTATGTTTTTAGTAAAAGTGAATGCTCATTGCAAATGATTGTCGCGCTCCGCTTAGATAGAGGGATTCAAATTCCCCATTGACGTGATTCATTCATGAGCCCGGTTCAGATCTATTATTGTCGGCTATTGAAACGGTGGGTAGGGGTGTTGAGGGTGCCGATGTGGATCAGGCTATTGTTACGATAAAGAAAGGAGGGACGGGGGAGGACAAGATATCAGTCGATCTTCTAACTTTTATGAAGTTTTTTCAGGTAAAAACGTGGTCTCATGTAGCTGCGTAAGCGCCTGCATATATTCTTCTATGATAGGATCGATCTCTTTTGAGTTATAGTTTAAAATCACCTCCTCCCTCTCCGTTGAAAAGAACAGTAAGATAATTCACTTCGTTTGGGTCTTAGTGCTCTAGAAGTTGATAAAACGGAATTTTCCAAGCGCTATTATTTGCGGACTATTTCTAGACTGTTACCACGCTTCGAAAATGAAAACATGTTCTCCTCTGTAATTTTATTGAGTATGGCAGTGCGGGGGGGATAATTTATGAATGTCTGTTAGCTAGAATAAAGGTGATTGTGTACTGTCGTCGGCTCGAAAAGATCGTTTCACCCTGTCAAGCCTAATCTAGAATTCTTTTTGAATAAGTCAATGAATATATGACAATTATATGACAATCATTGACACATTGTAATCAATCATCAAACGAAAATTGACTTAATGCGACTGACATTTCTCGGTCCCAATATGGCGTTCAAGTCTCAATGAGCAGAGCAAGTGCTATAAATCAGTCCACAGAGATTAGACCGACACGGCTCATCAGGCACGATCAATCCAAACAATGTTCTGTGTAAACAGATGCTGTTTACACCAGAGATGACATTCACGCCCTTCCGTGTGATAGCAGGGGCTTCGTCACAAGCAGCGTGCCCGTAATGACTTCTGATGAAGGGGGTGCGGGGGGGGGAATTGCCTGGTGGGGAGAGGGTGGGATGGGCGCGGGGGACTGTCGGAGCAGGCTGAGTACAAATCTGGGAAGAGGCCGGATGAAGGTTAAAAATAAAACGTTGAAAAAAATTGAACATTGATTAGAGATTATTCTATTTAGGTCAGTATGCAAGTTTGAACGTATAATTGCAAACCAGCTCTTAAACGAAACAGTAACAACTCTCAGTAGGCTGTGAGCTTGCCAACCTTGTTGGTAAACATTGTTGATATGCGCGATCAACGTTGCGTTCTAGTGAAGGGAAAGCTCACTCTTTTTGATATTCGAATGGATGTAGTTATAAGTAAGGGCTGATGCAATCTCATGTAGGAAGTGGAGCGCCTTTCAGGGGTAACTGAAGTGTGTGCGTTTACTGCGGTATTTGCTTTACCGGTATCGGAGAGGATCCAGGCATGGCAGCGTCAAGCATAATAAGTACATGCAATAGCAATACGCTATTGTTTTACACTATTTGTGGTTGGTTTTGATTTTTACTTGTACAACGGTTAATAATTAAATTCCTGCAAAATGTCGATATAAGCGGTTTGTTTGTAATTAAAATACTTCCGACGCGGTTCAGAGAAACTTTCCTTTGCTTTCACAATAATTATAAACATGTTCGTCATTTATGGAAGGATGGGTGGTTAAAAATTGATTCAATGGAAGCCGGGAAATGCATTTTAGTGCGAAGTGGACAGAACATGCATAGCTTCCCTGGCCCCACTACTGCTAAGGCGATGAAAATTCGACCCATGGGGGGGGGCGCACAATTTTGTTTGGGCAGGGCGACGCTTCTAATATTATGTGGGGAACTCTAGCGACATTCTGGTTTTTACTTAGCATAATGATAATTAATTTTTACATTTTATAGTGGCATTTTTAAGATACATTCAGGCTCGATGAAGATGGTTGAATGGTACCGGTCATTATAATAAAATATAATAACTGTAAATGGATGCTACATAGGAAAGTTTAGGTTTATTGTGGAGGCTGTGCGAGGATGAGTTCGTGAGAACTAACCTGTCCGTAAATATTAGCCAAGGCCATTATTGGGGGGGTAAAAATAATAAGTGCTCAGTAAATATATTCGAGAATTCGATATGTGTACATATGAAGCAGCTGCAACATATTATATGAAGCTAGTGCTGGTATTACCAAATATTTTCATTTATGATCTCCGGGCGCAATGAACTACCCTACGCTGCCGGTGAGCGTGACATCACGGCAAAATCAAACAATATGCATCTTGAACTGATTTTGCAATTGAACAATATATATCTCCTTAAATTAAATAGTGGTATGCAGCATTACACCAGGGAGCTGTTTCGCATTATTATATTTAATGTTCTTGAAAATAAGGCCTTGTGTATGATGATGCTTGCCTGGAAATATGTTAAAATCGTAGAAGGACAGCTCGTCTCCATTTCACCGTTCCTGTCTTAAAACCAAAATAGCTTTAGATCATACTGTCAGATGAACTGCATCCTCCAGGACCACCAGGCCTTACGTCATTTGTTTAAGCCAGCATATCAAATCAGTATGCCTTGTAAATTTAATGTAGCCTATCCTGGGCTCTCCAGAGTTTTTTAATACTCAGAATTTAACAACACCTGTCTTTCATATGTAATGTTAGAAATTTGATTACCGAAATAAACTATTACCTCTATTCCATTTTCTGTTCCTTATATACTTCATCCTGTCATGATCTGATTTCTAGCAAGTTATTTTCCGATGATACAGGCACTCTATGGTTGGAAGGCGGTGTCGAGCCTACACTGCATAGACCTACTCCGTCAGGGTTACTCTACAGTGCATGGTTAGGATTTTTAATCCCAATTGAGCTCGCGTTACCATCAGGCCCCGGCAAATTCACGATCGCGCCTATACTGTATGACAACTGCTATGGTTTTTTGTTTATTATATTTTTGTTATGGTATAACAATACTCCGCCGAGCACAGAGGATCGATCCTGTTCAGGCCCAGCAATGGTGCATACCTTGGATAGCTACTGCACCTTATTGTCAGCTGTTGAAGTCTTGCACTATAGGTAACGGAAAGACAATGCCTCTTTGGCGGTACTTTTACTGTGGGTTCGAGACAAGCAACTTGCAAATGGCCTACCCCTCTTTTGTCGCCTGCTCCCAAACCCCTTGTGCTGACGCCCATCGAGATATTGAATGAACCTACTATGCAACACTCATGTTTTTTTGTAAATTTGTCCATGTCCAAGTGAAAAGTTACACACAAACTGGTCTGACCTGCACAATGGTTACTTACTCGCCAATGCAATTGGCTCTTGCTCAAACAGTTAGACTTGCCGGGTAAATTTTTTAACTCTTCAAATAGTTTACAGACCACAGGAGTCTTAGGCTTGCCATTGCCTCCCCAGTTAATAGCTCCATTACGCCTGAGCGTCATCAACCACCCTCTCAAAAGTGATGGGGGGGGAGGGAGGGGGGATATGCCACATTTTCAAAATTCTAATGTGTGAAAAATGTTAAAGAAAGTCATGGGAGCCAATTAGGTCAAAAAGTCAAAAAGAGTCCCCCACCTGTTGACGCCATTGAAACAGCAATCCCATCCGGTCGCATGATCACTACAGAAGGGTGTCCGGTACCTAATAATTACAAGTACACCAAACAAACGCTATTTGCCCGACCGTACCGACCGGTCTAAATCCGCGTCATCAAATTGTCTTCCACACCTATCAACCTACCCACCGACTAATATATCTACTCATTAATAACCCTAATCCCCCACCCTACCCTCTGGTTCACATATTAACACACTCACTTATCTTTCCTGACGTTCACCACCACTCTCACTCTGCCCCGCCGCATCAGTTAGCCACTACCTTAACAACTCGGTTCCCTACTCCATCCACTCACTAAGCCTGCCTTGTTACAACCTAATATGACATTGGCACACGTTTCTGCCAGTGATGACCAACAATGCGACGAAGTGAAGTTGGTTTTCTAGGCATGTTTGCTGTCCATCTCCACACCGAAGTTTCGAACCTCGCGGAATGAGACCAGACTCGAACCCGAACACACGATGGGGCCAATCCCACGACTCTTCTCGACTGGATCTTAGCAGTAACCCACAGCACCTTCAGTCCCATTAGATTTGGTCCATGACCCAGTAGTTTGAGAAGGCCGACTCGAAGTCCTGGTCAGGTACATGATAACATGACTTTAATTCACGGAAAGAAGATCACTATCCAACCCTAGCCCTAACCCCAAAGTTTCGATCGAAATGATGTATTATGAATGTCAAATAGGATATTTTTCATTTCAGTTTTCGGCGGAAGAATAACGAATATGAAGCCATCCGCACCTTGCGTATTATGACGGTGTTACCTGCCTTCGCAATAATACAGTTTAATACTTAATCTATACTCTAATCTTTAAAAGCGGCTTGAAGCATGTCCTTCGACGTGGAAAAGCGCTTATAAACGAGATATTGTTTACTACTCGATTAGGTTCGGTAACATACCGGACGCAGTTTCCCCCTTACAGGATAGGAGCACTGAACCAGGTTCCTCGGGTGCGCGAATAGCGTAGGCCTATAACTAAATTTATGTGCACCATTCACAACCCTCGGATGACATATTAAACCGAGACATGTGGCATGCTTGTAAACCGCCGAGCGTGAATATTATCCCCCCCCGCAGAAAGAGCCTTTTTGTCGTTTAATGATCACATTCGACCCTCCAGTGACGTTGAAATGCCCTACCTGTGTTTCGAGGACCAACTGTTGTCCAATCCCTATCCCCAAGTTTTGTTTTAAATACGACGAAATTAGAAAATCACATGATCTATGCAAACTTGACCTTTGCACCTTGAAAATGACTTCCATGTTGGCATGAAAACAACAGTCACATCCACCGAGTTTTGTTGAAACCGACAAAGTTAGAAAAATCGTGAAAAACACACCATTTGACCTCTGGCGACATGAAATCACAGTCATTTATTCTGGACCAACTTTTGTCCCCACCCACCAAGTTCGTGTAAATCGGATGAATCGGCGGCATTTTTCGTGTGAAACACAACAAAATAGCGAAATGCAGACTCCTCCGAGACTTTACTAGGGCGGACCATGTGTACCAATTGCAGAGATCAATCGGATAAAGCGTTAAAGAGTTAGTGCGGCTAACACCCAGACGATCCCGGCGAAGACGGTGTCTTCACGCCCAAAACCATAATATCCCCGAAAGTGTTGCGGGGATATAATAACCAGTGAACCTCTACTTTCACAAGGCAACTTCCACTTCCCCAGTTCCGCTGGTTGCGCGAACCAGTGGTTTCTCTAAATCTCATGCAATAAGTACAAAGGGCATTTCATGTGTTGCTTTCCGATTTCTGGTATAGTATTCACAGAAACGAGCTTACGATCAGTGACCACTCCCAAATCCATACGGACTGGGTTGTTGACCATGCTGTCTAATATCTCAGGACTCATGGTGGACCGCTCTTAATACAGTTCATGGGAAATCTACAACCTAAAAGGTTGCATAAATTAATGCAAATTAGACACACTGAATACCTCCATTGACTCAATTGGGCGCTAAAGGTAAACCATATACCCACCAAGTTTTATAAAAATCCCAAACACTTCAAGATCTCGCATACTGATTCAATTATACACATATTGAATGACCCCCAGTGACCCCGAATCTCCTTAAAAAAAAATGGGACCTGGAGTGAACCATATTCCCTAGTTTCGTACAAATCCGACGAACTTTAAATTTCGAAGAAATGAGCGAATTAGATTTATTCAGCATCTTTTACGCTGAAAATCCAATCAGTGTTATTCCTTTATATCCTATAACCCCGGTCAAACCAAATCACCATAGCACCTACGTTTCGTGTCCGTCATCTTGCTAACGAACCTGAAAATGAGTTACATAAAATAGGCCTTAACTATCCCACTTTATTAGTTACTCTTTTGTGCCAAAAATCAAAACAGATCGTGTTCACAGAACCCTGATATACGACTGACTCACAAAAAGTTCATCAAATCGGTCTCACCATTTCCGGAAGATCACGCTATCCTGAAACACAAACACAAAACCACTGCACACAAACTCTGTTATCAGCCAAGTCTTTTTTCTGTAACTTATCTCAGGCGAGACAAAAAACTAGAGAACAATGATTCCAGTAGCTTCAAACCGGACAAATTTTCATATGTTATGAAATGTATTATGTGCTATTGGAGTTTGGTGCATTGAATTTCTTATACTGACCTTTGATGGCACTGGAGCAAGCATCTTGAAGATACAACTGCAAAGCTTGTTGAGCTAATAAAATGGGGCCCTGGGCCCAAACTGGGCCCTGGACCCCAAATTACTGACTAACCCCAATTGCCCTCTGACCCAAGGAAGAGATGCATTTCAAGTACGATTATGTTAAATTTCCTGAGATGGTTCCCTCGGGCCCAAGTGGGACCTTGGACCATAAAAATTCCTGAACCACCTGAACTAACGGCTGTTAGAAACCATCAATCTGACCATATGGGGGCGGCATTGTGCAGCAAAATTGTAGAGGAGAGCATTTTGCGTAATTGCCACATGATGGGCCCCAGGGGCACACACCTGGGCCTGGTCCCTATCCCTGGATGCTTATGATAGATACGGCAATCAGGCCAGCATTATGACTGAACAAAACAGCACTGTGCCACTCAAAATTTGTTGAAGATACAAGATTTGGCAGTTTTTCTATAATGGGCCCTAGAGCCAAAGTTGGCCCTAATGCCAAAATTCCCGACTACCCCCAGATGGCCCTCTACCAAAGACCATTACATGTAACTTTGAATGAATCATTGAAGCTTGTGAGGAAATGCATTCAAGTACCATTGTGTGAAATTTCTAAATGGGCCCTCGGTCCGACCAAAGTGACCTTGGACCAAAAATACTGACAATCTAACACGTTAACTGCTGTTAGACCATGCGGTATTTTTTCAATCATGTGACCCTAGGCCCAATATTTGCGAACACCCGCATGGCTCCTCCCCAAAGGACGCAAACATGTAACTTTGAAAGAAAATTGATTGAAGCTTGTGGAAGAAGATCCAAGTCCATTGTGTAAAATTTCATGAAATGAACTCTCAGGCCCAAGTGGAACCTTGGATAAAAAAAACCTGGACAACCCCCCGATCATCTGACATCTACTATCTGATAAGTCCAAAGGACCCTAATGTAGTATGGACTTTTGTTTTATAGTAGGGAGTATCTTGCTACTGGTGGTGTGACTCAGTCCGTTGAAAAAGAAATATGTGAACAAATGAAATTTTTCTCATTTCGAGCTTGTAAACATTAGTCGAGGCCTGGAGTTCTACTTTTTCGTGGCCAATAATGATTCTGAGTACAATAAATTTGATTGTTTTTGGTCAGGTCAATCAATCTTGAAGTCATCACATTTATATCACACCCACTAGGACCTTGAAAAATCTGTATTAATTCTCTGGCGAAAATGATTTGCATCATAAGTCTGTTTAAATGCCAGCGATTGTGTGGATAAGTCAAATATCGGCCCTTGATTGGGGAAACTTTGTCTAATGTCACACAGAATAATTTGTTCATGAAACTTTTTTTTCCCATAAATTATGCAAAACGTATGGAATTGTGGAAATTTGATAACACATTGTCAGGTAACTTTCTCCATTATTTCTCGAGTTCTTTGGTGATTACAGTGGCCAAAGGTTTTCGAATTCTGCAAACGAGGTAAGATCACAAAATGAAATTACCTCCTAGCAATTAGGCCGAATGATCAAGGATGTGGATTTAATGGGGGAAACTTATTTTTTTGACTGTATTTCGGAATTTCGTCAATCGCTTTATTTTTCAGACATGTTCAAAGATTTGAATAAACTGAATGGTTCAATTTTCCACAAGAAAGGGTTATTAGATCACAAAAATGGGTTTCTGTGCAATTGGTGCTGCACATACCACAAATAAGTGGTTTGTTTTAATATCAACTGAGAGCAGTGTGGGGAGTCAAGTCCAGCCAGCCAATCCAAGTCCGAGTTCGAGTCCGAGTTCTCAGTATCCGAGTCTGAGTCAAGTCTTTTGTCCGAGTCCGGTCTGATCCTCAAGTCCCTGTTAAAACTTGGCATTTATGGGAGAGAAGAGGCCTAGTACGGGATTCAAAATAGCAAGTTATCCCCGTTGATTTTGCATCTCTGAAAGCTGTATATATATATTGCACCATCAGCCCAATGCAAAGTCATAATAGATTCCACACATTCTTTTTCGAGAGCTGGACGCTCGTCAACAAATTCATTGCAATGCCATGTAGCCTTATTGCATGTAGCAATGCCTAACGGAAGAAATAACCTAACAACCCATATAATTCCATAGTGACTCCCACTGCGGACTGCCACCTACCTTTGGAAACCATTAAACATTTTCAGACACCCCTTAGGCATGTTGTAAAGTATTTTTCATTGCTTTTGAGAACATTCACAATATCCACCAGCTTTGGCGACCATGTGGCGTAGTGTCAACATGTTCTCCTGTGCTGTGTCATGTGACAGAGAGACCTTTGCCTGATGCCGTTCCACGATGCACAGCTAATTAGAGGTCGTACTATTGTCTGACTTAAATTTTTTGGTGCAGTCTTGACCTGGATTCAGGTTTGAAATCCCCCGAGTTCCAGCAGCCGAATCCGAGACTGAGTCATTGAATCCCCCAACGTGAAGTGACGGTCCATGACGCACCCATTTCCTTCGATTCCTCCGAGTCCGAGACGAGTTCTTCAGAATCGGTCTCCCGTGACCAGTCTCAGTCCTTCCACATTGCTGGAGAGGCAATCACAGGCAAAAATCATGAATTATTCGAAAAGAAAAAAATGTCCCTGTGCGAGCACACTGAAGAACAAGCACTTGCAATTTGTATGTGTAACATTGTATCATAACCCTGGTTTGTTAGATTGTAGGAATGCTCCAGAGACAAATCCTAGGTAAGAACACCTGTCTGTGGAAGGCCAGTATGTGTGCATGTAGACCATGCAGGAGTGTCACTTGTTCTCAGCATGGGTGTGGGGGACATTTTTTAAATTCCATGCTATCAGTAGGGTTGGCCCGCTGCCACAAGTTGCACCATGCTTCGCACTTAGACATGGCAAAGTTACCAAAACATGATGTAATGTTCATCTTCATATTCTACATAGCGACTTGATACAGGAGTGTTATCGTTGAGTCGCCGTGGGCTGGATTAGGGCCTTAATATGTTAGGGCCATAATTGGTCAAAGATTGGCACACACATTCTGCAGCTCCGGCGATTGTTAGGGTTTCTTTCTACCTTAAAGTCCACCCAGGAGCATTTTCGGTGAAGGCAAACCCATTCATAACTGGTATATTTTGTTTCTCTCACTGACCCTTGTCTCTGTCAGGTTATCCAGATCGCTTCCTTCTCGTGATTATCGCTGTATTCTCTTGAGCGCCACCGTGATAACTTCTACTTTGCATTCCGAAGCTGATGACTGCGTGCAGTCCATACTAGGTCATCGGTGGATTGGAACAACTCCGTGCAATCTACTATTACCCAACAACTGTGAAGGTGGTACTAGGGAAATATGGTAACAATATAGGCTAATATAAGAACTATATAGGTATTGTAAAGTACATGTACAGACAAAGAATAGGATATATTTTGGTGTTATCATGTGAAGCGTGAGCATGATTTCAGACGTATGGGAGTTTCATACGTAGCTCAGCGGGAAGGTTGGAGGGCTATAGACCCCTTTCCTGCATTCTGGGACATGAGACAGCTTCAGATGGTGCAGTTGGGCTACCAAACTTGAACGTACCAGTAGGCGCCATCTGCATTCATTGTTGTGTGAATTTTCTTCTGTGAAATTTCTTCAATCGCATTGACCGAGGTAGCCTAACTTTGCAATGCGAAACGTGTCGAAATTCGCGACCTGCATTGAATTGAAGTTCGCTGATTTTTTTTGTCCCTTACTGGTTTGTAGGTATCCCTCTGACATTGGCAATCTTTGCCTTAGTATGGTAGAGGTTTCTAAGGGAATTTTCAGTCCTGACAGGATTTGGACCTGGGATCTGCGTCACTGTGTCGATCTCTCCCACTGAGGTATTTCTTGTCCTGTTGTATTAAGCCAGGGTGATTTGTTGATGATGAAGCCACTGGGGACGGGGTGGGGGGTAGTTGGGAGCTTTTGTTTGTGGCACCCTTTGAGCTTGCTGCAGGCCCCGCACGTGACCCCCAATCCCGTTGGTAAAGAGCTGCGTCGTCCTTCCCAGGTTTATAGCCCTGTATCGTTTATTTATTACTCCTCACTCCTATATTGTTAACATGCGAAGTTGGTTAATTTGTAGTTGAATAAGAATTATATTGAGTTGATACCAGGAGTCTCATCCGCATCATCTTTAGTTTTGTTTGTCTGCTGCCAACAACCCCTTTCCCTTATCGTGTATGCCTAGAACCCCTCCCCCCCCCGTTTCCCCTCCGGACACATTTCACACTGGTCCCACTCCGCCGCTTTGTTCCCCCCTGCCCCAGTTTCGGGGCAGCCCCTTCCCCGATAAAATTAGGGCCTGGTTTGTTGTGGTGCTTGCCTCTGTCCTGAATCAGGTGGCCTTCAGCTGCCTGGTCGCCGCGCCCCCGCCTCCGCTCGGCCGGGTCAGGTCAGTTTGCCCGCCTCCTGGGGCGTTACATTTTGGTGTCAGAAGTGGGATAACCCCCCCTCTGGCGCCGCCCCCTTCTCCTTGTTGTCGCTCCCCTTCCCTTGGATTTTGCTGGCTGACTTCCATCATTAGTTGTATCTTGTAATTAAGGCTAGATTTCTTTGTTAAGTTATATCGGCGTCGAATGGCTGCGCCCGGCGGGAGAGTGAACGGGACGCTGTGGAGAGATTGTTGCTTGAATCCTGCTCTGGGAGAGGGAGACGAGAGAGGCAGAGGTTAGTCCACATGAATCTTAACCAGACTTAGGAACCGTTGTCACAGTGCTCGTGTCGCTCACGGTGAGGGGGGCCCCTGGATTCTGTTGTCAGAGACTCCCCTTTAAGAACACCATTATTTTGCCTGACACTATGACGGCGACAGATTGGGATCGCTATCTAGCCACATTTCACTGCGTTTTAGAAATTAATAGATGGTAGATGTTAGAAATGTTAAATTTCTTGGCTTCTAAGGTTGAGGGGCCATTCCCAGAGGTATACATGGGGTTCTCTCCACAGACCGTGTGCATTTTCCACCATTGTTCATGCGCTCTCTAAGTTCTTTGCCCCGAAGCCCTGGAACCTATACTGCAAAAGGGCAAAGCTAAGGTCTCAGGTCCGTGGCGTGCGGATGGAGAGAGCCTTTCCACTTTAGGCTCTTCTATCCTCGGGCGGTATTGGAGGCGTAACCCTAGCCTCCGATTGCCCACGCTCTGATGAGTTGGCATTGGAAATTACGTGTGGGTGCCGTTGCGTGATAGAGAATTTAGAGTTACAGTGAGGAAAGCGAGACCGAAAACACTAGAAGAGGCATTACATATTCCCTAGAGGTGGAAGCTATTGATCAGGCCGAAGGGGTGCTGAAGAAACCCCGAGGGAGAGTGTTTAGTGTTACCCCCCAGGAGGAGCGGTTGGGGAGCTTGCAAAAGGTTGGATAGGCTGGAGGTCCAATTGAGTTAATTCCTTGGAAGACAGTGCTCGTACGAGCCAAAGGGTTCAACAGCTCATGTCCCCAATGTCGTCCCCCAGGGGTTTTGGGCCCGCCGCAAATCCCCACAGTGTTGGAGATGTGGGCCATTTTGGGTTCATATCCGTGGAATTCCCAACTCCCCAACCGAATGTTCAGAATTCGGGAAAACTAGAGAACGGTCGAGGAAGAAGGGCGCCCTTTGACCGGACTTAAAGCCCAGCCGAATACTGTTTTTGGTCCTGATAAGTTCCATTCCAAGAGTAATTATACATGCGCATATCCAAGTAGCTATACATATATTCCTTTCCTTCCTAGTAATACTGGTGCCGCTAACCACCTTTCTAATTGTCGAGCATGGGAAGGGCCTGGACCGAATGGGCGTCAAGGTCCCTCTGACTGAGACCGGTGTGGGTTCCCCCTTTTGCAGGGGTAGATGGTAGGCCACTCCAAGTTAAAGGTAAACCACTTTAATTTTACAATTCCAGACGTTTGAGGTTCCAGTGGATGTGTTGGTCGCCCATTATCTCTGCTCCACGGATGCTGGGAATTGATTTTCTCAGAGAGCAGGTGGTTCACAATAAAAAAAAAAATTTTTAACAGTTTTTTTGGGGGGGACCCTACCGATGGTTATTGTCGGACCCGTTTCAGTTGTGCCCCTCTTTGAACCTTCTGCAGGAAACTTCGCTAAGTACCCTTGTAGCAATGTGGTTATTCCAGCAGCGAGCGAAATCATTGCTTTCGGGAGCGGGACAGCAATATAGGGGCCCTTTAGAGAGGCGGACGGAAGGCCTTGGGTTTGTTTAATGGCACAAAAGCGGTTTGTCGGAGAGTCCCATGGTTATTGGTTGGGCGCGCTCTGCTGGTGATGTTAATAGGGTTGTCCCATCTGGCTGTTCAATGGACGAAAGATCCCATTACCCTGTATCAAGGTACGCCCTGTTGGGGGTGTGTGTTCTCCAGTATCTAGCACTTGTTGAAGAGGCAAGCCCCGGTTCCCCCTCGGGTAGTCAGTTGCCCCCGGAGTTGGAGGATTTGTTGCACTGCAGTGGTGAAAGGTTTTGGAGAAACTGTCAACGTCCTCTGCTAACGCGGCAGTTTTTTATAAGTTGATAATCGAGATGCTTTTGCCTGTAAGGGTGGACCCCTAGGTAGGACTGGTTGGTAAGCCTTGTAATTGAGACGGTAAATTTCCGCCCCATTCGGCAACCGCCTATGAGGCTACCCTTTCACAAACGGTGGCAGAGGCGCAAGTTGAGGTTAATGATATGCTTAGCAAGGCATTATTTCCCCCTCCAAGAGTCCCTTGTCTTCCCCGGTTGTATTAGTGAAGAGACTGATGCACGCTGCGGTTTTGCATTGATTACCGCCGGTTAAATGAGGTTCAACCATAAGGATGCATTCCACTGCCTAGGATGACGATAGCTTGGACGGCGTTTGCTCCGTCCAAGTGGTTTTCCACACTTGACCTTAGGTAGTGGGTACTGGCAAGATTGAGATGGGGCACGGGGACAAAGAAAAACTCTTTCACGCTGGGGTAGTGGCTTGTATGAGTTTTAATGTGTCTCCCCCTTTGGCTATTTTATCTCCCGCTACTTTCAGAGGGTTTTATTTGACAGGTCCGCGTGGTTTGCACTGGCAGACTGCTTGATATATCTGGATGATTCATCATCTATTTCCCTACTTTGGAGGGACTTTTGCTCTACTAGGGGAGTATTTAGATCGGTTAAGAGGGGTTAAGAGGGGAGGGATTGACACTTAAGCCATCTAAGTGCGAATTGCTGAAGAGGGAGGTTAAGTATCTGGCCATATTGTTTCAATAAGGGCGTCATTACTGATCCAAGTAAATGACGGCATTTTGTGAACTGGGTTACCCCCACACAGTAAAGCAACGGAGGAGCTTTTTGGGGATGTGTTCCTATTATAGGAAGTTTATTAAGGATTTCGCACGAATGCGTCAAGTCCCCTCCATGCTTTGACAAGACAGGTCAACAGTTTGTCTGGACTGGGGAGTGTGGCGGAGCCCTTCCAGATTAGCTGACGACGCGCTCCTACGTTAAGCCTTCCCAATTTCAGTCAACATTCCTAATTGATACTGAGCTAGTGACAGAGCGATTGGGGGCCTTCTTAATCTCAGACCATTGGCTGTAAGGAACACCCAATTGCTTATGCAAGTCGTACCCTGAGTAACAGCGAGAAAAAGTACTCGGTAACCCGTAAGGAACTACTCGCTGTTGTCACTTTTTCAAGCATTTTCGTCCATATCTCTTATGAGGACTTTCCTCCTACGTACTGATCATGGTCCCTCCTGGTTCCTCCGGTGGTTGTTTATTTTAAGTGCCCCTGATGGCCAGGTGGCTCGGTGGCTTGAACTGGCTGGGTACTATGATTTCCAGATATAACGAGACCTGGCAGATTTTTCACGCCAATGCTGACGCGCTTTCTAGGAAGAGCCGTGTGTAGAACCCTCCGTAACACCGACCCTCCATCTACCCTAGGGTATTGTAATTTGGTGGTGCCCCCGGCACTAATTGGTGGGGAGTCGTGCCCCCCGGAGGCAGTTTCGGGATCATCAGTTGAAGGATGACATATTGTGCAGGTGTTAAGGTGAAAGAGGAAGGTCCCCGCCCCCTTTGGAAAAGTCCAGTGGGTTTAGAGATCGTTTACGAAGCCTATGGGGTCATGGGACCTCTTTCTTTGAAAGAATGGTATTTGTATAGACGTTGGTGTCAGACACTGGATCCCACGATATAGGATGTGTGATTGTCATGCCTCGAGCTTTGAGGGACGACGTTATCTGAGCTGCAATAACTTCCGCTCACCGGGGGGCATTGGGCCAGAAAAAACTAGGGGAAGTTCAGCAGATTTATTATTGTTTGGGATGAAAAGGGAGGTGGAAAACTGGTTGTCGTAAATGCGAGATGTGTGCCCGTCGTAAGCGCGCATCCCCGAGCCAGGGCACAGATGAAGGTGTCAAGTGGCGCAACCTCTTCAAGAGTGGCGATTGATGTTCTTGGCCCCCTCCCCGAAACTAACCGTTTGGGGAACAAATACAGTATAGTGATCGCGACTATTTTACCCTTTACCCGCTGGACTGAGGCTTCCCAGTACCTACTCAGGAGCTGCCGAACTGTGGCAGCATCAAGTGGTTGCTGAACAATTTTTCGGCCCCGATTCGGTGTGCCCAACGAGTTGATCCCCACTGACAGTGGTCTAACTTAGTCCGGCAACTATTGAGAACTATGTAAGTTGCTGGGGATCGATAAAACCCGAACAACAGCGTATCGACCTCAGTCTATGGGCCTCGTGGACGTTTCAACAGAACATTAGAGCAAATGCTCTCGTATATGTACATGAAAACCAAGGGAGTGGGGACTTAATTTGCACGTTCTTTTGTTCTATAGTCTTTCCGTCCAGTTTACAGAGCCGACCGACCGGGTACACTATCAATTTACTGATGCTTGGTCGGGAGACTACCCTACCAATTGAACTTGTTTGCTCCACCGGTCCCAGCGGGCTACGCCTCAGTTCAACGTCCCCGAATACGTCGAAGTGTTCACCCAAAGATGTGAAAAGGCCTTCCGTATTGCCCGGGAACATAATTCGCTGGGCCAAACGCGACAAAAACGCAACTATGAATGCCCGTTAACGAAGAAGGCTAACCCGTAATGCTGTTAATGAAGGTATGGTACTTACTACTATAAGAGGGGGCGCCTCACCTAAAACTACAGCTGGCCTGGAGTGGGCCTCCCCCGTCATCACACCATAGACTGTCCGATTGCCTCACCGTATCCCAGTATCGGGTATTCAACTATCGAAATGATACACTTTGATAAGCGAAAGAAATTAATGATCATGGAATCGCTGGGTCTCATTTGGTCCCGGCGACGGCGCTGACTTGACGTTCCGAGGAGGGCATATCGGGAGTTCAGGATGGATGCGAGCTAAGTACCGAGGAGAACTCGAATGCATATTGAGACTGAAGGAGGATTCATCACGGGACCCGGCGAGGCGGAGGGAGACGGTTCCTCCGGTATGGATGACTATTACGAGCGATATTAGCCTGGCTGATCACCTAGCTATATTGTGGGTTAAGGCGTAGGGCATGTGATGTTTTGTTGATGAGTCCTCGGTGGAGGCGGGTAGAGTTTCAATCGACGGAAGTAAGGCAGGTTTTGAGCGGTTGGTGTTTTGACTTATATAGCGATTTGTTATTATTATTATACTAAATGGTTGATTATGGTATAGGGTGTGGGGCCTCTGGTCTCCAGGAGACCCGTTGCCCCACTCCATCGTAAGGTGGAGTTGGTTGGTGACGTGAAGTTTGCATACAGAGTGCCTTGGCTTCGTTGTTAGGCCTGGGTCCGCGTCCGTTTGGAAGGCGGGGTGGTGTAGGCCCCCGAGTTTGAGTGGGCAACTCTGGCGCTCGCATAAATTCCGCAAGAGGACCTTTACTTGACACCTTTTTGTGTGTGGTTGTAACCTATATTTGGTTATGCGTAATGTTTTTGTGTTGCTTAATTGCTTTCCGTTTGTCCTCGTCCCCGGGTCCGTTCGCTCTTCCCCTTCCTGTCATTCCGAGCACCTTTCCTTTGTTCATCCCGAGCTGTGTAAGAGATTCGTGTATTTTACGCCGTCACTTGCCTACTGATTTTCTGTTGTTATCGGTGTTTTCTAAGTCGAGTAATTCGTGTTTATTTCCTATCTGAGCGTAGGAGAGTTCTGGCTACAGGAGGACGATGCGGCTCTGTGTCGTGTAGTAAGTTAAAACCATTTATATTTGTGTTGTGGGGCAGTCCGGGATTTGGGTCACAAAGCGAGTTGCCTTCCCCCTCACTGTTTAGGTTTGTATCGCCCGTCATCCTACTGGGGTGTGCTTGTTATCGAGGGGCAAGGGTATTTTCGGGTCCTCCCTTCTTGGGATACTCAGCCCAGTTTGGGATAGTTGGGAGCTTTTTGTTGTGGCACCTTTGAGCGTGCTGCAAGGGGCCCCGCCCGTGACCCCCAATCCCGTTTGGTAAAGAGCTGCGTCGTCCTTCCCAGGTTAGTCCGCCCCTTCTCCTTATTATTCCTCCTCCTCCGCTCCTATATTTGGTTCTGCGCATTTGTAATTGGGTAGTTGCCTTAAGAATATATTGAGTTGAACCAGGGATTCTCACCCCCGCATATCTTTGTTTTTGTTTGTCTGGCCAGCACCCCCTTTCCCTATTCGTGGTATGCCTAGAACCCCCCCCCCCCCCGTTTCCTCCGGACACAGTACCTGGTCCACTCCCGCGTTGTTCCCCTGCCCCATTTAGGTGGCAGCCCCCTTCCCCGAAAAAGTAGTCCTGGTTTGTTGTGGTGCTTGCCACTGTCCTGCCATCGGTGGCCTTCAGCTGCCTGGTCGCCCACGCCTCCGCTGCCGGGGTCAGGTCAGTTTGCCCCCCTCCCTGGGGCGTTACCAGTATGGTAGAGTTTCTGAGGAATGTGTTTTTTTTCCTTCCTGACTAGGAATTGGAGCTTGCTCTTCTCACCAATCGGAGCTCTCCCAACTGAGGTATTTCTTGTCCTGTTGTATTAATAACAACCAGATACGAGGGCCTTTGTGCAGAACTAAAACCGGGATGACATCATACTAGGAGGTTAGAAAAGCTGGAAGCGCAGCCGAGGGCTTTCTGACTATTGTGAGGTTCTAATTATGATGTCAAACTGGTTCTGATCCGAAAACAAAGCCCGAGTATCTGTTAATATTCCCATCCATGAAATACCCAATCACTTTTCGTTTCGTATGAAGAGTATGTTAATAATGCCTGAACTGGCAGCGAAACGTTTCAAGGAGTGCTTGATGAACTGCAAGCTACATGCGTGTGCAACTTGTACAGTACATCGCCTATCCTGTTTGCGACGGCTAAACTGTGTGAATCGGTCGTGCGCACGTTCGACTCTGCGGCACGTATATGTAAATGCAAGGTATTGCTAGTCGCGCGCTTATCCTTGTTTGGTCATCCAGTGTTCAGTATCAGAATAATAAAAGGTTATAATTGGACTTTTACACGCTAATTCTACTTACTAGGTCACATGGTATATGAATTTGTATAATCACATTCTACTCATGGGAGAGCTCAGACAGTGTGATATAACCAGCATCATAATGATGGTCCAGAAGGCACTGTTGAAACATTACAGTTGGGTGATAATGACATCTTAAATGCGTGTTCCGTGGCACCGGGCGGGCGTGGAAAATCGCTCCACAATAACTTCATAGACCCGTTAACATGACATGCGGACACGGGGGGCGTTTTCTCGAATTGATCATGTAGCGATTTTACCTGCCCACCGCGTGCAGCGTTATTTCGCATCGATTCCGGGGGGATGTCCTGCAATCGTACTGGCTTGTAGCCCAACTGTGCAGTAGAGAAACAATGTTGTTTAAATCATGGTTTCAAACAACACTCGTTAAATGTGTCTTAAACAAATTTTCTCTATTTTCAAGGCCAGACCACCTATTTGAACACATAGTTGCATGTTAAAACCATTGAAGTGTCCAGGATATGTTAATTGAATTCCAAGTATTGTAGGCGCTATCGTTGACATTTAGAAGGGATGGTTTCTTAAAAATTAAACACTGGTGTTTTAGTTTAAATAATAGTATGCGTCCGGTGTTTGATAAATGAATAATTCTAATAATATAAATATCAATACACGTTCGTTTAGCGCATACCCACACTAACGTGGGAAGTGTGCATGATGGGTTGAAAACGGGCATCTTTGCCCGCCCCGCGTGCATGGAAAGGAGGTTTATCGGCAACCACCGCCTGCGTGCATGGAAACCAGCTTTACTCATTGATATGAGGGAGATGAGCTACAGTGCTGTTCTACGAGATCGCAAGTAGTGTCATTGCAAAGCCATCCTCAACATGAGGTAATGTGTTGTTACATATTTCCGTTAGTGTCAATCAGGGTAGAGAATCATGGTAGTTTTGTTTGTTTTCAGCGGCGTAAACAGGAAAATGTCAAGGTTGCTCACCATAATATGCATGTGTTGTAAGCAAAAACAAATTTGTGCTGTATTGTTTATTCTTCATCTTATGTTAGTGGATAATATACGTATACTGTCAAAGAAAGAATATAAGAGTATGTAAGGCCATGGTTATAATGCCTGTGAAGTCGGCGGAATAATGTTTTGATTCATTTGCATTCATCCAATGTCGGTGCGAGTTACAATGTATTATATGTACTTGGGCGCACTTGTTAATTTTGGCGGTATCAAAGATGAGAGATCGAGGAGCTCACGTGCGAGCGGTGAGGGACCTGGGGGAAAAAACTACACCCCTGCAACTTCTTACCTAGGGAATAAGGTGGGTGAAGGAAGACTCACGTTCACGTCATCTGACTAAATAAACCCTTCTCTCTAGATCAGAGGTCATTTAACAATGTGGCATTTAAGGTTTGTTAGCTTGTAAACATGATGGGAAGTCTTAAACACTCGAGTTGTGTGTACGACTTGGTATAGAGGACCTGGCTGACAGTTTTGGTTGGGCACAGGCAAGGTCCGAATGCGTTGTAAATTAAATTGCTCACGGAGCCTATGTTGAGGGGGACAATGTGTTGGGAGAAGCGTAGGATATCAATTTGCAGTTTAAAAAAACGGAAATCGGATCTTGTGTGGAGGCTGGGCTAGTTTTAGTGATTGTTTAGGACCACCCAATTCTACCCTTTGTAAACATGAAAAGTTGATCAAAAAGGCTTAGTGCAGAATCATTGAACATGATAAATTGACTCCGCCTTATCAAGAGTCGTGTGGCAAATATGAGATATAGTACATTATATATTTAATTTCTGTCTGGTCAAGGGAGTTATTAGTAATGGTCTGGGATCCTTTTATAAACCAATTTCTAACAGACTGGTGAAAGACGATAACTCAGTGCCTGAAGAGATGTAGCTCGTCATGTGTGTTTCGCATAATAACTAGGAACTAGTGTTAAAATTCACTCCCAGGATACTTTAGATGTCAGTGCGTATGAATTAGGTAGGCCTATGCGTGAGGTATGGTGGGGAACTTGGGTCCCAATCATTCTTTTTTTTCGTGATAAAAATGTCGTGAACAAAGGGAGTTTAAATAGTTCTTTTTGAGGGGTTGGGTCGAATCCCGCCTTCTCCCTGAAATACAGGTTCTCCGGCCATGTTGGAATGGGAGAACAGTCACAGTCACTGCCGTCAAAACTCTCGGACTCCTAAAGAAGTCTCTCTTGTTATCCCATTCGTCCTATCAAATCTGTTTCTTGTTTAATAAATCCGGAGTGGCGGAATGATGTGGTCCACGACACACCACTCACATACCACTGACGCAGTGGCGTGGGTGGTTCCGTAATAAAGAAATAAATAAAATCAAATCATTCACCGTGGTTGTGAGATTACATTACTCTGGTTAGTTTAGGAGTATAGTGACGTCGAGCTCCATTCTGACATATACTGTTTACGTATTATTTTGGTAACTATCCTCGATTATTTACTTCGAATATATATACCAAGGAATAACAGACAAACCTGGTAATAAATAAACATTGGACGAGAGAGGAAGTATAAACTCTGTGGGCCTGGGAATAGTGGGAGTAGAATAAGCAAGCGCGGATGCAGGTTTTCCCGAGAGGGGGGGGGGGGGGTGAAATTCTTGCTGTGAGTTGAGTGCAGGGGACGCAGACTGTCCCGTCGGCGTGGGTCAATGGCCGCCTCAGGGCCATGAAAGCTGTGGGATTCTAGATGCTCTCTAGACTCATCTGAGAACATTTTATCGGATTCTGGAGTTGAAATCAGCAGAGTACCCGGCTGTCGTATTGCAAAAAATCCTGAAATGGAATAATCTAAACAGATGGGAAAGGATGAGGAAGAATCAAGTCGACAGATCGTCACTGGACTATTTAAAAAATGGGGGGGGGGGGCTAACACGTGAAGGCAAAATGCTGGAAAAAGGGGGAAGGGGGGGGGGGCTGAAGCAGGAAAAGTCCCCAGATGGATCCGTGCCTCGTACGTGTCGCTGGCACATGCCGTAGGGCAGCGGCTATGGCACAGGCGAAACGTCATGAATACCCAGACCGTAGAGCCCAGATCAGCGCCATGAAGCCACAGCAACTAGTATCAACCATAGGTTACGGCCCTTGGCGGGGCAAGTTTAATTAATCCAATTGTTCAAGAGCTTGTGTAGTCGTGCTGTAGTGCATTCGAGTCGCCTGGTATCGTATATGCGTATTGATAGGCCCTGACCATCGAACGAGTGCTTCAAGACGTTTCGATCAACACAGATCTCAGGATGTATGACTCCATGAATGCCATGAATACCATACCGTAGAGCCCAATCAGCCAATCAGCGCATGAATGCCACAGTCAACTAGTACTCACCCATAGGTCAACTGCACGTGGCCGGTCAAGTTTAATTAATTAGAATTTATCCAATTGTTCAATGAGCTTGTGTAGTCGTGCTGTAGTGCATTCGATTCGCACTGGTCATCGTATATGCGTATTCATAGGCCTGACCATCAAACGAGTGCTTCAAGACGTTTCGATCAACACGGATCTCAGGATGTATGACTCCATGAATGTAGCGCAGTGAAACTGAGCTACAAAAAAAAAAAGCAGTGACTTGGACAAGACTACGGCAACTGCGGGCCAACAAAACGACCAGTCATGGTCATAATTATAGCACAGCTTCTTTGATCGATTGACGCATCTCAAATCACTTTCAGTGTTGTGGGCCCGTGTGTCTGTGTCACGACCCGACGGGTTTCCCTTTGGGAACAAAGAAGACCGGTCACATAATTCTTCCTATGAGGAAGCTCCGGCGGAGAAAGTCATGTACACATCAGCTGCAATCAGTCAGCAGTGGTTCTCCTGTCATTACCTGGATACTAACGCCAATTTGTCGCGATCTCTGATCCAGCTTTTAACCCCTCAAGCCAACGGGCTACCTCTCCAAGGTGGCGCTGACGGGCCGGGGGGGGGGGGGGGTCTCACTCTGAGTGGCATGTCTTGATTATACGAGTTCATGGGAGTGATCACTTTCTGATAAATGGTGGGGGGGGGGGGGGGGGGGGGGTACTTCCAAAGCAATAATGTGTGCGAACAAGAGTGGTTAAGAGGAGCGTGGGCAGGTGGGTTGTTTCCATGGGGCTAACATCAACTGATTCGCCAAGTTACCACATTTATTTTCTTCTTCTATTAAAGTGTTTCACAAATTTCTTTCACAGCTGCAGCTACACCACGAGAGATATTGCTAAATATTGGGGAATTCCGTCCTGTATTGGTTGACACAATGACATAGGCATGCAACTTCCTGTATTGTAATTCAACGAGTGTGCATTGGAATTCCGTTTTACAATCGTTTTGGTTATCACTAGTGTTGTAATTTACATGACAACTCAGACCATAATACAACGTGAATGTAAGTAAGCCTTGTCTTTGTGTAAACTAGCTATAACCACTAATTTTGTGGCCTGTGTTCATTATTCTAAACGATAGCTGGTCATACGTTGCGATTAGTCTCTGGATCATTAGCCTACCTATATATTGCCTTCATCGTAGTTCTCTCATAATTCATATCGGCACAAGATATTCGCTGGTGCAAATGGGTTAGGGAGGCATTTATAGTGTTTTTATAGGCTTGCCCCAACTTGCCGATTCCCAGGTATTGTAATTCAACGAGTGTGCATTGGAGTTTTGTTTCACAATCGTTCTGGTTATCACTGGTGTTGTATTTTACATGACCATAATACAACGTGAAGGTAAGTGAGCCTTGTCTTTGTGTATTCAATGTTCATATTTAAACGATAGCTGGTCATACGTTGCGATTAGTCTCTGGATCATTAGCCTACCTATATATTGCCTTCATCGTAGTTCTCTCATAATTCATATCGGCACAAGATATTCGCTGGTGCAAATGGGTTAGGGAGGGCAGTTATAGTGTTTCATAGCTCCAGCAGTCTGTCTGTCTGTCTGTCTGTTTATGTTCATTGACTGATGGGTCATCGTTGACTACCTCAAGGTCAAAAAGCATTAAAGGGGCACAATAGGTCATTATGTTAAAAACTGCAAAACGCTACTTCTGACTACGTCGGACTGCCATGATACATAACGAGTGTCATCTTTGACTAGTGGTACCTGTGCGTCCCCACAGGAATTGAAGGTGAAATGTCATTAGTCGGGGTAGCGAGTAATTATGTTCAAAGTGTAGAATAATATGCAATTGCAATGTTTTGGCTCTTGAATACTCATGCTGTGATGTCTGTTAACCAAAGTTCGACATATAATAATTAACTGCTGAGTGACCTTTGACCACCTTGAGGTCGCGGTCAATGCATTAAAGAGACACAATTGGCCATTATATGGAAAACTGCAAAATACTATATTCTCCTACATATTAGGTCGTATTGTATGATCCGGTGATAGTATAGTCATTGACTAGTGGTTTCTATGGGTGCCACATGAATTGATGGTGACAGGTCATAAAGGGGGGGGGGGGGGGGGGGTTTTGTTAGTTTTTTGTGTTTTGGTTTTGGTGTTTTTAATTTTTGTTAAATATTCAAATTACATGTTATTAGCCATCAAATACTCATGCGTTGATGTCTGTTGACCAAAGTTGGACATAATATCCAATGACTGCTGGGTCACTTTTGACCACCCGTAGGTCAAGGTCAAAGGTCATTAAAGCGACCCAATGGGCCACTGTTGTGAAAACTGTAAAATGTACTTCCTCTCACAAATAAAGCTGGATTTTCATGATGCCTGCTCAATGTCATCATTGACTAGTGGTTCTTCTGGGGCATTCAGGAATTTCATGTCAAGAGTTATTGAAGGGGCGGTAATGGGTCCCAAAGTCTTAATGCTTACTTCTGCTACAGAGTCAGTGACTAACTTGAATAGATAACCATGAATGTTTCTTGTCAATGTAATCATTAACTAGTGTTACATGTGGGGTGTCCAGTAATTTTAGGGTCACAGTTCATTGAGGGTTCTGCCAGCTATTATAACAAGTTGTAAAACATGTTTTCTCCCCATAAGAGTTGCTTACCTAAATTAGTAAATGATATCAGAATCTTCTTCGGTCAGTGCTTGTTTGTATCTGAAGAATAGCTTTCAATCTTTAGAGGGGATATGAATCTCTCTAAATGAGCGCAGGCCTGCCTCTGCCTCATGTCAAATACTACCTACTTCAACAGAATCCCCAGACCTGAGTGGACAGTACCATATGAGCTTCCCAAGTACTGTGCAGAGAAAGTTGCCCAACACCCCAAAACACATTACAACAGTTCACTGCATATTGAATATTTGTCCGGTTTGAGTTACTGAACCATTGGTTCTCTAGTTTTATTTTATATTTTATCCCCAATTACAGCGCTCTTGACTATTGAAGGCAAAGTCCAGCCAAATCAATACTCTTTTTGGTGTGATAACGTTAAAGAGAATAAAACTGCATCAATATCACTTTGTTCCAGGTTTTATAGCATGTTCGGTTGGGAAGATATGGCTTCCTCAAATTTCATATAATTTGGTGATTTGGGCAACTGGCAACTTTTTTGATTCCTTGACGATGTCGGAGGAATCTATGCAGTCATGACAGTGTGTGTATGTATTATGTATGTATGTATGTATGTGTGTATGTAACGCTGGCTTGTGAACACGAAAACGCGACCCCACCTGGATGGATGAAGCTCATACTTGGAATGTTTGTTTCCCCATGGATGATTACCCCATTTTCCCACCTTGCTTTGGGGTCAGGTCAGAGGTCATCTGAGGTCACCAAAAGTCTGAAAACCTTGTGAACACGATAAGTCCAGATGGTTGGTCTGATCGGGTTCAAATTTAGTGTGTAGGTTTCTTATGGGGAGTACAGGAACCCTATTGTTTTGGTAGAGGTAGGGGGTGAATTTTGGTCGAAAATAACAAAAAATGTGAAAAGTCAATAATTTGGCGAAGTTTGGCTTGTGAACACGATAACTCGATTCCACCTGAATGGATGAAGCTCATACTGGAGTGGTTCCCCATGATGAGTACATGAACCCGATTGTTTTGGGGTCAGGTCAGAGAGTCACTGAGGTCACATAGGGTCAAAGGTCTAAAAATCTCGGAAATTCAGTGTGTAAGCTTTCTTATCAAGAGTATAGGAACCCTATTGGTTGGTTGGGTAATAGGAAAATTTGCCAAATGTTATGTTGCCCATAATGAGCTGCCTGCAATAACTCCCATTGGCCCTTGTGCTAGCTACGGGTTGTCAGAAAAGAGTCAAGGAATCACTGAGCCTTTTGGCTTTCGCCTATGATGTCATATCTACCAACTATAAGGGAAAAGTTAAGACATATTTTCTTCTTTTCTTTACAATTGGTAGATATGACGTCATCAAATGTTGCCAACTTGCAAAATTGCCAACTTAACAGTGAAATTATATAATCTTTAAAAAATTCGTAACTTATAACCGAACATGCTATGAACATGAAACAAAGTTTGATTGACATGATTTTCAGTACACAATCATATGACATTTAAATATTTTGACTGGACTTGCCCGTTAATCTATACTGATTTTCAGGCAGCCTGACTGTAATCTATAATTCCATCAATGGGCTCGCGCCGGGGTGTAGCCATGCTTCTATCAGTCCCTCACATGCATTTTGTGTATGTTTTATGAATGTATGTCTGTATGTATGTATGTATGTATGTATGTATGTATGTAGTATGTATGTATGTATGTATGTGTGTGACGCCTGCTCGTGAAGAGCATAACTTGACCCCACCTGGATGGATGAAGCTCATACTTGGTATGTGCGTTCCCCATAATGAGTACATGATCCCTATCGTTTTGGGGTCAGGTCAAAGGTAAGACGAGGTCAATTAGAGGTCAACGTCTGAAAAACTTGTGAGAGGACAAGTCCAGAACGCTTGTCCAATCAAGTTGAAATTTGGTGTGTGGCTGTCTTATGGTGAGTTCAAGCACCCCATTTTGAGGTAAAATTGAACAGTGCATTGTAAAAAATTGAAATTTTGGGCAATTTCAGCTTGTGAAGACCATAACTTGACCACACCTGGATGGATGAAGCTCATACTGACACATCAGAGTGGATGTAGCTCATATTTAGTGTGTGTCCCATAAGGAGTACACGATCCATATTACCTAGGGTCAACGGTAATCTGAGGTTAACAAACCTTAAAATGAAAGGTCATGAGGCAGTCAAGGAATCACTAAGCCACTTGGCTTTCTGGGCTATCATCTGGGCTATCATCTTTCACCTGGCCATAGTACTGTAGTATCTCGGGATTTTTTCTCCTCTTCGAATTTCCAACGGCAAGCGGTGAATGCAATATTGTGCATATATCACAAAACCCAAAACGCCCTGCCGTTTCAAGAATAAGCCTAGGGAAGTGCGCCCTCATAGATTGCACCACCCTCCCTATTGGCAAACATGTACAATTTATGGGCCCCTCATAAATGGCTGCTGCAATATTTCTAAATAACAGCTGCAAAAACTCTACCGAACTGCCAAAAATATCGGATTTGGTGTTAAACATCTATGGATCACTTGGGTCAGGGGTTGGGTGGGGAAGGGGTTCCACCCCCCCCCCCCTTCGTGGGTACGCCACTGTTGTGTGCTTGTGCGTGCGTGTGTAGGCTCGTATGGCCTGTGCGTGCGCGTCATGCACGTTATAGTATAAAAGTGATCTTGATATAGACTTAATTTAGTAAATCCAGCAAGACTGATTCCAAAGTCAGGCATAGTAGGACAACGCTCGGGTCCAAGGTTATAGGGAGAGTCTATTTCTCCTGGTTTTATAATTATACAGACTAACATTCCTCATTAAGGGCATTGACCATTTCAAGGTTATCATACTCATGTGAACCCTCTGATTTTCGGGTGAGGATATTACCAGCTGAGTGCGATTTGAGATATCCTGTTGAGACATGCAGGCGTTTGGTGTTTTTCCGTATCAGCTTTCTCACTTTATATACATGCAGGAATAACGTAATACCCAATTGGAGTATTAGCTCAGCTCATTTGATCTTAAACCAGCTATGCTGGTTGAGCTGTTGGAATCTACATGTCACTCTATCTACTCTATCTATCCAGTGTGTCAACAATTGCCTTTTTTACCCCAAACAGTCATTCTGATGATAAATTTGGACACAATGGACATTAACTTATGGGACATGCGTGACTTTGTGAGGGTCAAAGTCAAATGTCATTGAAGGGCAGTATAGGCCATTATGTGTAAAATTTCAAAATGTATCTCCTCATACAAGTTGGTGCACAGTTCTGATGTTCGGTCATTCTGATGGTCCAACAGCCTTACCTCCGGGGTGCTCGGGAATTCTTGGTCCAAGGCCCCACTCCTCCCACAAGCTTCAAGTTACTTCCTTCAAAGCAATATGTAATGGTCCATGGGTCGAGGGCCATTGGGGGTGTTTAGGAAATATGGGTCCAGGGCCCAGTTTGGGCCCTAGGGCTCATTGTATGAAATACTGCAAAATCTTGTATCTCCAAAAATTCGGTTCATAATGACGGTCTAATAGCCGTATCTTCTGGGTGCCCAGGAGTTTTGGGTCCAAGGTCCCACTTGGGCCCGAGGGCCCATTTTATGAAATTCCACACAATGGTACTTGAAATGCATCTCCTCTCACAGCTCCAATTGATTTTCTTCAAGGTTAAATGTAATGGCCCTTGTGGGGGTTCGGGACTTTCGGGCCCATGAACATCCTAGGCTTAGACCCTTTGCCAGAATCTGTGTCTGAATTCGATCTAGCCCAGTAACCTGAACTGGTGGAGGGAACGTTACATTTAATAATCCATGATCTTCATGGTGGATATTAAATATATTGAATCATGCAGCATAGGGAAATTACATGCTCATAGGTAAGGATATAATAAGATGAAGCCTTCATGAAGAGGTGTATGTAGAAATTGCATCTCATCATCCAGGATCATAATGATGGATTCAGTATAGGGGAATTATATGTTCATAGGTAAGAATAACAAGATGAGGCCATTACAAGAAAGTGTATGTTGAACTCAACCAAGACATTAGTTACAACACTGAAAACAATGAAGCTGTAAACATGAAACAAATGTAACAAGTACAAATACACACTAGCGAGAAACCAAAGCATTCACGGCTGAGAGACAAAAATGTATGTCCGTATAGGACCATTATTGCCTGGATGTACCCCCAGACAAAGCCCCCCCCCCCCTCCTAGTTGGCATGTGTATTATAACAACATCGTTAGGGAACATAGGCAGATCGTGTGTTGGCAGAACAGTGTTGGGCAAACATTGCGCCAACGTTAAGAAGTCAACCACTGGCTCAATCATCGGCCCAGAAATTTATACCCACCAACTGATGGCTGTATCAACCAAGAGCACCCATTCTTCTGATCAACGTTACACCAACATGTTTGCCAGTGAATTCTTCGATAACAAGGTTTCAGTTGCAACTGGAGCTGAAAGGCACCTTTTTTTGGGGGGGGGGGATTTTGATGTGACCATCTGATCAGCAGCACCACTAGCATGGGCTGGCACGGAGCATAATTTTTCTTAGCTTCTCCGGCTTTTTTGAAGATTCGCCGACTGATCACCATTCTTTCCAAGAATAGGAAGGATTGGAGTGCTGTAATTTTGGTTCCCTCAAAGATGAGTATCAAACGATGGCAATATGATTGATGCTTATTTTCCTCGAATATTTCAGAAGCTGAATGGAACTCTGATTACTACCCATAAGGAGAAAATATGTACACTATTGTTTCTCACTAAAGAGAAAAGTCATGTTAAGTAATGACACATTGAAATATTGCAAAAGATATGCTGCTGATTTTAGGTAGATCAATTGTGGGCTATGTTCAGATTTCAAAGCTGACAAATTACGCTACTGGTGATTAAAATCCTCAGACATATTCCCCCATTCTTAACATTCTCTGAATCAGCTTAGTAGATCAATAACACTGCTTTTAGTTGATCTTGCGAAGTGATCTTTGGAGTTGCGAATCAATTGAGCTAGTCGTCCCTTGCATTAAGCATAAAACCTTGGGGGACGAGCGTTTGCTTTTTACGGGGCCGATGGCTGTGGAATTTCATCCCCCGGGGAAAGTCGGGAATCGTCTTTCTTTGGTTGAATTAGGAAAGGTTAAAAACCTACCCTTTGAGTTAGCTTTCCGTTGAGTAATTGACGGTGCTGTACAGCGAAACTGAACATGTTATGGTAGTGCGCTTTATAAGTTGTATAATGTAATGTAATGTAAGGTAATGATAATATTGTATTGTGTCTTGTGTCACTAAAATTGCTAGGGAGGAAACAACATTTGTTCAGTTTGCGAGCAGAATCACATTGGTGCTCTTGGTTGAAGAAATGGATCTCGCATATCATGTGCTTTAGCAGGCTAGATATGAAGCTCTTCACGTGAGACAGGATAAAAGAGAATTTATATATTTGTGTGGGGCCTATTATAGTAGCTTTTTGGGTTGTTGCTACGTGAGATATAGAAGTTGATCGACAGAAACTGGATTGGCGTCGTTCTTTATGCTGTTGGAATCTCTCTGCTTATTCGAGCAGCCATCTGATATTTCGCTTGCGTTCGCTCTGACTTACTGGGGACACGGGTGGTAGCAATTACAAATTAACACACGCTCTCAAATTAAAACAGTTGCCATAGTCCCTGGCGTAAGAAGGTCTTTGATATGCCGCTGGTCCAGCACCAGGTTTACTATCGGAAACCTGTTAAGATCTGACCACTCTTGTTAGGCTATATAGCAGTGGCTGCCGTCGTGGTCACTAGTTAAAGGCCAGGGACTGAAGACCCCAAAAAAAATCCAACCAAGGTGGGATTGTTGCGGAAGAAAAGAGGACAAAATGTCAAAGGCGTTGTTAACACGGGTCTGCTGAGAGACAGGAGACAATTGTTCCAATTCATGATCGGCTGACTGAAAAAGTTCAGCAATAAATGCGACAGGTTAGTACAGGCCTTCTCAACTAACGGCGCGCGTGCCACTTGTGGCGCTTTGAGGCATCCCACAGGCGACCGACAGGCATTGAAAAATAAAAATAATAAAAAAGAGAGAAAAACGAGTGTCGACACTGAAAATATCGCGTTTTAAATGCTCTGTTAAACAGACTAAACCAAGCTGTAACGTGCCCCTTTAAATACATGTGTGCATGACAATTACGTCGATCCACACCAAACTTCAAGGGAAATCGCCATTAGCAAGGACGTGCAACTTTGGGCAGGAGTTGAGGTAGGCAAAGTATATTTTATTTTATTGTAATTTAACATTCAATATGCTTTACAAATTAGCACAAATCCCTGAAATGAGTTAAGTTCAAAATCCACATGCTGCACGGACCCGGGTTGAACGGGTGCTGCTCATCATATGTCCCACCTCGTGGACCCCCGGCCAGAGCTCCCCCGAGACCCTAGATCCGTTTCTGTCTCGCCTGAAACTTGGTTCAAGGAGAGACATAGTGACACTGTGTTGTGGTCTGTCTGTCTATCCCCGCTGTCTGTCCATCTGTCACTCGGTCTGTCTGTCCGTATGTGACGGTCGATATCTCCTTGTATACCGTGACAGGGCCCCGTCATGCTGTGAAATTTCGTGTGGAGGTGGTTTGTGCGGTGAAGAGTTGTCGATGTGCAGCCACTTTTCGTTTAGGAGGACTATACAATTGCATTGAATTCGCATATTCAATGAAAATTGGCCGTGTGTACAAGATATCTATATTGATCGGTAGATGCATTGTTGATGTTATGAACTATGCAAACGAATTGATTAGATTTCTGGCAATAATATGCTATGAGTAATAATTTGCATAATTTATGCGATTTTCAAAAGTTCATTCAAGGCCAATTATCAGATGTTAATTAAACCCTAATGTGCAATCACGCAAAATGCTCCTCCTACCAATTTTGAGGCACAGTGCTGATGTTCGATCATAATGATGGAATATCCGTACCCACGGACTTTCCAGGAATTCTCGGTCCAAGGTCCCACTTTGGCCCTGAGGCCGCCTGTCTCTCTATCTATCCAGAATGTCAACAACTACCTTTTTGGCCCCCAAAATCATTCTGGTGATGGGGGTCATGGATTGTCTGTAACAAAGGTTCATGACCATGTAAGAAATGTTTGACGTTTGTTAAGGTCAAGGTCAAAGGTCATTTAAGGGACACTATAGAACGTTATGTGAGAAATTTCAAAATGTATCTATGTATGTATAAAAGTACAATAGATCTTCTTGAAACTGTCATAATGACCTTTGGTGATGCTCCATTCGTGCCATTCAGCTTGTTCACAGATTTTAGATGCAACGTCATATAGTGTTGTCAAATGGACTTCTTCGACTGGATGATGACAACATAAGTAACAATGTTTATTGACTGCTAAGATATAATGTGGCCATAATGACATCAAGGTCAAAAGTCGTTAAACAGGGACACAATAGGCCATTGTTTGAACATACCTTCTTGCCTCACGATCCTGACATTTTAACCATTATTGACATTTGTCTTGGTCACATTTGTACGGTTTTGAGGTACAGCAGCACATTGATGCCTAGGTTTTATGTTAATTTTAACTGTTACCCCTTGCATTATTGGTGTGGTCGCAACTATGAAAACATAAAAATATAATGTGGTCCCAAGCCCTCGTATCCCGAGAAAGTTTCTTCGATCTTCCAGATGGTGACCACTGACCGTTTTCATCTCACTGCCGTGATCTTTTTGAAGCGTTCTAGGTTCGCTGCAACCGTGTCCTCATGTATCGGACGATGACATGGCCAATCAGGGGCTGACGGAGATTCCCGACCCGATTATCGGGTTACGAAGGCGCCCCCTGATTGCATATCTTCAAGGGAACATCTCAATATAATCCCTGAGGGTAGTTTCATCTCAATTACTCAGGTTTATGGGTCCTTAACCTTTCACAAACAAAAACAACAAAATTCGAACATCGCGATAATAGATGATTAAGCTTTCAGAGGGCGCCTACTCAGTAAAGTACCTTCAGTGTTTGCAATCCCCTGAGGATCCTGTAGGCCACCCCTTCAAGCATCTTCTTTTGAAGATCTTGACCTCCACAATTGGCGCTTGGCATTCATTACGGCTTAAGTGTTCGCGAAGGTGTCCAGTGTATGATCCTTTAAAACCTCTCGTACAACAAGCTACGTACATACCGCGGGTGACATCGACCTAATGATCCGCTCGCCCAATTTGGAATCTCTCTCACAACGTGATTGAGGAGTTTCTTGATTCCGATTTTTTTCCTCCCGCCTGACCAGCTTTGGTCACATAGGACTAAGTTTCAACTGTATAGTGAAGGTCGCCAATGTCCTCTTCTGCGATCTTCGCCAGTCTGGGATCGATAACCTGTCAACAACCCTGTCTCGCAGGGTCGGGTGGTGCTTAGCGTCTCATCAGTTCGGAGCTCAAACCTCGATATTGCAGTCTGACGTCCATTCCTCTCGTCATCACAAACGTCACATCTGCTGAGGGGTTAGCCAGCGTGAATATAACAAATAACGATCTCCGTGTACTGTAGTTACATGAAACAAGACGGCGCTGTACGAGGCTGATCTTACTATTGAATGTTCGACGAAACATTCAAGGGGCCCGCTCTTTTGTCCGAAAGAGTCCCCAAGTCCGAACTTCGACACACCGTCATCCCCAAAGGTGATTCAGGGGGAGGTGAGTCCAATGTTCTCTGGTTGTTGGTTTGGTGGCGGGTGATTATCTTCATTCTGCACTTATTGCTGTACGTGGAAGAGACGAGGCAACCGGTAGGCACAAGGATGCATAGCTTGGTAAACCGTACCGCCGTCTCATATAGGCGCAAGGGTCGTCACTAGATCAAACAAACCCTCAACGAGACATTTTTCGCTTCGCTGCATTAGGCGCAAAAGAAAATATGCACTCTATTCAACTCTCTATACCCTTGTTATGCCCACGTGCTGGTTATTCGTTGGTGCACGGAGGTAACTCCAGACAACTGACCAAGGTATTTCGAGACCTGTCAGTATTATTTCAAGAATGGCCTTCCGCTTTACACCGGAAATTTGATCCTCGAGACAAAATAGTGGTACAATTGGCACATACACCGGACGCGCGCGCGCCACCACACACCACACACACACACCCGCATACACAACACACACACATATTTGATAATTTCTAAAAGTTAGAATAATAATTTATAAACATCATATTGATGTTTTTTGGGACAATATTGTGCGAAATACACGTAAACATCATAAAACTTTTTTCAGAGTTTCACGATACGTTTTTATTGGGTGATATTATTTGGTGGCACATACCGCGCAAAGCCACACACACATTTGAATATTTTTTGAAGGTTGAATAATATTTTTAAAACGGTTCATATGAGGTTTTTCGGACAATGTTGTGCGAAAATATTATGAAAACGCATTGAAACGTTCAGATTTTCACGATAACTTTTTTTGAGAACTTGTTTGAACAGTAGATCCAACCATGTGTTCATCGCATTTTCAATTATTACAACTTATTGTTATTTTATGGGAATAACGTTATTTTTTAAGAAGCTCAAACCCGCAATGCTGTTGAGCTATTGTATGCCCATGCTCCTTCTATCTACTATACGCCTACTATCCAGTCTGTAAAACTTTTGCTTTTTGGGCCACAAAATTGTTCGTGTTTTGATGAATCCCGACGCAACTCTGGTCACAGTTGTTTATTTGACTGAGGGTCATCCTTTTACAGGATCAAAGTTGCATTAAATGGGGCAATGGGCCATAATGAAAACTGCAAACGCTACTTCTCATACAAATTTTGGTGCACAGTGCTGATGTTCGGTCAATAATATGGTCTAACAGCCGTACCCTTCTGGGTGTCAGAATTTTGGTCCAGGTCCACTTGGCCCGAGGGGCCCATTTTATGAAATTTCACACGAATGGTACGTAAAATTGCATCTCTCCCACAAGCTTCAAAAATTTCTTCAAGTTACATTACTTCCTTGGTTAAGGGCCATTGGGGGATGTTCAGGATTTTTGAGACCCAGGCAGTTTTGGGCCTGAAGAGCCCCATTAGTAAAATACCAAACCGCAAAATCTTGTCTACTCCTACAAATTTGTTTCCACAGTGCTGATGTTTGGTCTAATGATTGTCTCATAACTACCCTTGGGGTGTTCAGGATTTTTTGTTCAAGGTTCGACTTGGGCCGGAGGGCCCATTTTTGTCTCGCCGAATGAAATTCAGGAAGAGACTTAGTGGCACTTTGGCGTGTTGTGTGTGCGTGTATGTGTTGTGTGTATGTCACAATTTCTCATTAGCAGGATTTCTCGTGAGGCCGATTGTGACGAAATTTTATGTGTAGAACCGGGGGTGGGTGTACACGATATTGATCAGATTTGGGCGGCTAAGTCATTAATTAAGTTGGGTGGTAATCGTTATCTATGTATCATTGTTAAAAGCTCGTTAGCAAGATTACGCAAGACCGTGATTATGTGATACAGTGATGCAGTTTGGCAAGTGGGAAAATGGATGACGGTAGATGAAATGATTAGTTTTTCAGCCTAAATTATGATAAGTAAGTGTCTAATTTGCATAATTATGCGGATTTTTCAAGTTTGTCGGATTTTTTCACGAAACTTGGTAGATGGGTCTACCAGGTCCCCCGAAAATTTAAAAGTAAGTCTGGCGGTCACTGGAGAGGTCATTCAATGTATTTAATTGCATATTTTATCAATTTTTGAAAGTTCGTGATTTCCAAAAAACTTGGTTGATGTGAGCCACCTTTGGTCATGATCATTTTGAAGGTACAGCGGGAGTCAGTTGCGGTCCTTGTATGTGCCTAATTTGAATAATATATTCCAATTCCAACTTGTTGAAGAATTTCGCCAAACTCAGTAGGTATGGTCTCCGTTAACATTTTCTGAATCTGATGTGTTTTTTGAATTTGATTGAATTCATCATATAATAGCTTTGTTAGAATAAAGCACTGAGGAACGAGTAGTTAAACCATAAATCCGTGACAATTGTGCTAGTATAAGCTGCCCACAAGCCCACCCGACTTTACCCAACCAATTTGAGTAGTTTGATTAGAATTCAAAAAACTGTAACAGTGTTATGCCTCTCTCCTTGCCTGGGGGACTGGGGGCAAATGTGGGGTTTTCCTAAAAGATATATTTTGGGATATCCTTGAATGCTGCATGGGGCATGGGATAGTTTGTTGGTGTGTGGGGGAGCGGGGGATGGTGTTTGATGCCTTGCACGGGGGGGGGGGGGGGGGTGGGGGATGGAGGTTCCTGGCGCTTGGAAAATAAAAGGCAATATGAAATAAAGAAGGAAAGGAGTTTAAAAGGCAAAGAAAACCGGGCTGACCTAAGGGGATTTAGAACATTTCAGTGGGAATTTTGGGTCAAAGAAGTGAGTGACTGAGTGATAAAAACTTATTAAAATTTGGGTATTTCTGGAGAGAAAAGTGGGGGGGGGGGCACATGAAGAAGAAAACAATAAGGATTTGTAATAAGAAGTCAAACTTATTGTCAGTATTTAGGATTTCATGTGTTATATGTAAAATTATGTGATGTCGTTTGACAATGACGATGATCTGCATGAAACTAGTTGGTGGGTTTAGTGTAGGGAATAATAGGAAACCACCGACGCGAACAACCAGGCGAGAGACACTTTTTGGCGATTCGCCTTGGATGAGATTACCACAATGGTGCTCGGAATTGCATCTCCTCCCCACAAGCTCCGATCAATTTTCTTCAAAGTTACATTTAATGTCCCTTGGGTAGAGGGCCATTGGGGTGTTCAGATGTTGATGAGCCCCGTGCCAGTTTGGGCCGAAGAGCCCATTTGTGAATACCGCAAAATCTTGTATCTCCTACGCATTTAGTTGCACATTGCTGATGTTGGGTCATACTGATGGTCTAATAGACGTATCCGTACCCTCGGGGTGTTCAGGATTTTTTTGTTACAAAGTTCGACTATCGGCCGGAGTCCCATTTTTTGTTCGCCCGGAACAAAAAAAAAAAATAAATGCAGAAGAGACTTCAGTGGTCACTTTGGCGTGTGTTGTGTGTCGTGTATGTGATGTGGTCTTCAACTTTCTCGTTGCAGGATTTTCTCCGTGAGGCCGATTGTGACGAAATTTTCTGTGTCGGCACCGGGGGTGGGTGTAACACGATATGATTCAGATTTGGCAGCAAGTCATTTACTTTAAGTTGGGTAATTAAGCTTATGCTCTATGTAATTCATTGGTTCCAGCTCGTTAGCACGATTACGCAAGAACCGTATTTGCTACCGTGATTGCAGTTTGGGAAGTGGGAACTGGATGACATTATATAGATGACCTGATTAGATTTCAAGCCTGAATAAGATAATTAAGTTGTCTAATTGCATAATTATGCGGATTTTTCAAGTTTGTCGGATTTTCACGAAACTTGGTAGATGTTGTCTACCATGGTTCCACAGAAATTTAAAAGTGAAGTCGGGGTCACTGGAGGTATTTTAATGTGTTTAATTTGCCTATTTATGCAATTTTTGAAAGTTCGTTGGATTTCCACAAAATTGGTAGATGTGATCCACTCTTTGGTCCTGATCATTTTGAAGGTACAGCTGGGTCAGTAGAGATCCTTGTATGTTGCCTAATTTGAAATAACTATTCCCAATTTCCAACTGGTAAGAATTTCCGCCAAACTCAGTAGTATGGTCCGTTAACATTTCTGAATCTTATTTGTTTGAAGTTCATGGAATTTGATTGAATTCCATCATAATAATAGCTTCTGTAGAATAAAGCACTGAGGACGATTAACCCATAACTCCTGTGAAGATTGTGCTGTATAAGCTGCCCACAAGAAACCCTCTCTTACCCAACCAATTTGATTATGTTGATTAGACATTCAAAAATACTGTTAACATTTTTCTTCCCTCCCCTTGCCTGGGGGACTGGGGGCAAATGTGGAGGTTTCCTAAAGATAATTTTGGGATATCCTTGACGGCTGCATGGGGGATATTTTTGTTGGTTTGTGGGGGATGCGGGGAGGGTTGTTTGCTGCGCCTTGCAGGGGGGTGGGGGGGAATGGCATGTCCTGGCTGCTTGAAATATAAAGGCAATGACTAAAGAGGAAATGATTTTAAAGGCACAGAAACCGGGCTCTAGGGGATTTGGAACATTTGTCACAGTTGGATTTTGGGTCAAGAGAATGAGTTTGACTGATTGATAAACTTTATTAAAATTTGGGTATTTATTGAGAGAAAAGTTGGGGGGGGGCATGAAGAAAGAACAAAAAAGCAATTAAGGGACTTTTGTAATAAGAGTCACTTATTGGTCATTTATTTTAGACATTTTCATGTGTTTCTATGTGGAAAATATGTGACTGTTCGTTGGACATGACACTGGTCTGCAATGAACTAGGTTGGTTTTGTATAGTGATTAATAATAGAAACACCATCTCGCAACAGCGAGACACTTTTTGCGATCGCCTTGTAGATATTTACACAATGGTGGCTCGAAATGCATCTCCTCCCCACAAGCTGCCTATCAATTTTCTTCAAGTTACATGTTATGGTCCTCATGTAGAGGGCCATTGAGTTGTTCAGGAATTTTGGGGTTTCCAAGGCCCAATTTGGACCCTTGGGGTCCTTTTGAAATACTGTTAATCTTGTATCTCCTACGAACTCTATTGCCAACATGCTGCTGTTCGGTCATAATGATGGTCAATAGCCGTACTTCCGGGACCGCAAGGCCTAGTGTGGCCCACCATGCAGAATTACGCAAAAAGGCTTCTCCTCTTACAATTTTTGGTGCACAGTACGGACAATTTGGTCATAATTAGGGTTTAACAGTCCGTACCTTCGGGTGTTCCAAATTTTTATTCAAGGTCCCCTTTGGTGCCCGAGGGCCCATTTTATGAAATTTCACAAATGGTTCTTGAATGCATATCTCCTTCCACAATAACTAATTGAAGTTCCATGTAATGTTCCTCGGTTATTGGTCTACCAAAATAAAACAAAAAACCATTGGGGGTGTTTTACGAACTTCCGGCTGAAGGCCAATGTGGTCCCGAGGGCTCCATCAGTGTTGAATCATGCAAATCTTCACAATTTTCATTCAGTGCTGATGTTCGGTCATAATGAGGGTCTAGTAGCCATACTTTCTCAGGAATTTTGGACTTGAGCTCAGTTTGGGTCAGGGGCCCATCACGTGCAATCACGCAAATTATTTCCTCCTCCTGCAGTGCTGATGCTTGAGTCATAATGCCCCATTGGCTTTTCAAGAATTTTTTGCGTCCAAGGACCCACTCGTGCCTTACAGCCTATCTACTCTATCCAGTGTGTCAACATTGCCTTTTGGCCCCCAAACAGTCATTCTGTGATAGATATCGACCAAACTTGGACACATCGTGAATTGACCCATGAGACATTTTTGACTTCGTGAAGGTCAGGTCAAAGGACCATTATGTATGAAATTTTAAAATGTAATCTCCTCCTACAAAGGTTTTGTTGTGTTAAAAAAAAAAACATTTGAGTTATTGGAACTGCCATAATGGTCCTTTGGAGGTGCTTTTCCGCTGCTTGTTTGCGGATTTTGACAAACCACAACCACCATATAGGTACTTTAGAATTAAAGCAAGTAACTTTGATGAAGGAGAAGCGAACAGTCATCTTTGATAGATGTTGACCAAACTTGGACCAACTGACTTTTGTGACTAGGAGAGGTCATTTGAAGGGGCGAATAGGCCATTTGTGAAATTGTCTCTTCTCTCTTCCCTTGGGCAGTCTTCGAGGTGTTGATGAAGTGAGTAACAATGTTAGTGACTCTGCTAAGACATTTTGGCTATATGGACGGTCATTGTCAAAGGTTGTTACAGCAGCAAAATAGGACATTGCTTGAAAAACGCCTTCTTGGCCTCGGATCTTGAAACAATATTTGTACATTCGACTTGGTACATTTGTGCGATTTGAGCTACAGCACCATTGGTGTTTTGTTTCCACTTGCGATAACGATTTTGTCGAGCATTTATTGTACAGCTCTGAGGGTTACTATTGTGTTGCAGATAACAATTTATGCCTAACTAGGTGGTAACCTGAAGGGTCACTAGGCCGACTCTGCTTGTCGAAGAAACGGACTCGGTTCCACAAAGCAGTAGTTCCATGAAACATCAATCCACGTAGGCCGATAATGAAATTCAAATCGTCACCCTCCGGAACAAAACAGCACACACGGCACACGCTGATTAAACCCCGAATTCAAATCTGTCACCCCTTTTCCGGAACAAAAACGCACACACGGCACCGCTTGCAGCAACCCCGCACACACACACTGAAAGTGAAAGGAGAAAGGGCACTACCAGTCACGCTATGGAACAGCATTATCACGTCATGAGAGGTTCCGGAAAAAAATTTTCACTTTTAAAAAGGCCCGCCCCCTCAAGACACTGTAAATTAGTTTACTGGACATCCCCATATGACTCCAAACATAATGGCTGTAAACCAAACAGTTTCAACCACTCAATAGAGACGATGAACACACATCGTCGAGGCACCACAGCTCAAAGAATTTGATATCATTGCCGGTTATCAGTTCCTGTGCCTACCGGGGCCCCAGCGACCCAATGGCATCTCATTATTATTGATTCCACTTATAGGTAATAAACTACATGCAACCTGCTTCTATAACCCTCCAAAACGTGTGATGTTGCTGTGTTGTCATGTTGATGATGCAAAATTATCTTGTTGAAAAGTGCTAACTGACTCCGTGCAAGAACTGCAACTGAAATCTACAGAGGTCGTTTGTGTATAACCTGCTTACTTGCTGGACTGCGCTCGTGCAAATGACTGTCAAGGAAAATCCCGCTGAGATCCGCGGAAAGTGCATGTTATCTTCCACACGAGTTGTGTGTATGTGTTGACAAGCAACGCTGATCTTAACCATGGTGTAGGGATCTGGTCTAAAGAATCCAGCACGTTATGTACGTCTATTGGTACCGAACAATGGTACCTGGACAATGAGTTATATATAATATAATGAGTTATATTCAGGCCCGTACCGAGAGATTGTCTTGGGGAGAGGGGGGGGGGGGCTTTGAGGTCGGAACTCAAGGGAAGTGCGCCTCATAAATAGCCTCACCCACCATATGGCAAAATAAGTCAATTTCGCTAACTGTCCAAGCCACCGTGTACTTGCTACCAAATGAATTTTCCCCACTGTAATCTTTCCAGTAATGGTGCAGCAGGTTGGTTATAATGCGGTAGCAAATAATGCTGTACAGAAAGGACCATTATTCGTTATGCGGCGAAAAAATTTGGGAAAACTGCAGCTGGCTAGCCTAATTACAACCACTGTGCCTGATTAGCTGGTAACATTTTGATTAACGCCAATAGGGAGATTGTGGGACTTTGAATCATTTCTATTGAGGGTGTGAATTATAGTTTAACAACCTTGTAAACTGTTAAACACTTTCAGAGGATATGCGACCTAAACGATGCTTTTTCAAAAAAATAAATTACATGAGGCTAATTTGCAAATCAGTGTCATTAAGTTTATGTTGCAGTCTATGGAAAGTATGACATGAGTGCAATCAGTGTATTTGTATAGCAGTTCAATATGCTTGTCACCGGATGTTTTCGAGGAAACATGTTGTTATGATTACTGTAACACGAGAGTGAGAAAGGAATTGTTGAGCGTTGGGGCAAAAAAGAAAATGAAACAATATAAACTTGCATCTTAATGTGCTGCCAATCTAACGTAGGCCTACTAGATGAGGAATTTAGGTCTAATGCAAGACGAAGGAACATTAGGAAGTAGTACAATACGATGATCTTCCTGAAAGGTGAAGCTGTTGACAGAAGAGAAGGATTTGCCTGTGCATTTAGCAAATGGTCATTGTGCATATCCAAATTGTAGGAGGTTGCTTGTGTAGTTTGTTTAACTCGTGTCTTTTAAACTGAAAGCACTATTATAATTTTTAGACGATGTCGTTAGTTTAGTGTCTTTATAACAGTGTATACACCCTACAAGTACCACTAGTCAATAGCACTAATGACCAACTACAAAAAAATCAACCTAATCTGTGGGATGAAGACACTTTCTGCATATTTTTACGAAACGGCCGTGCCAAAACGACCCCTAGATTACCTTTGACCTCAATTAATTAACACCCTGTATGCACCATTGGTTAATGATGAAGTGAACCTGACCCCACCAGGATTATCCAAATCAAACTGTAGGGGAAAGGTCAATTTGACTGTTTGACCCCAAAAATGACCCTCTGGGGTCAAAATTGGCCTCTACATGACTTTGATAAAATTCCTGAACACCCTATAAATGCACCACTAGTCGAGATATGCTGCCAATGATCAGGGGAAAATCCAGGTAATCTGTAGATAAGGAGCATTTGTGCGTATTTTCATCACAAATGGCAAAACTGACCATAGATGACCCTTGCCTCCAACTGTTTCCCCACTAGATGTCCCACAATGTCCATCATTGTGACCAAGTTTGATCAAAATCAGTGGATAGACAGTGCATGATCACAACATACCTCACACCATAGTATACCGGTAATGAGCTAACAATCGTGCTCTGCTATATCTTATTTCAATTTCCAGCTAAAATTTAAAATTACCCCCACAGCTGTGACATTTTTTCATATAAACTTTTAATGAGCCATTTTGCAGATCCAGCAAATTGGTCCAGTGGATAGTGCAAATGATATTACGTATTTGGGTTAGCCGGTTGATCAGTTTCATATCACTTGGCCCATATTCGGTTCTTTTTTCCCTGAATACATCCATAATTTTTACACAACCAGTTAGAGGGCGGTGGTAAACGTCATTTACGTCAGTAACGTACGTTACAAAATATAGGAATATCCACCAAGTTCAGGGTTGCAGTTAAATGGTGATTTTAAATGGTTATTTGTTTAAAATGGATGAATTATTTAATCTTAAATTGTTCTCGAGAATAGGTTTATAGATGTTAATATGACTTCATTTCAATAATTTCTCTTTTGGATAAATTATAATCAAGTTACTGTTAACGTCAGTATTAACGCCATATGGTGTGTGCGTAAATTCCCGGTCACATGTTTCTAACAGAAATTCTATTATGTTTGTTTTTATTACTATATGACTATACGACCTTGTATCAACAATATTAAAAAATTTCTAAATTCTAAACGTTTATGTCATGCATGTCTTTTTATTTACCCAGTTTCGAGGTTGCAATTACCATCCTGAGCTGAGAGAAGTTGGTCTTGCCAGGTTGAGCCTATTATCGGACAGGTGGCAGGTCGCAGTACAGTTATATATCACCCCTACAAAAACCACAAGTAAGACATCTGGCAGTGTGTAGAAAAACTTTGTTAGCAGATGGGCTAAAAAGTAACGTCGGTTACCCTAGAATTGCCCAATCATCTTAAGTTTATGTAGTCAGTTTATGAGAATTTTTGCAAACTTTGTAGACAAAAACCATTATAAACAGGCGACCGCCATACGTGTCTCGCCTGGTTGCCGGATCGGTGGTTTCTAATCGCCCCTATACGGCCAGTGGTTCTCTGGCCTTTTTTCCCGCATCATCTTCTATAATGCTACTGGGTCAAGTGAAGCCCCCCCTCCTACCCCCAGTAATGTAATTATCTAATTGATCAACTGATAACCACTACAGTTGAGCTCTCAACAACAAGGACACAAGCAATGTGGCAAAAATTGCAATGCGACCCTGTGTGCATTGTGATAATGAGTAATTACGTAGGGTTCCGGATTACCTAGTACAGACTATGGTTGCCTGTTGATATTTCAATAACTTGGCATATCATAGGTTTTTCCTTTTCCACCTGAAGACACTCGGCGGAGTAACATCAGTTACTGTAAGGTCAGAATTTAAGAATATTCACCAAGTTCAGGGTTTGCAGTTGAATTGTTACTTCAAGGGTTATTTTGTTTATTTGTTTAAAATGGATGAATTATTTGATTTGAAGTTGTTGTTGGAGAAAAATTCTAGAATTTATATGACTTCCTTTCAGATATACTCTTTGGACAAATTGTAACAACCGTAACGTCGGTCACGCCAGTTTGGGTTGCGGAATTGCAGTCAATGGATTTTACAGGAACATTTCTATAAGGGTTGTTTTATAATATTATGAAAGTATGTCCAATTTGCTGATGATACGTGCGTAGTTAGTGTTATATGGGAAAGAATGATGACGAGACTGGGTATAGGAATGTAGTATCCACCTTTAAGAATTGGTGTAAAGAAAACAGGTTGGAGCTAACGTGTCCAAAACGAAAACGAATAGTGTTGATTCAGCGTGGTGGACACAATTAGGGAAGCATTTCAATAGTAGAAACGAGCAAGTGGAACAAGTTCATTCCTATAAGTATCTGGGAGATACCATACTGGACAAATTGGGTGGGGTGAACATGTTAGTACGGGACTGGCTAAAAACTAACCGACGTATGTTCTTACTATACGGAAGCTTAATCCATTTCAGACTAGACAAGACCCTCATTCCTCTATTCGATAAGGCGGCAATCAAGAGCATTATTACGTTTTGTTTGGCCCCGCATGGGATGGTAATACAACAGTGAGAGACATGGCTAAGTTAAATACAATGGTTAGGAAAGCGAGGCGAGTTTGCCAGTCTCACGGAACCTAAGATCGGTAGATGAGCTTCTTGCTATGACAACACAAAAGTCAATCCGTCGGTTGAACACCGTTAAGTATTGACTGGTCTATGAATTGTACGATGTCTATTGGATATAGTATTTTTGTATCTTGTTGTTATTCTAAGCTTGTTTTTGTATGAGGACGAAAGGAAGTTAATATTCCTTTTATGGTCAAAAAAGATTCCTATATCTTATATATTATATATATTAAAAGGCATATAATAAATCTCGTAAAACTGAACAAGTAATCTTTTATGTCATGCCCTTTTCATGTAGGCCTAACGTCAGTTACGAGGTTGCATTTGCACATCTTGAGCTGATAAATGGTGGTCTGGTTGTAGGTTTCACCTATTATCGACCGGTGTGTCAGGTCCCATATATCTTACACTCCTACACAACAAGCTAAGTTCTATCTAGCAGTGTGTAGAACAACTTTGTTAGCGACTTGGTCTAAATGTAACATCGTTACAGTGGATTGCCCTATCAATGTTCATGTTTATGTAGTATATGGGAACTGCAACTTGTATGAACATTCCATCGCCATTATTTTTCGAGGAGAACTTAGCATGTTTATGTTTATAACTTGTATTTTCCTTATGGGAGAACATGTGTACCGTTTATGTAGTAATGAAATAACTAGCAGAACCATTTAATTTGTAATGCATTCTGTATTGTTGTGTCATTCAGAGTCATTCGTTTTAGCCACAATGACTGTGTGTAGTCCATTAGCAGTCTAGGCTGCTTTCGCTCTAATCTTGTGTTAAGACGGAGTAATAATGTGTGCTGTTCCTGATGGCTTTTACTTGGGCACAATGCACCCTCAAACTTTATCAATAGCATAGGCCTATCTTTATTAATATTAGGTCTTCGTCCAAACAGTTGGAACGGTAACAAAACTTGATCTCTCCATTAATGTGAGCCCCGCAAGGTTCGTTAAAGGGGAAACTCCAGCAAAGAGTTATGTTCTTGATTTCTAGATATGTTTCGAATTCCTAACAGTGTTTGATGGACTTGAAAGACCTCAGTTATAATTGTCCAGTGAATCAGTCCGCCCTGGTTGCATTAGTCATAACACAGCGCGGACAGTGCAAGTGCCATATTGCAAACTTTCAAATATCCCCCAATATCGAATGACGTTGATCAAGACCAAGCAACCAGCATAGCCTCAGTTTGTGCATGTACGTACGGAGTTAGTGCTCAGCGCCCAGAAGAGAAGAAACCAGGTCATATCATAATTCTTTTAAAAAAATACTGTTAATTTATAAACAAATTGGTGGGCATAATTTACATGGTGGGGAGACTCCACCCATTTTTAGTGAAGTTATGCCTACAACCGATTAGAAAATAGTCACCGAAGCAATATATTAATTACCCAATCGCCAACAATCTTTCGACTCGTCGATCGACGCGTTACACACAAAAGTCTATTAGAGATGCTTATTGAGTTAAGTGTATGGGAGATTCACTGTAGCAAGTTCCCATAGACAGTCGTCGTAGAAGGCGCATAAATCTGATTGGTCTTTTATTCATGTGACTGCTTGTTTTGGTGAGTTTGATTTATGTCGGCAAAATCCAGCATGTTGTTTCGAAATTTTCGGACAGGAAAATTGCTAATAGCAAGGGAAAAAGGGGTAGTAGTAGTACAGAGATAAAGTATGATTGTTCGACGAGGCCATGCTTTAAAAATCGACTGACTGATCAAATAACAGTTTCATAGTTGGACTGGTAGAACATGTTCTCGTTTATTCGGTTATAAATAGCAGTCTGGGTCGCCGCTTACGTCACAATTAAGGAGGATTTTAAATAGGTCACGATAAGATGGCCGCGGTGCACAGTTTAGCGATTGTTATAGGCGAATTAGCCAAAGGCGGGAAGTTTGTGGGAAATCGTGTGTTTTAATCTTGGAGGGGGTCGTTCAGAGCGCTCAAAATGCGGATGGAAATGGTTTGAAAAAGATGCAGAAAGAAGAAAGTAGGGAAACATGTCTTGCCTGTAGTTCCCCTTTAACAGTAAGAAAACAGGACAGTTCCCCACCATTGCAGTTCGCCCCAACAATAATTAAAAATTGCTCAAATCCTCTATTATCACAATTTCCCATAATTAACGTTTTCGCTCCAACATAAAATCTCTAACGCCCAGTGGCGGCGACAGAATCAGGGCCGGATTTACCTCTTGTGGGGGGGGTGGGAGGGCCCTGGGCACAGGCTCATGGGGGGCCATCCGACTGTATTTATGAAAAAATTCAAAGACTGACTGAACGGCTGTGCAACCCCCCCCCCCCCCCCCGGGTCACCCCCGGTAGTTCCCCGCTCCCCCTTTCGCACACATACATGGGCATTAGCAATATACAAAATATTTGATTAAGAGTGGCGAGATTCATTAGGCAATTTAGAAAACAAAGGTTGGGGCGGTCTTGCCCGCCCGTCCCAATACTTTTTACCCCACCCACCACATCCGGCAATGTAGTCTAGCAAAAAAAATTATTTCCTTCCCAGTGGAAAACCTACCTTATACCATTTTTTGCGTTATAAAAGCGGTTTTTAAAACTCGTAGCCAGAAAAACGCTGATCTTACCCGAGGCCCTTTCGGCAGCAAATAAACTCATGAATCAAGTATCAAGGTTTTTAAATGAATGAAAAGTTTACCAAGACATGAGGAAGGAAGAGATAGTAAATACCTATAATAATCATATAATATGATCATAAGGCTAGTAATATGTACACCCATTTTAAAACGTTGAAGAATATAAAATCATATCTAAAATGCATTTATCAAAATAGAAGATCATTCAATACCATACATCAAATCAATTAGTAAAATTTACTTCGGTATGTTTTTGATGACTTCTTTCAAACTTTTTTCAACAATATAAGTGGCATTTATAGAATGGAATTAAACATGACTTTGAGTGCTTTCTGTTTAGAGAAGTCCCCCGCACGTCACAGAAGTCAAGTTCTCGTAAAATGTCATACTCGATGCTCATGATGGCTAGGCGGCAGAGCCAGGTACTCCCCATGGTCGTTATGAGCCGTTTTTTTTTTTAAATTACTTTCATTTACTAAAAGACCCGCTCACCCCGCGCTGCAGGTTGATGAAACCATTAGGACAGGGGTACAGGGAAGAATAGTGCGATTTCAACTGGGAACGTGGCCAATTAAAACCCGTTGTCGATGATCTGACTATATAACGATCTGTGGCGTGATTGCAGTCCGGTTGGCTCATCCTCTGTGATATTTGTATCAACAAAGTGTTTTGAAAAACTCCCTGAATTGTACCAGCCGGACGAAACGTTCCCGGAGGGAAATCCGCCGTAAGGTGGCAGCACACGACAAAAGCTTTGATGGAACACTTTAATTGTTAGTAGCCCTGGATCGGACGGTAAGGGTTGAACAACGCAATTTATCTTGTTACAGCCGCCCTGATGAGCGTGAAAGCATGGAATACCTTGCTATATTTTTAAGGGACGAAGAAATCATTGAAATATTGCGGCAAGGCGCGTTATTTGGGCCGAAATTAAGGATTTACGGGCGATTCCTGTAATATTCTGACGTAATTATAACATATGACCCGAAGTCATATCGACGAAAACAAAACAAGTGACGTCCGATAAACCTATGAACCAAGGTCATATTGACGAGAACAACAAAGTGACGTCATTATAACTATGACCGAGGTCATTATTGACCGAGAACACAACAAGTCCGACTTTGTTTAGCACGCGGTCATATTGACGAAAACAACAACAAATACGACTTGTTAAGAATAGGAGTGGTTTAGCCCGAGGTCATATTGGCGAAAACAACAACAAATCGACTGTTAAGAGTCGTTTCCGAAAACAAAAGCAAGGACACAACCAAAGCCAACCGCCGTTTGGCCACCGCCGTTCGCGCAGATCGCATGACAAACAGTGGCTGTTATTGTGTGGGTGAAGGAAGGCTTTTTTTAACACCTGCTTCAACAAATGAAACAAATCAGAGGAGTTCTCCTCGGTCAACCAATCAGGTGGATTTAATGTTCAAAGTTATGGAGCCGGGGTCATAGTATATTTATGGCGGTAGATACGGTGGTTACCTGACCAAGAAGTGGCTGCATGAAGCTCCGACCTTTAGGCTTAGGTTAGTACGGTTAGGCCCTCAGCTTGCCGCCTTGACTAGGCGACCGTAAAATTCACATTACAAATCTACCAAATACGGTTACACAGTCGCCCCAAGAATAGAATAGGCCCTAAAAACTATCCAGCCCAATCTCATTCGCGAAGCCTATATTATTGTAATGTGTGTAGTAGATATGAAGTTGGAGAAAATGAATAGGGGGCTATGGCTTGTACTTGCCATAAGGTTGTACTTGCCTAATGTTGTTACATCACGGCCCATTGTGGAAAACACAGGATGTAGGTTGTGGCACGTCAGTCAAAATGAGTGACCAAGTGAAAGCATACATACAGTCTATGCCTACGCTATAATCTTTGCTGTGGAGTCACCTACAGGCTGAACAAACTTTCCATTGTGGGCACCAGTAAAATAATTGTAGCTTGTCTTCAATCTTTACAGTACCGTAAGAAACTCACAACAAAGGTGTTAGTTCTGTTTTTATAACTCTAATGATTTTTCGGATGGACAGTGTACAGTCAGCGTAACATTTACTTTCCAGTGAGAACATCCCCAAATTTTAATTGGCCTGCTTTCAAACAACCTAAGAAAAATATTTTGATGATATAGGATTGAAGTTCGTTCTTAACATCACCAAATATGGTATTTATGAATGGAAATAGACCCTATCATTAGGTGAGAGGGATGCATTCCCTTTAGGGTATAAGGCATCCTCTCACCACCAAAAACATCTTCGCAGAGTCTCCCCTTGCCAAGCTTACAGCGAAATATTCTTTGTATTATTAAGCAAACTGAATGCACTCCAGACCAAAAAGGCATTGTGTGAAGAGGCAGGACTTTAACCACACTGAAGAGTTGGGGAGGGGGCAAAACTTCGGTGGGGATTTTAATTGTATGGATGCAGTAAAATGTCCAAGTTAAAACTATAGTCACTCTTCCCCCTGCGGGCTGGGGGTTGTGATTAGAATAGGCCTCGGGTCCCCGCCTGTCGTAGAAGCGACTGAAGGGAGACGGTGAAGGAGATAGAATGAGGATGAGAGTTGGGAAAAAGAAAAAGGTGCAGGGAAACAAGCTTATAACCGAGTTCCCAGTGTATATCATGAGTTATGACCATCTTAGTTATCCAGGTTCTGTCCACTGGGCCACCACCAGCTGTCATTGGTTGTGCATGCAGGGTTGGTGGGCTGATGCTAGGCGTTGATTGGAATCCTGGGGTGGGAGGCATTTTCAAGGCACCTTCCGCCAGGCAAGTTCCATCATCAGTGGCCTCTGAGTAGCTTTGGCCGCTTGTATTGTATTGACCTTCGGCAGTGGTTTTAATGGTTTGGATTTCCCAGTCAAGAGAACCAAACCTAAACTTTTTGTAATTGTCAATTCTTGGTTGGCAACAAAAAAATGCTGAAAAAAGGAGCAAGTCGGGCGCAGTCGGGGTGCCAATACTCCGAATCCCTCTACACTCCAAAAAGGAGGATTTCAGTGCCCTGACAACATCTTAATCTGAGTTACAGGTCCTCAGGTGAACATGTAATCGTCGAAACAGTAGAAAGGGAAGGGAGATAGTCGGGCGGGCGCCGCCGCATATCAGAATTCCCCCACATACTAAAACAGGAGGATTTATACGCCACATGAAAATTCAATCAAATTTAAGTCTTGGGGTAAACAAGGCCTCTTGGGACATGGGTAATTTTCAGAAACACCGTAAAAACATGGATCGAGCAAGGAAATCAACTGACCTCTGAAAAATATGGGACTCAACAATTTCTGTCATGGCAGAAATCAATTAAATCAACTTGCCCGAAAATGTGGGAAAATGATTTGAGAGGAAACACCTGCCACGATGTAGGCAGGTTGTTCTTTAATACGGCTATTCGAAAAGATGTTTTGAATGTTACAACTACCACATTCCGAAATGTGGTAGAGCTATTAAAATATTTTCAACTGGCTTCGACTTGGTGCAGACAGACGTCTCACAGAGTATGATGACTTGTAAGCGCTTGTAGCTTTAAAGTGTCATTTGCAAATGGCCCATTTCGTGGCTGCGCAATGTTTAGATATGTTGAATGGCTGACACCACCTTCCCCTAATAAAACAAAAGGAAAAAAAATAAATAGTCACTCTACATAATGCCATTAACTCCCTGTGTCGTAGCCGGGGATGGAATACTCGTCACATTATTGTTTCACAACTTAATATAACGACAAGATGCTAATCCAAAGGCGAGTCAGGAAATGATGCCACCATTTCATATTCGCACCTTTCTCCAACCAGCAATGACGGGTAGTTCTGTGGAGTGAGACAATCAGCGGATAGGTCATTCCTACATAAACGTACACTATCTGTCTATATTAAATCCCCCATATAACTCGCCATTTACCAACCCACAATGAAGGTTTTAAATTTTCTGGTCGAATTGTGCATTCGTCCTGTTCAGAATCTCGTGCCAGAAAATGTGTAGAGCCAGGTCTCTAGCAGAACATTTTCTCAAAGAGTCATTTGCTTCTACCTCCTATGGGTGTGTCTTGATTCTACAATCTTCAGGCCAGTTCCTGCAACGCCTGATTGAACTGAGAAAGGAAAACCAGAAGAATAGAGTGCTTTAACCGCACCTACCTCTACATGACCACCGCGTTGTCAAGTTGTAGTTATGCGTTGGGAACGTGACTGGGCGGTCACTTGTTTCCAAGATGTCAATCAGTTCTTGAAAGGTGTGTGGAGCAGTGGAGGCCGTGAAGAACACATAGATTTCTTCCAGAAAAGAAAAAGAAGCCACAGCTGCGGGCAGCGCTCTGCTGCATCCTTGCCAAACTAGATTCAGGGAAATGTGCTGTGCAAGGTACCATTGCGGCCAAGATGGTTGACATCAGCGGTGCACGAGCAGGTTCAGTACGGCTGTGGCTATAGCTTCCATCAGTTCAAATTTGGCTGATGTGAAATCTTAACAACTTCTGAAATCCGATTATGAAATTTTGTGGGGGCCCCTTTTGTGGGGGGGCTCATGGCACGTGCCCCGTCGGCCAGCCTAAACCGGCCACTGGTCAGGAATTTTAGTTTGGGGAGGCTAAGGGGGGGGGGGCTGAGCAATTTTTTGGGGTGGCTGGCAGGCGCTACCGATAGATTGTCTTGGGGGGGGGTTGAGTCGGAACCCAAGAGACAGTGCGCCCCCGTGTGGCAAATAAGTACAATTTGTGTGCCCCTAGACACATACTGCTGCAATATTTACTAAATAATAGCTGCAAAACCTCTACTGAACTGCAAAAAAGTTTTGTGTGAAAATTTATGGGTCACTTGGGTCTTGGGGAGGGGGATTCGGGGGGTTGGGGGGTGGGGGGGGGGGGGGGGGGGGGGGGGGGGGGGGGGGGGGGGGGGGGGGGGGGGGGGGGGGGGGAAGGGGGGGGGGTGGGGGGGGGGGGGGGGGGGGGGGGGGGGGGTGACCCAACCCCCCCCCCCGCCCCCGTTGGTACGCCACTGTGGTGCAAGGTCTCGTCTACCGGTCTCGACTTCATCCCGACTTCATTCTGGGAGATAAGGCGTTAACTAACGGTCAATCGTCGAAGATAAATACATCAATCGAAAATCGAAAACGTTTTGAAGATACTATACTCTACAGGAACGGGTGAAACTGTTGTCTTCATACTTGTCATTTTCACCGTAGAAGAACACTGACAATCGCGCGCGAAGCGCGCAACAAAAAATCTCCCAAATATTGTTTGCTCATTGAAAAAAGGCGACCATAGCGAAATCTAAGCGGTCAAGGTGAGTGAATTGGAAGTAACTTCTCCTGGGGCCTCAGCAGCTCATTCGAAAATCATGTTAGCGTGTGTAAGTCTGAGTCAATGGGCCGCTAATTGTGGGGAGTCTTTGTAAGTCAGCTATTGTAGAATGTTGTGAACGTGATTCAGGGCCTTGTAAATAGAAGATCTGCGATGGCCTATGCCTCCTATTTCTAAATTCGAAGATAATTAATGAAGGATTGATTTCAGAAGGTTCTGAAGTAAGCACTTGGGGCAGAATAATTATCGTAACAATTAGTCGAAAACGAATTGCAAACCCAAGCAAATGCGCGCGATTTTTTTTTCATTCACCTCGGCATTCGATGAAAAATGTTTTTGGGACCTTAGCCCATCATCTGCTATTTGCCTGAATGCTCAATTGCCCGAGTTCTAAATGGCGATATCACAAAAACCCGAGGCAAGTTCAATGCGACCTCATGTCCCTCATAAGCCAAACATTGCCCCTCATGTCTCGCGAGACAGAAGAAAATCAGAAACGTTCTATATTCAAGAGTACCCTCTAAATTATCGGAAAACAGTGAACCGCTGCAATTTTGTCACTCCAAGTTTGTTATCTTCCAGGTAGAATCAGAGGTCAAGTCCGAATACTTGGTAATTTAACTCCAAATTGCTCTAGTTGAGTGATGGGCCACAACTTCACAAGTTGTAGAGAAGCAAATGCGGGTGCAGAGTTGAAAATTTAGAACAGAAGGGCTGATGGAATGCTTGGCCACATCATTTGAAGGCGAATTGCGCTACCATTTTAGAGTGTTTTGACGCTTGCAGGAGCACAACCTCTCAATACATGGCGGATAAAGCTGGAATCTGAATTGTTAATGTTTCCATGAGTGTTTTAAATTTTAATTTGCCTATTTCAGTTCAGTTTGGGGGGGGGGCTAATGGAGGGGGGCTGACTACTTTTGTGGGGGGCTAAAGCCCCGAAGCCCCCCCCTTGGAGGCCGCCACTGCCTTACGCAAGTCTCTGCGATAAAATCACAATCATATAACGTGAAAAGAGAACGAAAAATAAGAAAAGAGGGGTCATCGACTTGTAAAAACACAATGATACGACAGCAAGCTACACCACAAATTGTTCGCTATCTCCAGTGCACCCTAAACTCCCTTCGTCGCAATATTATACCGCCAAAGTCATAGAATGTGTGGTGAAAAAACAGATATTAAAATACGGTCAAAAAAAAAATGTCATTTTTGAGTCGCCTTCCTTCAGAGTGGAGGTGTGACAGTGGATATTGTCCGGTGTCTGGGATTGGCAACTTTATTTTCACACAGTACGCCAGCTAGTAGGGCCGTTGTCTCGCCCAATCATATCCATGGAATTATCCAATTAACTATTCAATTCGTGAGCAGAGAGTGCTATATTGCATTCGATTTTGACCAAATATTTGAAAAAATATACTTAATTACTTCCAGAATGCGTTTCCTACCTTCCTTCTTGAATTATGACCCGGATTTGAACGAATTTAAGAAAGTTCTTAGGAAAAAACGTCGGCCTAGCGTAATGCGAAAAATAAACCGCGGACACTCGGTTGTAGTTAGTGGCGAACAATAACTGCGAACAAAAGCTAGCGAATTGCAGCAGCGAACTGGAAACAAAGATTTGTGTACGGATAACGGCCAATGGGACAAGCAATGTTTAACTTGTATAGGTATTAAATATTCTGTCTTACTGTGGTCTACCTGTAAGATCGATCAACGTTATGATCCAAAACGAGCGTTTTTCCGTGCACAATACCGGGTAGTAATCATGATGAAACATCACAAGTTAGGGTCCTAATCGGTGTTATATACTTCATCCTCAGGTGACGATGAACATGCTATAAAAAATATCGATAGCTATCGTGCCCTCGAGACGAACCGCTGATACCCACGGATATGGCTTCCTGCGCTATGCTACAAGGTGACAATTTGAGAGACCATACCCCCCCCCGGACCATACCCCCCCTCCCCCCCCCCTCCTCATCTATGAATGAGTTCGGAACACTATTACTCTGTTCATTCAATGATTTTGAAGTTTGCCCCTTAGTGTGACTAATTCGGGTGTGCTGCTCGCGATCGAATTTTCAAAATACCTTCCCGTTCTTGAGATATAGAAAGTAGGCGTATATGAGATCACCCGGGTGCTTCGGTCAGGCGTCTAGCAATACCAAAGGACTCGATCGATTCGGATCAGCCCGCTCGGTCTGCCGACTAAGTCGAGTGCTCCGAGTAAAAATATAAGTCCCCCCCTTCGGTTTCCGATATATACCGTGGGCCTATTCAAGTTTCGGTGTGATGACCGAGGCTCTAGCCGTGACTCCCGGGAAAACGGCTGGCGTATCTTGGCAATCGATTGACTCGGATATGCCCGCGCTCGGAGCTCGGCCATCCGTGAGATGGGGGGTGGGGGGAACTTCGGCCCACTAAAATGGGCGGGACAGTTGCGGACGCTCCTACCGGCATGGATTGGAGTAAGAGTCCAGCCTAATCCGTCGGGTGGTAAAATCGCGCTGCTGGCCGCTCGACCGAGGGCCTTTACCAGGAATCCGTATCCGCATAAATCAGAAAAGATAAAAACTATTTTGAATCATTTGAAGAAAAAAAAAAAATGTTGACGTTTTTTTTTCTTCTCAATACTGCTCATTTGCATTGTGGCAGTCAAAATGTGTGCACCTGACTGGCGCAGAATGAATACCGGAACAGTTGAATGGGATCTACGGTAAGTGTATAGTTTTGTGCGTCTATTTTTTTTTTGGGGGGGGGGGTAAGCAGAATACATATTTTCGGAATACTGTGATTCAATTCCAATATGGTAGTCTGGGCATTCTCATTGACGCTCATCATACGGCATAGATATGCGTTTGTGCTTTCAGTAAACTTACAGCGGGTTTGGTTGGAATGTTTGGAACTGTTTCATGTTCACCAAATATTATTTATTATCAATGTGTATTATATATATATATATTCACAGAACTGTATCGGGACCTGTTGTTCGTCGGATATCATCTGAAAATCACACTAAGCCCTTTCTCTCTCTCTGATTATTCTTTTTTGATATAATAGCATGGTATATCGTGTAACAGTGAAGACGCGTTGGCAGCATATAGGCTGTCTGCTCAGCGTATACAACCTGTATTGTACTTGCCCTCTCTATTGTACTTGCCCTCCCGTTTATCATTTCGAAACATCTGTTTCCTCAGGGGTCTAAACGTCCAACTTCACCATTGAGTGCTATTCACTGAATCATTGTCACATCGCTCGCAAAGTGGATTCGTCGCTTGCGGTTCCTAAGGGCGTCCCCAATACTCCTTTCCCACAACAGTCGCGACAGGAACCGACAAGTCGAATGGGGAGTCCTAAGGACATTGTTGCGAGGGGGGGGGGGGGGTTCTTCTTGGGAAATGTCCGGACGGGAGATGTCCCGGTGGGAGATGTCCCAGGGGGGATTGCTTGGGGGATTATTACTGGGGGTCGTCTGGGAGGTGGATGTCCCGGTGGGAGATGATTGGGGGAGGGAGGCTGTCCTAGGCGGATGTGAGAGTGGGATATATCCCAGGGCTCTAGGGGGAATTTTCTGGACAATGATTCCCCAAGTCACCCTGGTGATAGACAACGGCCTCGGCTACATTGCGAAAGCTATCATATAATAAGTTACAAATGCACAATTGCCAAATGTTGTTATCTAATTCTCGATAGGTGCCGTCCGGACTTCTGGACTTTTTGGGAACGCTACGACACTTTGTCTTGGGTCGACTGAGTGGTGTCGGGAGAGGTCAAAAGTTTGTTAAAACGATATCTATGGAATGTCCCTGGGTACTCCAAAACTCAAACTGTGTTGGTATAGCGAAACGAGAAAACCAAAAGGCTCAGTGATTCCTCGACTGCCTTGATTTTTTTTATGACCTCAGTTGACCTTTGCCCTGATCGCAAAAACAATAGGGACCATGTACTCAATATGAGCCACCCAATATACCAAGGAGCTTGATCCATCCAAGTGGGATCAAGTTATTGTGTTCACAAGCGAAAATTGGGCAGAATATCCACAAATTGTAGTTTCCGTATTTTTCACTCGAACTGACCCCAAATATATACTGAAACAATAGGGTGCTTGTACTCATCACAAGCAAGCTGCATACGAAATTTCAGCTTGATAGAGACCAAGGCATTGGATTAGTGTGTTCATTCAAGGTTTTTAGACCTGGACCTCTGATGACCCCAGCGAGCTTAGCCGTGATCCCAATACAATAGAGTTCATGTACTACCAAGTATGAGCTAGATCCATCCAGGGCCCCGTTCCACAGAGGTTATCATCACAATCGAACGTAAGATCGAGCCGTAACGCTTTGTGGAACGGGGCCCAGGTGGGTCAAGTTATCGTGTTCACAAGCTAATATTTAGGTATCAATACCCCCACTTCCCCCATTTTTCAATCTACACCAAATAAAATAGGGATTGTGTACTCCCCGTGAGAAAGAAAACTGCATATCAAATTCCCGCGTGGCCGCGACGAGCGTTTCAAACTGCGTTTCGTGTTCATAATATTTTTCAGACATCGACTTATGTTGACCCTAGATGACCGTTGATTGGGACACCGAAACAATTGGGCTCTTGCACTCTTCATAAGGGAAACCCACATTTCAAGTATGAGATGATCCATACAGTGGGGTCAAGTTATCGTGTCCACAAGTGGAATTAATTAGGCCAGAATATTCATTTTCACAATTTTCCTATTTTCTCAAAATAACCCCAATCTACAACGACAACGTTATGGTTGTTGTACCCCCCCCCCCCCCCAGGAAAAAAAAGGCACATACTTACAGTTCAGTGTGATCGGAACAAGCATTTTATAACCGTACTTATCTTGTTCACAAGGTTCTCTAGACGTTGACCGATGTTGACCTCGAGTGAACTTTGCCCTGACCCCCAGAACGATCGGGTTTATAAACTCATGGGGACCCATGTACTCATTATTGGAAGCCCACATACCGAGTGTGAGCTTCATCCATCAAGGTGGGGTCGAGTTACGGTGTTCACAATCCAGGCGTCGCATACATTACATACATACATACATACATACATACAAACAAACGGATTGGACGTCACTCTAGCTGAACCAGAAGGGTCAAAAGGGGCAATATTCAAAATTTACAGCCCTAAATGTTATCTTAGAACGTCAGTTATAAGCATCCGTCGTTGTTCCGCTTCCCTCATACCTTATTGTTCGCCAATTTCGACTGGATGGACCGGACACCCGGACAATATCCACTGTTACACGGCCTATTTAGACTGTCACCACGCTTCGAAAATGAAACCACGTTCTACTATGTAATTTTCTATTAGGTATGGCAGTGCGGGCGATATTGATAGAACGTGCTGTTAGCTAGCCTAAGGGTGGTTTGTGTCACGTTCGTCAGTCTCGAAAGATCGTTCTCCACCTTGTTGGCCTATTGAGAATGGAATGGAATATATGACCAAAATATATGACATTCATTGACACATTGTAATCAATCATTAAACGAATTTGACTTCAATGCGACTGACATTTTCTCAGCGAATATGGCGTTTCAAGTCCCCCAAAGTCCATGCAGCAGGCTATGTGCCACAAATCAGTTCCACAGTGATTAGACCGACACGGCTCATTAGGCACGATCAACCCAAATGACTCGGTGTAAACAGTATCCCAGAGATGACATTCACGCCTATTGTAGTGCAGTATGTGCTTGGTCACAAAGCAGCGTTTGCCCACCAAAGACTATGGGGGGGGGGGGGACCGTCGGAGTCAGGTTGAAGTACGAGTCTGGAAACGGTGCCTCTGATATACCGCCATACTGTATCTCCCCTTCCCGAATGTCATGCGATTCAGGGGTTAGGGCTTGCTGAATGAGCCTAGACTGTAGGGATCTTATGTCGCTATGAGAATAAATATCGTCCACCTGTAAAAAAAAACAACAAGTGCAATACGCCTAGTATAGAAAATAGCCATCGTGTTGTTCCGCTATCTAGGTAGAAAATAACATTCATTGTAGAATCTACAACCGGCTTCCGCATCAAGAGGGAATTCAAACAAGTGAGCTGGAACAACTCGAAAATACAACATGCCTAATTCTAAAAAATGTTGGTTGTGTGTTTTTGACAGATCCCCCTCTCACCACTACTAGTTCAAAGACAACCTTATGATTATAGTTCTTGTTGAAAAATTGTCACGATTCCCCATTGGAGTATCCCAGGGTTTCAAGTGGTTGTGCTAGAGCAGCATACATTATTGGTGATGGACAGTTAATACACCTTGGTGATACATGAACGTTTTCACTACGGCACGGCGCGGCACGGACTTGACAAGCCCGGAACGGCCTGAAGTGGTCGAAAAACCCCGTTGCCTTAAAATGGATAATTGAATATAGGATTATTCCATATAGGTCAATATTAAGTTTGAAGGTAATAAATGAAACGGCTCTAAGTCATAATGGTAAACAACTCTCAGTAGGCGTAAGCATTCGCCAACATTTTGGACGTCTCACAGAGAGTGTAGGAGCTTGCAGCTTCAAAGGTGTCATTTGCAATGGGCCCATTCTGTGGCCTGCGCAATGTGTCAGATATGGTTGAATGTCTGACACCACCTTCTCTTAATTAAATAAATCTCCTGTAGGAAGTGGAGCGTCTCTGTCAGGGTCAACTGAAGTTTGCGTGCGGTTAACGGTATTTGCTCTATACCCGTACTTCGGATATTGATCCAGGCATGGCAGCCTTCAAGCGTTAAGTTACATGCAATAGCAATACGCCTATTGTTTTAAACTAATTCCTGCAAAAAAAAATGTCTTGCGTTGGAAGAATGTTCGATTATGAAGCGGTGTCATTAAATCCTTCCGACGACGGTCAGAGGAACTTTCCTTTGTTTCACAATGAATTATAACATTTTCGTCTTCTATGAAGTGATGGGTGGTTCAAAATTGGAATTGTATGGAGCCTAGAAATGCATTTTATTCGAAATGAACAGAACATTCATAGCCTTCCCTTAGTCCCCATCTACTACTAACACCAGATGAAAATTCGGACACATGTGAGGGGGTGCGCACAATGTTTGTTGGGGCACCTGGCGACGCTTCTAATATTATATGCAGATATGGGATACCTCTAGCAACATTCTGGTTTTACTTGTAGAAATGCATTAGATTATTTTTACATTTCATATAAGTGGGCAAATAAATTGTTCAGTAATTATATTCGTAACTTTTGACATGTGTACATATGTAAGCAGCTTGCATATATAGAAGCTATTGCTGGTATTACAAATATGTTTGCATTTAATAATAATCTCTCAGGCACAATGAAAAATCCCTACGCTGCCGTCAGCGTGACATCACGGCAAAAATCAATCCAAATATGCCATTTGAAAGGTTTTTGCATTGGCATATATACTCTCTTAAATTGTGGATATGCATCATACACCAAGCGAGGTTTTCGCATTATTATATTTACTGTTCTCGGAAATAATGCCCGATGTCTAATAATGCTTGCTCTGAAAATATGATAAAATTGTAGCAGACAGCTATCTGCTTCTTCCATTTCACCGTTCATTACCATCACCAATCAAATATCTTATCAGATCAACTTGTCAGATGACATGCATCCACCCCAGAACACTCAGCATATAAACTCAGTATTGTCTTGTAATAATTAATGTAGCCTATCCTAGGACTCCCCAGAGTTTTCAAACTCAAAATTTACACACCTGTTCTTTCATATGTAAATGTTTTGAAAAATCGGAATACGCGTAAATAAAATATATAGCCTCTATTCATTCTGTTCATGTATATACTTCATCCTGTTATGATCTCATTTCTAGCTCAGTTTTCGTGATCGGCACTCTATATTTGGGAGGCGGTGTCGAGCCAATACTGCATACACGGTGCACGTATCGTAGGGTTATTCTAGAGAATGCATGTAATGATTATATCAACCCAGTGGAGCTTCGCTGTTACACATCAGACATAGTATAAGGAGTCATCTACCCCCGGAAATTTCAACAATAATGTTTTTTGTAAATTTGTCATGTCCACGTGAAAAGTTAGAGTTACACAACTGTTTGTTGCTGTTACAATGTTACACGTACAAATGCAATTGCTTGTTTTACAGTAACTTGCACGGGGACATATTTTCTCTTCAAATAGTTACAAGCACGAGGCTGCTATTGCCGCTTCAGTTAACATAATAGCTCCATGGCAGTAATCCCTTCCTGTCGCAGGATCCAGCTACGGAAGAGGGGCATGTAACCAATACAAGTACACGCTATTTTCACAACACTACTGGTATATCCGCGTCATTGAACCTTGTCTCCCACACCTATCCACTTACCCACCGACTACTCATTAAATAACCGCCAACCCTACGCCTCTGGTTCACATATTAACACACTCACTTATCTGCCTGAGCGTTCACCACCACCCACTGCCGCCGCATCAGTTAGCCACTATCTTAACAACTCGTTCACCTACTCACTAAGCCTTGCCTTTGTTCCAACCAAAAGACATAGACAAACTTTTCCTGCCAGTGAGGACCAAGAATGCGACGAAGTGTAGGTGGTTTTCTAGGCATTTTCTTGTCCAGCTCCACACCGAAGTTTCGAACCTCGCTGGAATGAGGCAAGACTCGACAGACGATGGGGCCAATCCCACGGACTCTTCTCGACCATGTTGGAACACTCAACGGACGTGTCTGGGATACCCGTCAAAGGACTGGATCTTAGCAGTAACCCACAGCACCTTCAGTCCCAGTAGATTTGGTCCATGATTCAGTAGTTTTGGAGCCGACCTCCGAAGTCTTGGTCAGGTACAAATGATAACATGCCTTTAATTCTCGGAAAGAAGATCACTATCCAACCCTAAACAGCCCTAACCAACCTCAAATTTTTCGTCGAATGATTATTATGGACTGTCAAATAGGATATTTTCAGTTTCGGCGGCAAGAGTAAAACGAAATAGGAAGCCATCAGAACCTCGCGTAGTATGACGTGTTAAATTAAACTGATTCGCAATAATACAGTTAATACTTATCCATACTATATCTTTATCTTAAAGCGCTTTGAGCATGTCCTCGACGTGAAAGCGCTATATAAGAACGAGATATTGGTTACTCGATTATTTCGGTAACATACCGGACGCCAGTGTCCCCCTTACCTTAGGATAGGATCCCTGAACAGGTATCCTCGGGTGCGCGAATAGCAGTAGGCCTATACTAAATTTAGTGCACCAGTTCACCCTCGAATGACATATTCAAACTAGACATGTGCAGGCGGGTAAACCCGCCGACGTAATATTCCCCGCAGAAACAGCCTTTGTCGTTTAGAGGAATCACATTCGACCTCCAGTGACTTTTGAAATGCCCTACCTGGTTTAGGACCACTGTTGTCGCACATTCCCAAGTTTTTTTTTTAAATACGACAAGTTAGAAAAATCACATGATCTATGCAAACTTGACCTCCTGTGACCTTGAAATGACTTCCATGTGTTCAGGACAAACCACAGCCCACATCCACCGAGTTTTGTTGAAATCATCCGACAAAGTAGAAAAATCGTGAAAAACATAAATTTGACCTCTGGTGACCTTGAAATCACAGTCATGTTGTTCGGGACCAACTTTTGTCCCCACCCACAAAGTTTCGTGTAAATCGGATGAACTCGGCATTTTCGTGTGAAACACACAAAATAGCCGGCAGCAGACATCCTCCGAGATTTTACTAGGGCGGACATGTGTACCAGTTTCAGATCACGCGGATTAAAGCGTTAACGAGTTATGGCGCTAACGCCCAAAGTTCCCGGTGGAGACGGTGTCTTCACGCCCCAAAACCATAATATCCCCGAAAGTGTTGCGGGGATATAATAAACCAGTGAACCCTCTACTTTCACAAGGCAACGTCCCCCAGTTCTCTTCGCCTGGTTGCGCGACCATTGGTTTCTTCTATCATCATGCAAATAATTACAAGGCATTTTCATGTGTTGCTTTCTGATTTTGATATTAGTATTCACACAAAACGCTTACTAATCAGTGACCACTACCCTCCCAATCCTAAGTACTGGTTGTTGACCATGATGTCTAATATCTCAGGACTAATGGGGACCGCTCTTAACATTTCATGGAAATCTAAAAACCTAAATTTGCATAAATTATGCAAATTAGACACACTGAATGACCTCCATTGACCTCAATTGGGCGCTAAAGGTAAACCATAACCCCCAAGTTTTATAACATCCAAACACCTTCAGATTTCGCATACATGATGCCAATTAGACACATATTGTATGACCCCCATTGACCGCGAATCTTCGTTAAAAAAAAGGGACTGGAGGTAAACCATATTCACCTAGTTTCGTAAAAATCCACGAATTTAATTTTCGAAGAATGACGAATTAGTATTTAATCAGCATATGTTACGCTGAAAATCCAATCAGTTTATTCACTTTATATCCTATACCTGTGTCAAACCAAATCACCATAGCACCTACGGTTCGTCCGTAATCTTGCTAACGAGCCTGAAAATGATTACATACATATCGCTAACTATCCCACTTAATTAGTTACTTTTGGCCAAAATCAAAAAGATCGTGTTCACCGAACCCTGATATACGACTCACAAATTTCATCAAAATCTTTCTCACCATTCGGAGAATCACGCTATCCTGAAACACACACGGCACACAAACGCTAAAGTGATAGCCAAGTCTTTTTCTGAACTTAGCTCAGGCGAGACAAAAACTAGAGAACCAATGGTTCAGTAGCTCAAACCGGACAAATTTTCATTATGTATTGAAATGGTATTATGTGCTATTGGAGTTGTGCATTGATTTCAGTTTACTGACCTTTGATGGCACTGAGCGAGCATCTTGAAGATACAACTGCATAGCCTGGTTGAGCCTACTAAAATGGGGCTCCATGGCCCAACGGGCCCTGTAATTTCATGAGATGGCCATCGGCCCAAGTGGGACCTTGGACCAAAAATTCTGAACAACCTGAAGCTACGGCTGTTAGAACATCATCATGACCATATGGCGGCATTGTGCAGCAAAATTTGTAAGAGGAGAAGCATTTTGCGTAATTCCACATGAGGGGCCCAGGGCACACACTGGGCCATTTGGGCCTTATTAATCCTGGATTGCCATGAAAGATAGAAGATGACAGCAATCAGGCCAGCATTATGACTGAACAACAGCACTGCAACAAAATTTGTTGAAGATACAAGATTTCGCAGTTTTTCATATAATGGGCCCTAGAGCCCAAAGTGGCGCCATAGGCCAAAATCCCGACACCCCAATGCCCTCTACACAAAGACCACTTACATGTTTTGTAACTTTGGAGGAGGAAATCAATTGAAGCTTTGTGGGAGAGATGATTTCAAGTACCATTCTGTGAATTCATAAAATGGGCGCCACTCGGGCCAAGTGAGACCTTGTACCAAAAATACTGAACCACGACAAGGTAAACGGCTGTTAACCCTCATTATGACCAATTGTCGGCACTATGCATCAAATTTGTAAGAAGCCAAGATTTTGCGGTATTTCATATAATGATCCAAGGGCCCAATGTGAGCCATAGGCCCATTATTTGGGCGAACAGAACAACACCCCCAATGCCTCTCTACCCAGGACCATAACATGTAATTTTGACGAATTGATTGAAGCTTGTTGAAGAGTAGAAGCATTCCAGTGCCATGTGGAAAATTTCCTGAAATGGGCCCGTCAGCCCAAAGTGGAACCTTGGATAAAGAATTCCTGGACACCCCCGAAGGAACGGCTGTTAGACCATCCATATGGCAACGAACATCAGCACTGTGTAAGGGAAGTAACGTTTTGCAGTTTTCACAATCTTGGCTCAATGTTCCCCTTCAATGTCATTTGACCTTGACCTTCAGGTGGTCAACGATGACCCATCAGTCAATAAACATTGCGTCCAAGTCTGGTCGAGATTCATCAAAGCACGGACATTTGGTGGCCCAAAAAACAAAAGTTTACAGACTGGATAGATAGAAGGATAGATAGAATGACATGGGCATCACAGTAGCTCAACCAGCATAGCTGGTTTGAGCTAAAAAAACAAAAACAGTTTCCCCTTGTAACTACCCTGAAATTAAAGAGCCTCACTGGGCGTGAACGCGCAACGTGCGCATATACTGCGATATACAACGGAATTGTTCGTGAGTCTAACATCAACAGTCCGTGAACGTGTGATGATTGATTCCAATCACTATTTTGACTGCTAAGGACAGATAGGTGAATTTTTCATAAGTAAAAAAGAGATATATGAAAGTTTCAGGTGTTGTTCAGATTATTTTTTTCATAGAGAATTTAGAGAGGTCAGTTGTTAGTTTTGATGGCTTGAAACTGTTTACACACCTGCGGGCTGTTGCAGCCCTGCTTTAATTCTTTCGATCTCGTGTTAACCTATAGGCTATACACGACTTCAACACCAGTGAAATGTGGTATATCGACACCAATACTCTACAACACAGCGGCTCTTCATTGGCCATGATAGAACTTTCTTGTATTATTACAATACATGTGTACCGGTTACACGAAGAGCTCTCGCATTCCGACGTTCGGCGCTCCACTAGACTAAAATTGTTCGATGTGTATAATTACTTCGAAACAATGTATAAATCAACGGTGTAACAAATGCTCTATCTTCATCGGTTTAGCACCAGGACTGAGGCAGAACAATTGTCGCCATTTGAATCATGTTGTGATATAGGGCATGGAGCTATTATTATGATAGGGACGAAAGAATAGCGGAGTGGTATCAGAGATACTTGCGAGCGAGCAATCATTCCTGGTTCGTATTCGGCAGTCAGCGGAAGTTTTTCCCTAGGGGGCTGCACTTGCGATGGGAAGGACTTTCTTCATGGTTCCGTTGAGGTACAGGGATTTTCGAATGGGTTTCTGGGGTGTGGTTGGCTGCTGTGAGCAGTCCGTTGAACAAGAATCTTCCTGGGCAGACGAATCTCCCTACCGAATTTCAGGCCATCCGAGTGAATCGATAAGGCGCAATAAGCTATCTATGCAAAAATACCAATCAATTGTTTGAAAACATGTACTTTTGAAAACCTGCAACAAAACGAAACTATGTTCACCCAGGGGACAGGAGATCGATTAGCTCAGTCGGTTAGAGCGAGGACGTGTGATCGTAAGGGTTCGAAGTTCGAATCTGGGGCAAGGCCGCCTTTAGTTCCGTTGCCCTCCCAGGCGTAAGTGGTGAGTGCGGCGATACAACGGCAGCCATGTGATGAAATGTCCCTGGGACATGTTGTGGGGGGGGGGGGGGGACAAACCCAGTGGAGTGTCAGGTGTGTATTACATTGAACCAGGGGGGTGGTGTAATGGGCTCGGCGCTTTGAAAGTGAAAGCGTTATAAGAACAGTACATTAATTATTATTCGTATTGGTGGTCTCTGTAACCCAAACGGAAGAATGAACTGCAAAAAATAATATTGTGTTTAGTTTTTATTTAAATAATTGCTATAGAAGATTTTAACGAGTTTCACCTCATGATGATAAAAGAAAGGAATAATTATCCGGGACAATATCAAACTAAATACTGAGCTTTACAACCACACATTTACCAATTGATAGAAGGGTTCTGGGAAGGTCATGCACAAAGGGTAAGTATGTTATACAGGGAGAAAAAATCTAAATTCATTGGTCCAAATCCCATTTTCGTCCATTGCAGAGTTACGGAGCCTCAAAAATCACAGTATCCAGTTTAGTATATTGCGCAAAAGTGGGCAATTCTGACGACAAAAAGAACACCACAGTAGTAGAGTGCAGACCCATCAATTTGCTGTTTTCCTCAGAATCGAATATTAATTTATCCTTGTAGATTCAATCGATTCCAAGCAAGGTTTACTATGCCGAGTTGGCATTTATCCTTGTGAAGAGAAACTAGTCCAGTGTCAGAGTACAATGGTCTGTGAACATAACTTTATGCTATTTGTGTTTATATCTAGTATATTTAGAAAACTAAAACCTTAGAAAGAATTTCAACCGATTCGCAGTGCTGAAAAGGAGACAATGCTGCTATTGCGCAATGTGCAACGTGACGTCACAAGAGTAACCGGCGACCCTGTGCAATACAAAGTCAACCAAAACATTATTTTTATCGACCCTAGTGATGAATAGATACAATTGGGATCTGATTACAAACTTACACATTTGTTTATGGGATCGCATTATATTCATTAATCCATTCTGAATATCAACTAATATTTTTCTGCTGTAATGGTGCAAAATATCAGCTTTACTGTAAAATCAATAGGCGACATTCACATCTTTACTCGAGTGACGTCATCAGTTGGGGTGGAAATATTTGAGTAAAATGAATAACTCATCGAGGGAACAGCTAGAATTGCCCAAAATTATGATGTGGGGGTTTTCACATGTCCTTCTTTTTTTTTTTTAGCGGCAAGTTTGATGATCCGTGGCATGACCCATTGTACTAAAGCAAGGTAATGTCAAGGTCGATGATAATATATCAAAACAATAGGATACATTAGGAATTGTTGTTTAAGTGTGTGGAATCTTAAATTATTGTGCGATACGCATGGGACCCTAAGTCACAACTTGCGGTAAATAAACCTTTGCGACGGAATGTTTTAACCATTTCAGGGTTTGGAACCAATTGGATTCAGTGTGCCCTATTAGAATATGTGGACTCTTTATAAGATTTTGATTCCCGCGGACTCAGATGACATTCTCTTGGCTTCAGTCAGCAATTATCAAAGCTTCATCAATGTTCAGTATTGATGAATTTGTCACTAATCGTATTGGGCTACTGTAGGCTATGATTGCCATGGAAACAGTAGTAGTGTGGCGGGGTTTGTTGTAACATATGCACTTGCATCGATTACTGACTCGGCGTGACATTTGTATACAGTTGTTTGCAAATAAGTATGAACTCCGCAAATACCACAATTATGCTGCAGCAGAATGGCTGTCCCTATGTCTGACCTGTCCTCAGTAAACATAACTGGAGACGGCTGTATGGGGCCGCCATATTTTACGTCCACTCCGAAAGGACGATTCAGTGAATCACGGCCCGACACTCGGGACCCGCGGGAGCGGAAAGTTCAAGTTCACGTGACGATCACAGCTGACTGAATGGCCTTTTACAAATTGTCCTCTTTCTGTAACAAACCCCATAACTCAATGTCCATACACTGCATACCGCAGCCAGAACCATGAAATGAAGACCAAACCTCACTGCGCAGGGGATGTGAACTTTTCTTGGCACGTTAGGACAACTATGAGTAGTCGTTTGATATAGCAGAGATTGTGATCAGTCTTGCGCAAAAAACTTTTGTAGTGACTTTTTTCATATTTTTTTCCAGGATACCCTAGCGGACAGCAATTACAGTGGGGTGATGTATAGTTTCTATTTTTGAATGGGCGGTCTTAGCTATTTTCAGCGGGGTCGCTCCAGTTTCCTGGATAAGCACAAGCGATGGCATCGGGAATAGTGCAAAGCAGTCAGCGAGGAGTATCGCCTAGCTCCTCGAAGACTCGCACTCTATCTGGTGTGAACATTCTATAGGTGCCAGAAACATGTTCTAACTTGTAACACATCCAGGGTGTGGGCCTTTATGATGAAAGGGGGTGCTGCATTTGGAGGATACATAGAAAAAAAGGCAAAGAAATTGTGATCTGGAACAGAAATGGAATGCTACGCCCGAGTCATACGGCATCACATCTCTCCATATAGTTGCTGCAGTGAACTACCATGATATTGACCAAGATTGACAGAAATAAATTGTAAAAGCATAAGAATCAACTCTCTCAATATTTTCCAGCATCGTCATCAGGCCAGCTCGCATGCATGCAGAGCTAACCTGCATAGGCTTTCAGTGAACATAACAGGAATCTGTGACTGTTGTTGAATTAGCTATTTCCATGATTTATGGCAGAGAAGGGTTGTATCAACAAGTCCAAAAACTGTGGGAAGAAATCATGGTACCACAATTCGATCGACTCCCGGTCACGGAACCTAAAATTTAGAGCAATGGTACAGGGGGTTGGGGAAAAACTGGGGCCAATCAAGCACACAAAATTGTGTCTAAGCATTCACATGCGATTGCTTCATAGACCATGGATCACATGCACCGAAAAGAAAGGATAACCCATACTAACAACTTGAGAACCTGCAAAGAAAAAACATCAAGAGCCACTGAAAAAGTGGAGGGGATAGTACACATATCTTACGGTACAACTGGAAACCACGGGATTTAGTACTCACATTGTGTGGAGCCCGATAAAATCATGCCCCAGGTAGCAGAAAGAGGGAATGGTGGTACATAGATAACACCACACCTATGTAGTGCCCACCACCCATGTGGGGACTAGAGAAAAAGACGGAATGAAGTGCCACATCACATTAAGGAGCTAAAAAAAATGCCGACAAAGTGCGGTGTGAAACAAAGAAAATATACACTGTCTGGTATAATTAGTGACCTTAATAAGAAGTTTTGATTTCTTCAATAATTTTAGTTCATGAGGGCTGGCAAACACCATATTAACTATTGTGTACCCAGGACCCTGGAACCACCAGATTAGAATCTGGTGATTTTGGTGCACCTGGAGAGAGATACTATATTAACCACCGCCATCCTTAGGGGACTTAAGAGTCAGTAAGCTAAAGAATAACCTTGAGCGCCACTGGGAAAGTGGATGAGAGAAGTAGGCATGTCGACAACTGGAGGCGAATCTAAGCCATGGAAAGCGGAAGCAATTCTCCCAGAGGTAGGCACGAAAAGACCCTTGATAAACCAGGTTGAAAAATGGCAATCGCTCACAAGAGACAGCTTTTGTTCAGCCCAGTGAGTGCGAAACAGCTTTGGGAAAGATACCATTCAATCATCTGTGAGGACGCTGAGCAGGTATTATGCCACCAATGATAACAAACAACTGTAACTGGTGGAGGTGGTTGAGAATAGGTTCGATAATCCTCACAAACAACTGGAACACTGGAAGCCAGCACAGCTTCAGTCAGTCGCCCAGCTAAAGCAGGAAAAGGGAGATAATGACAGTGTTGGAGTCGAGTCCCGACCATCCGAGTCCGAGCAGGCAACCACCAGCGTCCGAGCAAGTATGTGTTTGTGTCCGAGTCGAGTCCCTAAGTCCCTAGTTACAGTTGGATTCGGCAGAATATATAGATGTGAAACACAAGTCATTGAGTAGTTGTTCATCATCCCCACTATTTATGATACTGTATAATATGGCATATTCATCTCAATGCAAAATTTTATTAGTTTTCACACATACCTGTTTAGATTTTGATTCATTATCAAGGAAGTCATAACAATAGCCACGTAATTGCAAATTGCACAGCAGCAGGCCAAAACTAATAAAAAATAAATGTCTTTGAACAGCCATATGACCCTACCTGATTTCCCCAACTACTACTGCATGGTTTACACCTCTAAGACCACATTATGTTTCTGGACAAAACAGTTTCACTTTGAAGTATGTGTCATGCATTTTAGGTGAACATTCCACTGTTTCTATCGTGTATGGGGCAGGGGAGCACAGTGAGCCCCATGAGGATGCCACCTCGCTAAACAGCGTTTTCAACAAGCGCAGGCAGTCAGTCAAATGTACCAATGACTTCTATTGAAAGGAGCTAATATGATGACATTTACAAACAAAACAGTAGTACATCGCGTTTATGATTACCAATGTCTATCTCAAAATTTCTGCCCTATTTTCTTTCATAAATATTAGGAATTTGCTGTGCATTTTTTGTGCGGTCTTGACCTAGATAGGGTCAAGTCCTCGAGTTATCGAAGCCAGAGTCTGAGTCCTTCAACAATGGATATGGCAATAAAAAGCGGGGCAACACCACACCCAGGAGACACACCTGTATGCAGGACAAGCTCACCGTGACATGAAGAGAAAACTGCAGACAAAATGAAGTGCCACGCAAGGGTGATTCAGCTGGAAGCCCAGCTCCGTTTGGCACCTGTGAGCAGCTGGCGCCCATGGCCTGCGAAAAAACTTCATACTGTGGGAAATTGTACACTCATATTTCATGTTTTCACAAATGGAGCCTGGTCCATTTCACTAAAATCATTCCTGGTGCCACGTCAGGATGAGATGAGGAAGATGGCAACAAAAGTACCTGCATTTGAAATCAAGATTTGCTCCACTCTCTGGTAAGATTAGTGACCTTCAAGAAAAGTATTTGGTTTAGGGAATCTTATTTAACTATTTAGTTCCAAAACCCAATATAGGAGAACAATGGCAGCACAGTTTTTAAGCATTAGATTGTAGCCGATCTTGAGCCAGTTGAGTTTTAATGGGATTAGTTATTTCTTTTACAAGCTGTAGATGTTCATTCATTAGACTCAAGAGTCATTTACCTACCCATTTGTCTATAATTCACTTACGTGGAGATGGACACTGTGTTTATTTTTTCTCGCGGGAGTGTGATGTAGGTTGTACCAAAGACAGACAAAAACATGAGTGTCTACAAAATCAGAAGAAATATACATGTCCTCACATTTGGTTTCCCCACAACAGAGGACAAGTATGGTATATGTGATCAGGATTTGATCAGGTGAAAAAGCTTGTAGCATCAAAGCACATGAAATTTTTCTAACAGGGTCTATTAGTGAAACAAATTATGGGTATTACAGGAAAGTGGTATACAAACACTGTGACCCCGCGGTTCCCCCTGTGATGTCACAAGGCAAATTTTGACAGCTGAATTGTGCCTTATCGGAACACAATGGCTGTAATGAGGCTGGAGTTTTGGCTGTCATAAGGTATACATGGAACAAGAGTACCAAAAATCCAGATATTACATGACCTTGGCATCTAAGGCATTGTAGGGGCATGTACGGGCTGCCGTTGAAAATGGGGTTTGGTGTTTGCATGCATCGTATCAAGCCTTCTCTTTTCATACACAGAGTAACGTTCCAATTTAATTTGCTCGCTGTCGATCTGAGTACTCATACACTGGTGGCTGAAGCCATATGGGTGGAGGCCCTAAACATTCATTGAATTAGTAGATTGGCAATCTGGCTACATAGGGATACTAGCTTTCAATGCCCATCCTCTGTTAGTGATTGACAGTACGTGAAGGGAGTTATAGTGAGAAGCATTTTAAAAATAATGTTCAGATTTGTCAAACAAGACCCTGCAGACGATACGTTGATTATTAGGTTAGGAATAGCCACCTCCATGTTCAGGAATGGCCCTAGCATATCAGTCGCTGTAGCAGGCTGATACAGAGTAGCTCTGATTGTTTGATGAGTCCTATCCGAAATTCCCAGAAACAATAAGAAGAGGGAAGATCCCCAAGGAAAAGGGGAGGTGACTTGTGGTGAAGAGTGAAGAGTAGCAAGTGCCGTATGGGGCAGCCCTATTGGGAAGTCCGCAAGGGGACACGAAAAGGTGTGACACAGTGAAATAGTGCGTGTTCCTGCGATGGAACAAGCCAGAGTGTGCGTTCTGTACCATAGTAGGGATGTGACAAGCACGACGATCAGGGATATATCTGTAACGTGACTTTGAGCTGTCTTTGAAGACCAAAGCGTTAAATAAGGAATCAAGATATTATTATATTATTATTTCCAGACTGGGAGAAACTGGAAGCTTCCTCCTAGATTGGCTGGCAAGCCTGTTCACCTTCCCTGCCATACCAAAAAAAGCGTAAGGCTTTCGGTTACCCCACGTTAACCAATGTGACTCGTTTTCCTTTAGAATGGCAACTCCAGTCACCTCAGCCAAATCCGTTGTCGTCATTTTCGTGCAACCCCCACCTGCTCGTAGTGAAGTCTCCGGTCCTCACAGACATGACGAGCGTAGTCCACGTACTCACGGACACGCACGAGGATGGAGTCCCCCAGCCTCTTAGTGACGATGTAGATTGCAAGAGGATGACAAAGGTGTTGGAGAACCCGAGGAAATAGTCCGGCGTTGTGGTCACAGTGGTTGGTAGAGGGCTCCATAGTCGACAGCTGACACCTCTATTCCCGGCTGGGGCTCAAGGCCTGTCGAGGGGAAAAGGAAAAGGGTCAACTGTAAAGAAACCCAAACATGGATAAGAAAAAAAGAAAGTATGTTCTTTGTATTTTCTCCTTTGGCACCCCAGGAAGTACTCAACAGCAGCTACAATTTTACTAATTTTTGCTTGTGCAATGATTAGCTAATGTCTAAAAATATCACAAAAATGTCATGTAGTGTCAAGTCCTCCCAACAGTCTCCCTCTAGAGTAAGCCATCAGGGCACTGAGGGTAGATAGTACACATTTGCTGGGAGTACCAGATTAACACTTTGAAAACAATTGTTGAAAATACCTGTATCTACTGACACATACTGTACTACAGAAAAATGGATGTATGTTGGAATCACCAGAACGGAACAGGTTTGAGAATCTGAGTTTATGAATACTTACCCCCCACATGGACTATGCACCCACCCCAATGCCACGTGAGCTTCTGGCAATTACACAAATGCGGGTTGGCCACCCCATCGTCCTTCTCTATTTGTCATGCTAGTTGTCTAGTCGTCGGCTCTAGGCCAGTACCCGCAGAAGTGTTAGGCTAGCTGCAGCCCGCAAAACACTACAGCAGGGTATTAGGCTAATGCCCTCGCAGAGAACGGCGTAGAGAGAGAAAAAACCTTTCAAAACTCACGCAAGTCAAAGATACTTGAGACGAAAGGTGTAAACAAGAGGGCAGTCCCTGGAGTTGCATTATCTCATCGGCATCAATGGAAATTCAGTCCTTCAGACGTTCAGAACCTTCAGAAAATTATACTGCATGAAAATTGCCCTTGCCTGGGCTAGCTGTCTAAACCAGCAGTTGATGCACTATAATTAGGTGTGCATTGGCAGGAGAAGGTCTAGATTCTGGTGTGAGCTTTCTTGGCCAAGTCTTCCAAGATGATTTGGTTAAGTTTGAAATTGAAGTCTCCGAGGTTGTCAGACACTTTCAGAACGGCTGGGAGAAGATTCCATCCCGGAATAGTGAATGAGTGCAGCAAATTTTGTAGCAGGCATTCTCCAAATATCATTAGGCAAGGCTACATTTCTTCCCGGGTTTTTCTTCTGCAGAGGGATACCGGGGAGGTTGGGTGGGGCGGGGGTGGCCTCTTATTTCAAGAGGGCTTCATAAAAAGCAGGCTTCCCCGTATGTACCTCACTATACCCCATTACCCCCAATGTCATTTTGGGCCCACTAATTTTCGAGATAATTCAATTATTTCAAACTTTTTGGGATTTGGGGGGATTTGTCAGACGAAGTCCGACTATTTTCCGCTTGTCCCCCCCCTTTTTCCCCCTTCCCTCTTCTTCCATTCCCTGTTCTTGAGCCTTCATTCCCTTTGGACTGTGCCATCAATTTTTATTTTCTCTTGAGGAAAAGCACTGAATAAGGCAGCACACCACCTTACACCTGATGTACATCCGCCAGGAGTTCCCCTTAAAAAATAGACCCATACTGTCAAGGCTGCAAAAAGCCGGGACACGGGCGCATCGCGCCCGCGAAAATTGTTGGTCCCAGCTAGAAATTTCACCTGCTGAGCACCCAGAAAAATACACTAGTCATTCCCCTCCAAAAACTCCCAGCCACAACTTCCTGCTGCGAGAGAAAATTAGTACCGCCCTGCTCGAAACATGCTCGAAAGAACCCTTCGGTAAGCAACTTTCACCTTTGACTTTGAGACGCGGCGACATCGTCGATAAAGAAGCGAGAAGCTGATGCGAGATCAAATTATTACGATGATTCATTACACGATGTGTAATGGTATATTAACAGTAGCCACACACCATACGATGGGCTATGCAGGCCGCTACGGCTGCGTGAGACCGGAACTTAGCCACAACGGGCAACATGTGTAATCTCATACAGTGATTCTCAGGAACTGAACCAATTACAAGCAACACTGTACTTCACCTGAAATGAACGCTACACACGGACCAGAAATGTGTACGAGATTACTAGCTTTGCGAATCATCATCGCGAACCTCCAGTCTATTCGCACAAGTTGCCGCTGCACGTGTGGACCTACGGACAGATTTTGAAGGTAATTATGCATGCCTAGGCTATAGTCCCATATCGTTCATGCGGCAAGCAGTATAGGCCAGCCCAAGGGAATTTCGAAACTTTCCAACTATTGTTGCACACCTGTACCTGGAAGTAGTGAATAGGCCCATGAATGGAATGAAATCTTCAATGTTCACGGCACTTCAGATGAATGTGCTTACGTGCACTATAGCGATCATCGTCAGTGTACATACGTGGGAATTCCCAGTGACTGCAAAGTATGAATATACCGATTGGCCAATAGGGATCTGGAGCGGGGCCAACTGGATTAAAGGTCGGCTAGATCGAATCAAACTCACAGACACAGTTATTAATCCCTCGGATCATTGTGCTCAGATATGTCTGTTCTTTCCGAGGAGAAGGTAGGCTATAAAAATATTATATATACATTTTATTGAAACTATCTAAGTTTGATGGAAGGATGTTTACTCTGATTTTTATGATGGCTAAGCCTAATCGAAAATGACGATTCGATAGTGGGACTGTGGACATTGCCAATGTCCCACAGTCCCACTATCGAATCGTCATTTACGATCATTGCCAAGGTCGAATTGTCAGTAACCTGAGCGATTGAGGGGTGCGTCAATGATCATGAATTTTATGACTCACCTCTAATGATGACTCACCTGTGTGACTGTGCGTCCCACAGTTGACACGTGCATCAACTCCTAGGAGGCTATATGGCACCAAATCCCATCTAAGGACCGCTACAAATGCTAAAAATTTCCAAAGGGGACACCCCCTCCCTTAGGACCTCCCCAGACGGCGATCAGTCTTCAGCTAGAAATCCAAGGTCAATTAATGTTGGTGCCCACGAAATTTAGGATATTTTGCAGCGGTGCATACTGTCTTCCCTTTTTGGCCAAATGGGGGGTTTAGCCTCCGTAGCTGGATCCATTCTGCCCTTATCCGAAAGTACACATTCATTTGTGCAATTGTATAAATTTACATGAATCTGGCTGTATTTTCATGTATTCTCTCTTCAAATATTCCCTGTCTATGAATGATATGGGATCATCCGGTGACAGTATGTCTGAAGGTACGGTGTTCGCTAGCTTCCAGAAGCCATCAGCGTGAAACATCACTTGTCAGACTCATGAGTACGAGAATTTAGAATATGCTGCATGCTGGGTTGGTTGTTACTGTTAGCTTCAAAATGGAAAGTGGAGTTATACCTGGTAATTATTGTCTGGGCTCAGGAAGAAGGTGTGAAGGGAAGGTCACCATGCCATTTTTATATAACAGATACACTCGCTGTTATTGTTAAGTTCAACTAACTTAGGCTAGGACTAGCCTATACTCGCTAAAGCCTAGGCCTACATTTAGGCTAGTATGACTGTTGCTTAAATATGTTAATTCCCACTGCTCTTAAGTTTAGGCCTAGGATAGGTCTAATAGCATGGTTGTATAATACTGTATAAGCCCATGTCTACCTGGTTGTATGGAGATCAATGTTAGGAATTTAGGGATGGCATTAGGGTCAGATTCCATCACCTTACACTATGTATAATCCCCAAATCTCAATTCTTATCGTTACCAACACCTAAACCTACCCCTGATCCTCACTAACTCCTTTGCGAGTGCACCTCATTGCTGGACCACCCAACAACCCATGCCCACCCCACCAATAGGGACCGTCTCAGTGGTATATTTTTCCTAACCACCACTATTGTTACCATAGCAACCATTGCTATGGCAACCATCACAGCATATTAGGTGGAAGAGGGTAACGACTACAATATGTCATCCGGGGCCCTTCGGGACTGATGAGATAAAAATGTGGCCATGCAGGCTGATATCGTATTATATAATGATGAATTACGTAATTATGAGCTTGTTTTCCAACTTGAATTTCACTGTTTGTTCCAATTTCCTCTGCCTGCTCAAAATATGAATATTCCTGGTTTAAAATGGGGCCGTAGGTCCCCAAATACCCTATTCCAGCCTTTAATTGTGGATCGATGGCTTTGAGTAGCCAACAGTGGGTTGAATGATAATTATTTTATTCAGGTTGGAACGGTCAGGGTCAGAATCCAATTCCAGATGTATAATCCCAATCTTATCGTTACCAACACCTAAACCTAACCCCTGATCCTCACTAACCCTACTCCCTATCCCTAATAGTAACCACCTACTCCCTAGATAGTAACAGTCTAACACTAATCTCATACATCCAGTTACACATGGGTATACCCTAACTGTAACATCGTACCGCTAAATAAGCCATGGTTGCCAGCTGTAGCGTGATAGCATTTTTCACAACCCCCTAGGAATCTCCAGCTCCATGTTTGTCTTGCGCTGATTGAATTATTTATACTAACACTTGAATTCCCACCCATTCCCACCGCTTCCTTCCCCCTCCCCCTTACTCATCCGATGCCTGTCTAGTAAGTGGGGGGGTATTGAATGAGTGTCGTCTCTCTCGAGTTCCAACATTATAACAAAATGCACTAGAAGTAAAGTTGAAATCTGTGTTTCGGGACTTTTTGTCTTATCACAATTCACTTATGACCCATTCAGTCATTCCAGTCGCCAGATATTTTTAAGGAAACTTCACAATTTGGCATGAAAATAGTGCGTTTCTCTCTAGATCCCAAAATTTTGTCAACTTTTGCCTGAATGCAAGGGAACAGTCATATTTTGTTACTTCCTGCCTTGTTGTATGAAATCTCAAATTATTTGGTATTGTTTTGTAATCATGACCTTTTTGAACAACAGTTGAGAACTGGCAAAAATGACCTTCTTTCCCCAAAATGACCATTTTCACTCTCCTCATGTCCCCTGAATTCCATGATTTGAAGAAATGTGTCCAATTTGGAGAGTAAACATGTGATTTGTGACTATTTAGGAGTGTGCAAAAATTTGACCATGTTTGGTCACCTCCCAGTGGAGAATATTTGTGAACTGCAGAAAAGCCCAACTGCTTAGTGTTCTTGGACTCTTCCTGACAACCTATAGCCAGACCACAAGGACAAATGGAGATTGTACCAGCTGTATGAACCTCTGATGACCTCTGACCTGACCCCAAAACAATAGCGTTCATGTACTCATCATGGGAACACACTTACCAAGTATGAACTTCATCCATCAGGTGGGGTCGAGTTATCGTGTTCACAAGCCAAATTGGCCAATTATTGACTTTTCACAAATTTTCTATTTTTGACCAAAATTTACTCCCCGACCTATACCAAAAACAATAGGGTTCCTGACTTCCTGTACTCCCCATAAGAAAGCTACACACCAAATTTGAACCTGGAGATCAGACCGAATATTCTGGACTTATCGTGTTCACCAAAGGTTTTTCAGACTTTGACTCTCTGGTGACCTCTGACCTGACCCCAAAACAATAGGGTTCATGTACTCATCATGGGGAACACACTTACCAAGTATGAACTTCATCCATCAGGGTGGGGTCAAGTTAATGTTCACAAGCCAGGTGTTACACACATACATACACACACACACATACATACACGGCATGACTGCATAGATTCTTCCGACTTCGTCAAGGAATAAAAAACCATAAAAAAATCTGACGGACACGCAAACGCACACCATTTTGCGAGTGCACCTCATTGCTGGACCACCCACACCCATGGGCACCCACTACTGGGTACCCCTCAGTGGATAGTTCCCCTAACCACCACTATTGTTACCATAGCAACCATTGCTATGGCACCCATCACCAGTATATATAGGTGAAATGGTAAACTGACTACAATATCTCTCCGGCCCTTTTTGGGACCGATGAGATAAAATGTGGCCATGCAAGGCTGACGATCGTATTATATAATGATGAATGACGTAATACATGAGTCTGTTCCAATTGAATTTCACTGTTTGGTTCCACTTTCCTGCGCAAAATATGATATTTGGTTTGAAAATGGCAGTTGTAGGTCCCAAACTTACCTATTCCAGGCCTTTAGTGTGGATCGATGCTTTGAGTTGAGCCAACAGTGGGTTGATGATAATTAATTTTATTCAGGTTGGAACGTCAGGGTCAGAATCCAATTCCAGTTGTTTTAAATATCTTAAATCCCAAATCTTATCGTTACCAACACCTGCACCCTAAACCTCTGATCCTCACTAACCCTACCCCTACTCCCTAATATAACGCCCTAATCCCTAAAAGCGTACAAATCCAGCGAATTAGTTCTCAAGTGAAGACTATAGTTCAAGGCTGTGTACACTTTGTATCACACAGAATGAGTGGCCTAAACTATTTAGCCTGGAGAGTTCAAGGTGCCAAGGAGTCAGGGACCCCTGAAAGAAACTCAAAAAAAAAAAATAGCTCCAGCCCGCAAACAAAAACGCATAAGCAAAAGGCAAAAAGACCAAACCAACCAAAAAAAAAAAAAAAAAGGCCCGCAGATCATTGACGGTTACTCATCGAATGGTCGTTTTTTTTCATTCATTTGAGAAAATGCAGATTCACAGATATATAATACCCTCAGACTGTGTATGCAAATAGGCGGTCTATACAGGCTTTGCCATTATTATTATTATGTATTATGCCAGTGTTTATATAGGCGCAAAATCCGACGTTCAATGCGCTGACAATATGATCAATACAATAGACATAGGTTTGCCTAAACAAGGTTGTCATACCAAAGACTAAAAGATGGTACAGATGAGGATTCCAAAGAATCAATGGCAGCTAGTTCCAGATTAACGCTGGCAGCATGACAGAATTCTTGGACGCCGATGCACTTGGTGGTGACTTGAGCAGTCAGGATAGACTTGTCAGATGGAGGATCAAATCACTACTTGCTGGTATAATACTGATGAGCTCCTCCGATAGGATCGGCGATGAGTCAGTTGTAGACAAAAGTAATATGTGCTGTATTTGTCTGACGTCACAGGGGAGCCAGTGTAGTTCTGCACAGACCGGTGAGATATGGTCATGTGGGCTGACTCTGTGATTGGCGCATGCTGCGTTGCTTTGGGACGACTTTCATCTCTGCATTGGATTTGCAGGAGGGCACCATACAGAACAGCATTATTCTCTATGCTACCTACATGGCTCTGGACTGCAGTTTCGCAGGCGTCCGTGGTGAGGAATCTCATATCTTGCCAATTATTGTGTAAGTAAAGTTGCACAATTTGATCACACTGATTATTTGATCAGCCCTAGAGCTATGTGCCAATCAGTAGTTGTTCTCCGCCTAGTGGTTCTTCTCGATTATGGGACGTTGACCATCACTCCTGCTCGAATCATAACATTCCTTAGTCTTTGTACCCTTCATCTAACATGGAACTCTTATTGGGTCCTTTTCGTCTGATTCACTGGGAGCTTTTAGCAGAACTCTAGCGAGGGTTGGTCAACCCTTCCCCAACCCTGTCTGCATGCTAGGATGTCACTCAATCAAAACCTAGGCTGGAACACAAAGCAGGATAGAGTGTGAATATAATAATGGTTTTTTGTGGTGGATTCTCTGCCACAACAAACCTAGAATGCAGCAGAGTAAGGTTCATACCGGGCACTTTTTGCTGAGCAGAACAACTCACCAGTATTGGTCTGTAGAAAGGCACCAGGTTGTCTCTGACCTCTCTGTGTAGTTGAACCTCAAGACTGCCTTGGCCACTGATTGAAAGAGGAGACTAGCAGGGACGGCAACGATTCCATGTCTTGTGAACAGTCCTGCGAGAGGTAATCACATTTACGCCTGTATGAGTACCCACTATCAGATTGACACCTCATTTCCTTCACCCTTTTTCATTCTGAACTGGATTGAATGGATACGGTACGGTAGGAATGCCCTCTCGGTACAATAATGGTGATGTACAAGACAGAAGCTGTGGCTTGCATTATAGAGTTGCATAGCACATGGCATGACAATCAGCGCTCTGGACATCAAAAGAATAGAAGAGAAAGATAGTGCACATATAGTAAGATGGGGTAAAAAAAAAATGTTTCCCTTAAACTTGAAATGAAACTCGTTAGGTAAATGCTTCAAGCTATATTCTAGTAATGTTGAGTTGACTAGTGGGAATACCTTCCTAAATAGCCATAGTGAAATTTCAATACAAAGCATTAAGGGAGAAATTCCGAAAAGGGGTGGTTTTTTTTCCCCGGCAAATCACCCATGTTGGGGGTAAAAAAAAACATGCTGGGGTAAAAAAGTCCACACTCTCACGCATTCATTACTACCAAAGAAAATATACCAAACCATCAGAAAATTGGTCAATCAACTTTAGATTACCTTTCTTGGCATTTTCACATGAAATTCATCTACAACCCAGCTCAAAACAATTAACTCGGTGAAAATGCGGCCCACCTTTCTTAGACTGGTCAAGGCAGGATTTCATCAAGCGCTTTGATACTCCCAAAAATGTGACCATGTTTTATTTTCTAATTTTTGGTTCTATTTTTTTATTAGTACAACCACTCAACTATGAAGTTGGATTTTGAATATAAAACAATTACGGACTCATACTCATATAGACTACATAATATATCGTTTCGATATAAACCCTAGGCTCATACAGCAATAAACTAAGGTTAAGCAAGGCAACAATTAGTTATGAAGATGTAATTTATTAATTGGTAGGAATATAGGAGTACAGATATACCCACTATGTCAAATCATATAGCAATTCCAACACCTCTAGCTGAATAGAAAACATTTTATGAGAAAAAAGGACTTGTCTTTTTTACCCCAGATGGACACAAAAAGCTGGGGTAAAAAAACAACAACTTTACCCTACCAAAAATATTGGAACTGGAAGAAAGGTGATTGTTTTATGCTTATAATGGGAAAGGTGTTAACTAATGATCACTAATGTAATTACCCTCATGCTCTGCCGTGTTCTTCGAGGAAACAAGGAGAGAGTGAGGGTAATTACATTAGTGCTTCATGTATGGTACACATGTTCCCATCTAGCTAAAACAATCACCTTTCTTCCAGTTCCAATATTTTGGTACGATAAAGTTGCGAGGACAGTGCTAGAACTCAAGCTTTTGCTTTTTCAGAGTATGGGAAAAGTCAAGCGGTAAAAGAGTGTCTCTGAGGAAAAGAACAGGTAAAAACAATTCCATTAGAAAATGTGTCAATTTGGACTTAAGCAACATGGTTTTCAATACACTATAAAAAAATTTTTTGTTTTTTTTTTGTCTTCAAATAAAATTTGTGTCGTTTCGATTTCTCACGACTTATAAAGAGGGGTGCTTATTTTACCCAACTACCCTCCAGTTTCTTTTTTTACCCAATCTTACTATATCAAATAGATATTTCATATTACCAACTGACAAGCTTGGGAAATGGTTTTTTTCCGTCAAGATTAACACAAATAGTGCTATACACTACTGGAGGCTCAGATAAGGGTCAGCATAGCACAGTCAGTGTCATTGGTACTGCCCATAACTAACCTGCAGGCTCAGATAAGGGGTCAGCATAGCCACAGTCCTGCATGTACCTGCCCATACACTACTGGCAGCCTCAGATTAAGGTGTCAGCCTAGTACAGTCAGTGTCATGGTACCTGGCCATAACACTACGGCAGGCTCAGATAAGGTGTAGCATCATAGCACAGTAGTGTCATGGTACCTTGCATTACACTACCTGGCAAGGCTCAGATAAGGTGTGTCAGCATAGTACAGTCAGTGTCATGGTACCTGGCCATACACTACCTGGCCAGGCTCAGGATAAGGTTTGTCAGCATGCACAGTATGTGTCATGGTACCTGCCCATTTACACTACCTGGCAAGGCCTCAGATAAGGTGTAAGCATAGTACAGTCAGTGTCATGGTACCTGCCTATAAACACTACCGGCAGGCTCAGATAACCACCCCACCACCCCCCCCCCCCCCCGAGGGTGTCCCCACCCTTGGCCACGCACTCCACCCTAGCCAGCTCACCAGGTCAATGGTACCTGCCCATAACACTACCCTGAGCAGGCTCAGGTGGCAGCATAGCCAAGTCAATATCATGGTAACGGCCATACCACCACTTGACAAGCACAAAGAAGGAGTCAGATACTACTATGTTCTAATAACCGCGCTAGACGGTAACAATCAAAACCGCCATCACAATCCACACCAGGAAATGATCGGCCAAAGGCACTGTAGCTTGGGGCCATCTGTATGGGAGAAGTGGCAACTCTTTGAGAAGAAGAGTATGACAGCGCAGTGCATCTTAGTACCGCCGGCCTTCATCTGTCTTTCTCGTCACGTGCTATGATCCGCAGACACTCGGATGAGTTCACAACTTTGACCCCGGCAGTCACGTTTTGTGTCCTCGGAGAGCAGGGGTACGGGTAGCTGTCATCGGTCTCACTTGTGTCTGTCTCATCACGCATGCTTCCACTCATGGGCTGTGTAAAGTTTGTTGAACTGGCAGTCATCGGTCCAAAACCTGCATAGCGATGTCAGGGTATGTATAGAGGCAGTCGGAATACTTCTCCAGGCCCTGTTGAAATGGGGAAATCGACATTTCCTTAACATGAAGTAACTTGATGAAATTGCTCCCATACCGTCAGCCTACTATCAGTCTAACATGTATGCGCAATACTATACTGTTGCCCCATTATGGATGATTAACTTGACTAAATATTTTTCCCTAGGACAGCAAATTTGTTGAGTGCCCACTGGATGTCGTGTAAGCATCTTGCCGCTTACATATTATTATTAAACATAACATAACATAACAGTCGCATATTTATATAGCGCCGTTCCTAAAAAGCTCAAAGCGCTTTACAGAAAGAGGATCAAAAACGAGAAAAATAATAGGTCTTTAACAAAGATTTAAACGATTTTACAGAGGTAGCAAAACGAACAACGTGAGGCAGATTGTTATAGAGACGTGGAGCAAGAGCTGCGAAGGATCGATCACCATAACTGATACGGGTACGGGGAATGTCCAGCAACCTTCCGACTCAGATCTAAGACCTGATCTCGATTCACGCATGTTAACAAGATCGACAAGGTACCCACAATCACCATGGAGGGTTTTGAACAAAATCAACAGGATCTTAAATTGAGCCCGATATTACAAAATCCCAAAATTTCATGCGCTTTACAAAAACACAAACAGAATGGGGGGCTTCACTATGGTCTAGCTATTTGAATTGCCAGTCAGTTGAGCAGAATCTGTGATCATTAATTGGTTCTAATTGTGATCTACATCCTATGCGATCAAGGTAACCATAGTAAAAATAAAGTCTTCGCCTTAATTCCAGAAGTGAAAATGGCAGATCCATGAATACCTCTGGGTTGATATTTGACAAGGCCCTGTAAAATCATTCATTACATTTTTGTTTTAATCTGCTGCTTTACACACCATTAATAAAACCACCCTTTTCAGCCCTTTCACAACAAAGTTCCCGCCTGGTTTATTCAACAGCAGCCTAAGATCACCAGGGTGGCCGGCATCATCATCCTTTACCAACTCTGGCTTCGAAATCTCCACAACAACATCAACACAAGACGTTTGCTGTAACCGTCATCCTTCTACGTCCCATCCTAAATTCTACTCTCACTATCGAGGATGTGGACAAATGAATGTCTGGGCGGCCCCCAGCAGTGATTCATGGCACAGGACAGGGGGAAAGACCTGATGCAAAAATACATGCTCTATATTTTACTATAACAACTTGTTTTTATATGTTGACAAATCTCTTTCCCTTTGCAAATCCTTTGCTAACCTTCATTTTCTCACAGACCCCGCTCCTTTATTTATTTCTCTCTTTACAGACCTAAAATGATTTAGGTCGAGTGGAGAGTGCTTTCATTGAACTTCCTGGATAGCCCTGTATTACCTCCGATCATGTTATACCTGTTTGCCAGAGATTTATCTTGATGGCAATTGAATAGGGTTTCTCTACTGTAGAGTGCCATAATAGATGGCGTGCTTAAGCGACCACAAATAATTCAGTTTCTCCCCAAAATTGTCATTCTTGACCACATGTAGTCGGCAAGATGGCAGTTGGGAGGTATGGTCGACTCAAGTTGTGCTATGGCACTGAGAAATTGTGTTTAAAGCACTTGATATCTCCGCTCACCCTGCTGCTTTGTCACATCCCACATCCCTTTTCCTGCAGTGGCGCCACCATCACCGTCTTGTCCAGATTTTAACTGGCTCTTTTAACGTCTCAGATGGGAAAACAAGCGAGGTTCTGCTTTCCATATCAGATACTGATAGGGCACTCACACCTCTGCTTCTGATATTCAAAATATGTGGGTGAATGGTTGGAACATAGCAGCGTGTTTTAAACTGCAACATCAATGATTGTCGTTTAGCATATTGAAAATTTCAAACATGAGTTCTGCATAGCCCTCTTGTCCCGCATTTAAAACAACAGCATCCATTGGAATCACCCAAACAGACTTGCTCAGTTCGCTTTGTATGGCTGCATTCATAATAACGCCTAACAGGACGTGGGGTTTTGTTCCGCTCGCTGTCACACTGAATAAGGGTAGACCCGTGCGCGGTGCGACGTCAAAAAACTTTTATCGCGCAATTGAAACATTTTTCCTTTTACTGAAATACGGGGAATGGCCATGCCTGCAGAGAATCACCCGCTACATGTACTTATCTGATCGAATTTGGTTTTTGACAACCTCCAACCTAGCGTTGGCATACATGTCCTTTAACGGATTATACCATTTATTTCCACTTTTAGGATTCCATTTTATTTTCAACTACTAACGAGTACTAAACAACCTACAATATGCCTTGCGCAGACTAATACAGTGCTCAGTTCATTTTGAGCTTCAGCCGCATTATTCTTCGATAACTCATTCAGTATTGTAAGAGTTCATAACTAGTTGAAAGTTCTCTGTTAATATTCATTACGCAATTTTGGTGGCAATTTCTCACAGAATTTATTCAGATTTGCTTCCATTCATAAACCCTGTGTTGTACCGATACTGAGGATTGACATCTACTTCACCTGAATTGTAATGAGCAGAATCAATCCCATTTTTAGGAGGACGAACGTTGTATTCTACGGCCACCCTGGTACAGGTATTAATATGACATGGTATAGATTTGTCTGCTCCAATACATGCTACCTTTTCTTTGCCTTGAAGCATCTACACAGAAGAAATGGCAATGGTGAGTCTGCCGTACATGGCCTGAATTTGCCTGAAAGCTATTCAATTCAGTGAAGAAGCGTAGGTTTTACTTCACACTGTGTGCTATTTTTCCTACCTGGACACACACCACTGCTATATTTATTATAATGGGCAAAGCTTGTTGTCCAAATATGGCTCTACAGTAACTTCTCACACGACCACCCTCACCCACTTGTAATTTGGACAAGACGATTATTCAGCCAGTTGGGGGTGCAGATTTTTTTGGGACAGACAGATGGGGACAATTAGTTTCAGGTAGGGATAATCAATAATGTTGAACACAAGATAAGTATGACCTCATTTCATAATAAAACGTTGGGATGATACAAGTCACCAGGCAGCTTAACTCACCTCACCCCCCAGCATAACTGTATGTCAGCAAATGCCACTTTTTCTTCGACAATGACTTACAGCTGGGGATGATTTGAAGTCTTAACCTCACCCTCAGGCCCACTGTACCTGTATGTCAGCCACTGCCACTTCTTCCTTTCCACAAGCCTCAAAAAACATACTCGAGGTCAGTCCTTCGGTGGTGGCCGAAATCCGACGAATCGGTAATGGAGAAGAAACGTCGTGCTGGTGTCACCAGAGCCATAGGGTATCTCCCTAAGGAATTCCCATCACCATCCAGCACTTGCCCCTCTGTAACATCCTCTCCCATACACTGGGGAACAGCACGATGAGCCATACTGTAGATGGTGGAAACAAGTTCTTAAACAACCCCAGTGACAAAGCAAGCAAAATCCAAAAACCTAATATGTAGATATGTACATCAATGCCATCGTAGCTCAAACCATACAAATGAAACTAATCAGGAAGCTGAAAGGATAGTGATTTCTTGACCCCGGGCATCGGCTCAGCATCCTGGACTCATCTTGTATAACAAGGTTTTCACTTTGGCTCTGTTGACATAGGACTTACCCCAAAACCAATATGGCTCTAGGACCTGCCTGATTTGATTTTTACAGCCCAGTTACAAATCAGACTGGAAGTATAAATAATATAAAATGTAATAAATAGGTGAGGAAAATCATTTTTTTGGTCAGTTAATTATGTGAGAAGGGAAATTTCAAATAAAAGAAGCAGTAGAACTAGGCAACATGAGAGTAAATCAGAATCTTTTGATTTGCTATGTTTGAAGACTACAGTGAAAGTGCTTTAAACATGGTTGTAGATTATAGTTGAACCTGAGCGAATTAGTGTGTAGTGAGTTATTGCCGGACAGCAACTAACCTGACTCAAAAAGGTTCCACGAACCCCAGCGACCATTTGGATTCGTATGCTCATTACAACAGAATGGGAACCAGCAGAATTTTCTTATTGCTTCATATTGCAGCTTAGTACTTAAGCTGTGTGAAAAAAGACAAAATTTTCAATTTCGTGAATGTGAAAAAATTACTCAGGGTGCTGAAAAAACAAACTTTCTCCCTATTCCGCCTATGTTGGTTAACCAGGTCTGACAGTAATATGGTGGATGAGAGTTAGCAAGGGCTACCCTTAGGTAGTAATACTTAGTAATTACTTAGTGAAATTACTTGGCATCCAGGAGAACAATTACAATGTTTCAGTTCAACTAACCCTGATTCCAACTAACCCCACTCGCCCCTATAGGGTATCTCTCAGAAGTATATGCAAATGAGCTGGAAGTATAGTTGATCAAATACCCTACACGGAGTGTGCATATTGAGACCAACTCCCCTTTCGAGCCGCCCAACGACCATTTTCAGTACTACCGCACAGCCATCGAGCCTCATCATGAACTAATCGGGCAGGGCAGCGAGACTAACGTCGCCAATGACTGGATGACTAATTAGGGCCAGGAGCTACCCCAGGCGGGCCAGGGCAAGAATCGTAGCCGTACAGCGAATGAGTATAAACCAAGGTGATTTCACATATGACCCAAAATCAACAGGCCCAGTAACGGGTTAGGGTGCGTGGTACCCAGCTTTTTTGGAAGCGGGAATACCGAGCCTGGACCGTATCGGTTGCTGGTACCGGTATTCGCGCTTGCCTAAATCTTGCTAGCGATAGTTATAATATACTGGGACTGCGTACTTGAGTCACTGTATGGGGACATCTGGGTCACAATGTTTCTTCTTTATACGTGTATCATTCTCCATGTAAACAAGATGCCAAGAAAAAAAATATTTGGTGCAATAAATGTTCATATTTTTGTTTTTATCGAGAGCTGAAAAGAATTTATGACACGTTACGTTATGGCCCCCCCCCCCCCCCCCCCCCTCCCAAACAGCCATGCATGTGACCACTGTCGTGATGGTAGTTATAGTACACAGGAAGTTTAGACTAACCCCCTACAAATACTACATTCTTCTAACGTATTTGTATGTCGGCCACAGCCCTGCCGAAACGCCGTACGGTCAGTTGATAATTCGGTATTGTTGTGTAGCGCACTGTACATTAATAATGTGCGCCCAATTCCCCTGATATTTATTCAGTGGAATTGGGAAGCACATGAATGCAGTGAACATACGTAGTGCAGCCTCCCCTTAAGCGCCATTGACCCCCATGAGACATAAATTACACTTTTAGCTCCTGGACCCAGAGATTTGTGATGGAACCAGGGCCGTTTTTTCCAGGACCAGGAGCCACTTGTTAAAATTATGTTATGAAGCGATTTGATAGTATGAGTTGTATGTCAAAACATGACATTCACATTGCTCAAGTGTTAATTGTTAATATATTACAGTAAGTTCCCGATGAATAAGCAGTAGGCCTACCAGTGTACCACATGTCACTACTCAATACATAGGACAATGTGCCACCAATTTTCTCTGTGTCTGCAGGCAGTTGTAGTTGCATCACTTGATGCATAATGAATGAAAAGGTTTTTGGGTTTTTTCCCTTTCGATTTACTCAACTGTGTAATTGTTTAGTGTTCTGGGATTAATCATTGCCCCCCCTGTTCTGGGATTAATCATTGCCCCCCATGGCCCCATCCCTCCTCCCCCCCCCCATGGCCCCCAAACCCTCCCCTCCCCCCCCCCTTGGCATCCTTCTCAAGGATGTTAGACCGAGGTAATTAAACACAGAAGAAAAATTCCCCTAACCCCAAAAGCCTGATATTATTGGCCGTCTCGCGATCCTTTGCCATATTTGCCTACTATGTTCAACTCTTTTTGTGGTATGTTATCTGCACAGCTCATTGTATATTTCCCCAAAATAGACCTGGTGCCCTGTGAGAACAGATCACCTGTTGAAAACCCCTAAGTGATTGGTCGATGATTTTACTACCAAACTTTTTCTCAATAACAGTTTCACACATGCGCAGTGTGAACAGGATTATATGGTGCATGTCTGACCCTACACCTGTGACTACTGTACTGTTTTTCAATGTGGCACTGGCACATATATTGGTTCAAATAAACCCAAATATAATCATGTATTTGCTGACTGGAAAAGGAAGGAAATGCTACTTTCTCTCTCACGGGGGGGCATGTATGCATGATCAATTTTTTCTTGTTTCTGAAGTTTCAGTAATGTCCAGACTCTCGTGCATATTGAACATGTTTTGAAGCTTAAGAGTGAAAGAATTATATCAGGCTAACGATGCAAATTGAGGTTGAAAAAAAAAGAGTATCCTAATTCAAACAACACACTGTTTGCATCTTCAAACTTAACATGATGCGATACCTAGCGAACCTTCCGAATTTGTGCTCTTAATATTCTTTGTTCCAGTGTTTTTAGTATTTGGTTGGCACAAACCACCTTCAATCCTTCCCCATACCTTGTTTGTTAAGAATGCTATTACTTTTAACGGTTTCGGCAGTATGATATTTCAATGCTTTATGCTAATAATTACTACTAAATCTGAAAAAATTTCAGCAAAATTCTGGTTTTGCTGTCATGGGCTCGCCGCCTCCGTATACAGGTTCGCCATCATAGTTTTTGGGAGTTACTGTGCTTCACGGCACTGGCGATAAAAAAATTATTCTTTTGTCTATCGTAACTGGAAGAGGATGACTTGTATTAAAATATGTAAAAAAAATAAAATGCAACCTCCTCATTCGCCTGCAACTTTCCTGTGATCTTTCCATCAGAGGTATTCATTTTTTCAATAACGAAGCATGAGTTTGAGTTGTACAGGCCCACATCATTTACAATCACGAAACTCTCGTACCGTAACGATCGGGCAACAGCTTTGTATGAAGGAGTCATGCAGGCTTCTTAGTCGGTACTAGATTCTGCACTGTATTTACCACGTGTGCCAGTGCCTAATTTTGCCCTGCCGTGTGTGGATACGATACTGTATATGGCACGATCGCAACCATCGTGCATGATTGTTCATGTGCTACTATCGATGTCTGCATATTCTCTGTATGCAGTGGGCACTTGGTATTAATGAGAAACTTCAGGCTGCCTGCACTAACTGACTCCTGAAGTAATTTATTAACGCTAGAGTTAATTCTTATCTGCTATTATTTTCACCGATCATTCTAACTACGGGCGCTTTTCCAAAAATAAGGGGGCGCCTGGCATCCAAGAAAGTAGCACACCATGTCTCAAAGTTACCAGAAGCCCTGGGGTAAAAATCGCCTGGCGCCCGCTTCTGTGAAGCCTGGGTAAGAGTGTGACCACGTGTTCTCAGCAGGGCTTATTTTCAAAGTAGGGGCACACCTGGCGAGTGAGCTAGCACCCTACAGCTTTGCATGTTACATTCGTTGAAGCTGCGATGTCCGCTGCGGCTGGGATATTCTGAAATAATGGCAAAATACACATCTCGCAACACACTTGGGTGCAGTTTTAACCTTTTACTATAGGCTGTGGATGCTCGCGATGTATGCGGCGAGTGGGATCGGCAAAAAATAAACTGGATTTTGGTAATTTTAATTAGTACCCGGGATTAGTAGCACTAATCGGTATTTCTTCGTACCGGTAAAGTAACCATGCAGTTGACAGTTGGTACTGCTAGTAACCGGTGCAGCGAGTACCGGTGCAGCGGTACCGTTACTACTAATAACGATACCGTTATACCGGCAACCCTAGTGACTGGTGGGGCCGAATTGCATTGAAGTTAAACCCAATTACCCCATGGTACAAGGGTGGCTGAAATTAGTGTTATGGGTTAGGTCCAGGTGTGGTTAGGGTCCGATTCCATTTACGGATTAAATCCCTCCTGTTATCGTTACCTAACACCTAAAATACACAGTAACCCCCACCCGCACTAACCTACTCAATCCCAATCCCTAGCACCACCTCAGAATACCAGGGGTATACATTAGCATGCAATCAATGCCAATGGGCCTCCAGTTGGGGACACAAGCTTTATTTAGAACCACTCAACGGATGCAATTCAGTGTAATGAGTGTCCGTATGGTCGTCCGCTAAGAAAACCTAGCCTAGGCCTATGCCTACCATTGCAACGTTCATAATTAATATTATACTGTACGCCTAACGTTGGGCCCTATTGCGGACACTGGGGGAATACAATTGGCACTTTACCGATTCTAACACAGATAACTGCAGTTAACCGATATTAATATATTACCAATTTCAAACGGAACCTCGTCATTTTGTCTCCTCGCCTTGTTTTTACAAATCAGCTCGAAGTCCCCGACGAGACCGAAAATAACACCGAACTCGAACTCATTGGCACTGACGCTAGCTAACCAATAAGGCAGCGCACATAGCCATTAGCCATCGCGCGGAACAATAAGCTTTGCGAAATGTCAACAATACACAGCGTACGAGGTTGCGCTGGTGCATCTACCGATCAGAATTTCGATTTGAAGTTCATCTCTGTGCGTTTGTTTATTCGCCCGGCGCGGAAAGAGATTTTTGAAAGGGCATTTGGTAATATTTCGAAACTGGATCGACCATGATGGGGTGTTTCGAGTGGGGAGCGGTTCCTCTACCACCCTGGGGGCAAAGTGTCACAGGGAGCGCCATGGGCCCGGGAAAGTAGATCGCGTGACGTGAACGTGGTATTATATTGGTATGTCCACCAACTCCTTATGGCTAAGCATCCTCATCTACTTTTTTTTAACTGAAACCACAGATTAAATCAACCTCTTGATTTAACACATGTCCCGTGGTCCCAACTATATTCTTCATGATTTTTTTCCATTTCAAGGCTGGAGTGTGCGCCTTGTCCACTCCAGCATCCCCGTCTGCCGCCTTTCTGAATTTGTCGCTGTTGCGAATGATTTTCAACTTCTCTGGCTCAAAGTCGCTCTTCCTTTTCCTCGCTTGCCTAAGGTGTTCGGTGTGTTTACCGTTCGCCCAACTGTAATAATCACGAGGCTCTATTCTCGCAACTCACCTCTGCTGTTGAATTACTAATTCAACGTTATAACGACTGTGAAATGCTTTATATGGGTGATTTCAATGTGCATAAGGCAGAATGGTCATTACACTCTACTGCTCCTCTGATAAGAGCTGGTGTCGAAGTGAGTCTTTTGCTATACCAATGGTCTCACCCAGCTCACAATCTCTCTGATTATAGGCGATAAAATCGCGATCCGTCGCGAAAACATGGGATTTTCGAAGGGCATTTGTAAACATTTCGAAACTGTGATTTCACCATGATGGGGGTTTCGGTAGAGGGAGTCGCTTACACCCACACTTCCGGCTACCCGGGGGGCAAAAGTGTCACAGCGCGTATTAAGCCCAGAAGGCTTGATACGGGAAGTGTGACCTGTGACATAGGACACAGTATATAGCGATAACATCCGATCCGGTCGCGAAAACGAGTATTTTCAAAGGGGTTTTGGTAATAATTTCGAAAATGTGATCGACAATGATGGTGGAGTGTTCGGTAGAGGGAGAGGCCCCTCTACACCACAATTCCGCTACCCTGGGGGCGGCAAAGTGTCACAGCGAGCCCCATTGGCCCGAGAAAGTAGGCCCCGCGTGACGTTAACGTGGTATTAGGCAGATAAAATCGCGATCCGGTAGGGGGAAGAAAAAAAATGGCGCCGCATTTCAAAAGGGCCATTATGGTAACCATTTCAAAAATGTGATCCGCCCATGATGGGGGTGTTTCGGGTAGGGGAGAGGTTCCCTCTACAACCACCTACGCTTGCCATGGGGACCAAAGTGTCACAGCGAGTACTATAAGCCCAAAAGGCTGATACGGGCAAAGTGGGAATAGACGCAGCTATATATGCGATGAATCGCGATCGGGGGTCGCGAAAAACGGATATTTTCAGCGGGCGTTTCGGTAAACATTCCGAAAACTGTGATCGACCATGATGGGGGTGTTCCGGTTAGAGGAGGAAGAGACCAACTTACGATACACTTCGCTACCCGGGGGGGGGGCAAAGAAGTGTCACAGCTGGGCGCATAGGCCCGGAAAAGTAGGACGCGCGATGACGTGAACATGGTATTATAGGCGATAAGATCGCGATCCGGTCGGGAAACATGGGTATTTTCGAAAACGCATTATGTAACAGTTCGAAAACTGTGATCGGCCATGATGGGGGTGTTTCGGGTAGAGGAGAGGTCTCTACCACACACTTCGCTACCCTGGGGGCCAAAGTGTCACAGCGGGCGCCATACGCCCGGGAATGTAGGCCCGCGTGACGTGAACGTGGTATTATAGGGGAAAAAATCGCGATCCGGACGCGAAAACGGGTATTTTCAAAGGCCATCTTGGATAAAACATATCGAAAACTGTGATTGGCCATGTTGGGGGTTGTTTCGGGTAGGGGAGAGGTCCCTCTACCACCACCCTTCCGCGGCCCGGGGGCGCAAAGTGTCACAGCGAGGAGCATAAGCCCCAGAAGGATGATAAGGGAAGTGACATAGACGCAGTAAATGGGCGAAAAAATCGCGATCGGGTCGCGAAAAAAAGGGTATTTTCAGAGGGCGTTTTGTAAACATTGCGAAAACTGTGATTGACATGAATGGGGGTGTTTCGGGTAGAGGAGAGACCCCTCTACCATCACACTTCCGTACCCTGGGCGCAAAGTGTCACAGCGGCGCCATGGGGCCGGGAAAGTAGACTCGCATGACAGTGAACGTGGTATTATAGGGATAAGATCGCGATCCGGTCGGGAAATATGGGTATTTCGAGGGCATTATGGTAAACATTTCGAAACTGTGATTGACCATGATGGGGGAGTTCGGTATAGAGGAGAGGTCCTATAACCCCACACCTCCGCTACCATGGGGGCATAGTGTCACAGCGAGCGCCATAGGCACGGGAAAGTAGGACCCGAGTGACGTGAAGTGGTATATAGGCCGATAAAATCGCGTCCGCGTCGGAAAACATGGCGTATGTTCGAAGGGCATTATGGTAACATTCGAAAATGTGATCGACCATGACGGGGGTGTTTCGGGTAGGGGAGAGGTCCCTATACCACCACACTTCCGAATACCCTGGGGGCAAAGTGTCAAGGAGAACCAAAGCCCAGGAACGGCGAACACGGGAAGTGTGACACAGCCGCAGGATATAGGCGATAAAATCGCGCTCGGTGGAAAAACATGGGTATTTCGGAGGGCATTATGGTAAACATTTCGAAACTGTGAACGACAATGATGGTGGGTGTTTCGGGTAGAGGAGGAGGTCCCTCTACCACCACACCTCGCTACCCTGGGGGCAAAGTGTCACAGAGGAAGGCCATAGGGCCCGGGAAAGTTAGGCATGCGTGACGTGAACCGGGGGGTTGGTATTACCATATCAGCGATAAAATCGCGATCCTGTCGAAAAACATGGGTATTTTCGAAGGGCATTAGGGTAAACAATACTTCCGAAACTGTGATCGACCATGATGAGGGGGTTTCGGGTAGGGGGAGGTCCCTCTACCACCACACTTCCGCTACCTGGGGGCAACAAGTGTCACAGCCAGTACCATAAGCCCCAGAAAGCTACACGGGAAGTGTGAATAGACGACAGCATATAGGCGATCAATCCGATTTTTTTTTGTTTCCGTTTTTTTTTTTTTTTTCGGGAAACATGGGTATTTTCGAGGGCATTATGGTAAACATTTCGAACTGTGATCGACCACGTTCACGTCACGCGGGCCTACGCTCCCGGGCCTTGGCGGCCCGCTGTGACACTTGCCCCAAGGTTAGCGGAGGAAGTCAAAGGGTGGTGAAGAGGGACTCTCCTCTACCCGAAACACCCACATCATTGTCGATCACTGTTTCGAAATATTTACCATAATTGCCCTTCGAAAATACCCATGTTCGACCGGATCGCGATTTTATCGCCTATATACTGCGTCTATGTCAGACTTCCCGTATTAGCTTTCTGGGGCTTTTGTAATCGCGGGGACACTTTGCCCCAGGGGGGGGGTAGCGGCAGTGTGGTGGTTAGAAGGGGACCTCTCCCCTACCCAAAACACCCCAATCATGGTCGATAACAGTTTCGAAATGTTTACCATAATGCCCTTCGAAACTACCCATGTCTTCCGACGGATCGCGATGTATATCGCGATAATACCACGTCACGCGGGCCTACTTTCCCGGGCCTATGCGCCGCTGTGACACTTTTCCCCCGGGGTAGCGGAATGTCGGTGGTAGAGGGACCTCTTCTCTACCCGAAACACCCCATCATTGTCGATCACTGTTTCGCACTGTTTACCATAATGCCCTTTCAAAATACATGTTTTCCTACTCGGATCGCGTTTTATCGCTATCTATGCGTCTATGTCAACTTCCCGTGTTAGCTTCTGGGGCTTATGGTCCCTCGCTGTGACACTTTGCCCCCATGGTAGCGAAGTGTGGTGGTAAAGGGACCTCTCCCCTACCCAAAACACCCCCATCATTGTCGTTCACAGTTTCGAAATGTTACCATAATGCCCTTCGAAATACCCCATCGTCTTCCGCACCGGATCGCGATTGTATCGCTGTATAATACCACGTCACCGGGCCTACTTTCCGGGCCCTATGGCGGCCCGCTGTGACCTTTGGCCCCAGGGAGCGGAAATAGTGGTGGTAAGGGACCTCTTCTACCGAACACCCCCATCGTGGTCGATCACAGCTTCGAAATGTTTACCATAATGCGTTTGGAAAATACCCTGTTTTCCGGCCGGATCGTAATTTTATCGCCTATATACCTGGCGTCTATGTCACACTCCTCGTGTTAGCTTTCTGGGGCTTATGGTACCGCTGTGACACTTTGGTCCCCCAGTGTAGCGGAAGTGTGGTGTTTGAGGGACCTCTTCATCTACCCGAAACACCCCCCTCATGGTCGGTCACCGTTTCGAAATGTTTACCACAATCCCTTCGAAAATAATTGTGTTTTCCGACCCAATCGCGATTTTATCGTGATAAATACCACGTTCACACGCACGCCGGGGCCTACTTTTGCCGGCCTATGGCGCCCCGCTGTGACACTTTGCGCCCCCTCAGGTAGCGAGCGGAAGTGTGGTGCTAGCCGGGACTCTCCTCACCCGAAACAATCCACATCATGGTCGATCCCGTGTTTCGAAATTTTACCATAATGCCCTTCGAAAATACCCATGTTTTCGCGACCGGATCGCGATTTTATCGCCTATATCCTGCGTCCTATGTCACACTTCCCCTGTTAGCTTTCTGGGGCTTATGGTACTGGCTGTGACACTTTTCCCCCATGGTAGTCGGAAGTGTGGTGGTGAGGGACTCTTCCGAACCCCTAAACACCCCCCATCATGTGATCACCGTTTTCGAATGTTTTTACCATAATGCCCTTCGAAATACCCATGTTTTCCGACCGGATCGCGATTTTATCGCTGATAATACCACGTTCACGTCACGCGGGCCTACTTTCCCGGGCCCATAACGCCCGCTGTGACACTTTGCCCCCAGGGTAGCGGAAGTGTGGTGGTAGAGGGACCTCTTCCCTACCCGAAACACCCCATCATGGTCGATCACAGTTTCGAAATGTTTACCATAATGCCCTTCGAAAATACCCATGTTTTCCGACCGGATCGCGATTTTATCGCTGATAATACCACGTTCACGTCACGCGGGCCTACTTTCCCGGGCCTATGGCGCCCCGCTGTGACACTTTGCCCCCAGGCTAGGAAGTTTTCTGTCCTCTGAAGGAGTCCTCCCCTAATTAGGACGCTATCTGCCACTAGTTACGTTTGTGCACATATGTTCTCACTCCAGCTAGCACTTTACAAACATCCTCGGACATTATCTGTTTATAACGGTCATTACGCTACACCGTAGAAAAATTACCAAAATTATAGCGAGGGACTCCCGGGTTCCTAAAATGGCGATCCCTTATCTGTTTTCGTACAAATGCTTATTGTCGCTGGCTTATTGGTCGCTGCCGTCCGCCAAATCTCGAACTCGAAGCCAGCAAGCGGAGTAGTAGTGATGCGAATTTTTGCTTCATTCTAGGTTGTGGGCAACAGTCGCTCACAAACTGCTTCCGAAATTCGTGAAGCATACCCTGTTCTTCTCTATCATGAAAATTTCAACGCATGTGCAAGAACTAAAAGAAATGTCATTTCCCTCATTAAAATGATATAAAACCCTTTCCCGAGTAAATCTAATTTCATTTTATTGTTCGATCCAGGCGCTTCACCAATTGCCATGTCGCAGCTCCGCGGTACGTTCATAGAATAGATAGACTGAGGGAGTTCTGTATCTTGCAGGCAATTGAACGCGCGGTGAATGCTGGGAAATACACCCAAAAGATCGAAGCCTATGTGGCAGTGCATGACTGTGGCCGGTGGCAACGGACGGGTCAATTTTATCATCGTTATTTCGGGAAACTCGTAGTAAATTGGAAAACCATTCTGCTTGAAAAATATGGGAAAATACCTAAAAAATAAGATAGTAAGCTTTTGGACGGCAAAAAATTCAGAGTGAAATTATTTTAAATGGCAAAAACCAGTTTGTGCGAGATGGGCACTACATATCAGTACGGCAATGTCAATGAGTCTGTAATTCAAGTAGGCCTTACAAGCACCAGGCGTATGTGCAACTGCCTGTCTGTGCTACGCGTACGAGGAACTCAGGTGGTAAACAGATAACCGGTGACTGGGAAAAACTTTGCCATTATTCGAAACAGTAAGATGCCTAGCTGCTCAGGGCCCAAAACTGCAGAAACAAACACCTGTACAGAAAATACGGGGTTGAGTTTTCGCCGGTAAGGTAGTGACAAAGCTAGGCCTATTTATTGACAATGATAGCGGGTTGTTTACAACATAATACAGTAGGTATCGTCCTAATTAGACGATGTAGGATAATTAGGGTGGACTGATCAAACCTTCAGATGATGTTGTGTCAGCGGTATGTATTACAACAGAGAAATGTGTTCGAAGAAAATGCTCGCCTCCACACCAATTAAGCCGGCCTCCTCATGCTCCATGCACTTGCATCAGCCATGTTTCACATGTTAATTGTAATTGAGGAGACTGCAGCCAAAATGTTTCTTCTTTGATGACTCACTATGAACCCTGTTTTGATGTGCTGCTAACTGATCCAATATTTTTGTATTGATCAAAACACTACGGTCTGTCATCACATTACGTTAAAATCAGAATGTACCACCTGGCTAAATCAACAGAACAAATCACAGCTAGGATCAAAGGTGGAGGAAAACTCTAAGCAAATTTGTGCTGTTCAAACACCAGGAATCACAAGGTTCATAGCCTGTTGTCAATTATGTCTAACATTCAGCACATGAACAGATTTCGCTGAAGGAGATGAATATTCAAGCAGAACAACCTTTTTTTTACCTCATGCATACACTATTTTTAGATTTTAATCTAAGAATTATTAGTACTATTTATTAATCAGTAATTTGAATATGTATGAAACTTAGAAATCTTGGTATGTAGATGGATATGGTTGATATTAATTATTTTCTCAGAGAACATTGATTACCTGTAGCTTATGTGTAAGTGTAGTGCATTTGTGTAATGTATGGTTATGAAATAGGCTATAAAGCCTATAGGCCCTTTGTTTTGCTTTTTAAGGGAAATTACCATTCCCTTTTGGGCATATCAGTAAACTATTAAGAAAAATGACTTTTTGCTTATAGGAAAATAGAATTTTCGAAAGGACCTGCAAATTATCAATAGGAATTTGCTGATAAAAATCCAAGATTATTTTTTTAACCTCTACTTAATCCCATCTTCAACATCTATTAATGCAAATTAATAGTACTAGACTTAACCTCTAATTCCTCCCATAGTTAATTTCACCACTGATACTTCAATGCAGGGAATGTCCACCATATTGGTCAGTAGTCACTGTAACACTCACCATGCTATCTAGCTCTTTAAAATGTAAAACATGCATGTATATTATATTTTATTCATCTCTGAGAAAGCTGTTAAAATACACTGTACCAGAAATCACAGCAGTGTATAATTTTATCTGCATTTCCGGTATTTTATAATCCAAGAAAGTGCGTGTTATCTAATATCTACAATCAACCTAATATAAAAAAATCACTCACATGCTGAAAATGCAGTCATCCCCGGCCTGTTTTTAGGTTTTCTAGAGGCCTTTGACTCCCCAGCACTGCTCACAAAGTTCCCTAAAATTGCAAAGCGAGATGATTCACATCGTCCAGAAAAGTTGGTAGAGGGAAGACATTTTACTGACTGATCAAAGGAGTAAGAGAAGGCAGCAAGAGAGTCTAACTAAGAAGTGCTTTCAAACAGTTACAGCCTTTACAGCAACATGCTCAACCCACTCTGCTCCAGTTTGATTAGATCAATTTTGTGGCCATTTTTATAGCCTATACTCCCCTTGCAGCATTGTTCAGAAAGTTTCAATTCAGGAATGATATGCTCATTATAGGCAGACAACTTGAGTCAAGCCGGTCCAGAAAACAGAATGTGTAGATCGCGAAGTCTAGCAGGGCCTAGATGTGTACAGTGGCGGCTACTGTAGCATTTCAACAGAAACCATACTTTAAGAAACTCCTCCGTCCGGTTCACGAGATATGCCCACCCAGCTAATTCAGTCCTCAAAATGACTTGACCAAAGAAATGAAATTAGAAATATATAGCATCATCATTTACATTACCTTGCCTGGACACAGTGGCGTAGCTACGGGGGTGGGGGGGGGGGGGGGGTGTGGGGGGGGGGTGCCGAGGCCACCCCCATGAAATCGTCGCCCCCCCCATTGCCCCCCCCCTACTGAAGATTGGGAAAAACACTTTTTGACCAGGGTTAACCTGTTTCAAATCTCAACAATTGATCGAATTTGTCATTAAGAGACCTAATTCTAACCAAATGTCAGTGAAAATTAACAAATTTCCCTCACACTTCAAGCGGGGATCACTTGTTCTCAGCATCGAACGACACACAAGTAGTATATTAATTCATGTCCCCAAGCTTTCATACAAACCTTGACATGGTCACTCATCGAAATGCCGAAGGCTTAATGATTTCTGACTGCAAAAACTGCATTCTAAACTTATCGTGTATACAAGTTTTTGACCTGACACCCAAACAATTGGGATCATGTACTCATTATGAGAAACACACATGCCAAGTATGAGTTTCATCCATCCAAGTGAGGTCCAGTTATCTTGTTTACAAGCTGAAATTGACGAGGGTATCAACTTTCAAAATATTCCTCTTTTTTCACAAAAAATGAAACCAGGTCTACATTAAAAACTTATAGGGTTCTTAAAAATAATAGGGTTCTTGTACTCCCGATAAGAGAGCTACACACCAATTTCATCAGACTGGTACATTATGGGCTTATCGTGTCCACAAGCCTTTGGCCTCTGTTGACCTCAGATGACATCAACGCAATATGGATCATGTATTCATCATGGGAAACAAGTAAGTAAACAGCTGTTTCATCCATCCAAGTGAGGTCAACAGGCGCGAATCCATGTGGGGAGGGGGGGGGGGTTCTGGTTAATCCCATCCCCGGCCTTTCCAGTAGATATGTCATTTTTCTACGTGTCAGCCCCGGCCCCTTTGTGATTAGTCCGGTGAATATCATTCGACTTAGTCATACCTTATATTTTTCACCTGTCTAGATTATTCATTTCGGGATTCTTTGCAATACGACTGCCGGGTAAAACGTTCTGTGTAAACTCCAGAAGATGTTTGTCTATGATGCACAGACTTATTGAATTTTCTGGATAATTTCCTAGAATCGTGACAACCGAAAAATCACAATAAATGTTCCCAATGAGCCTCAGATTGCACTAGGGAGCATCTAGAAGTTGAACCCAACAGCTTCCAGAGCTCTAGGGCGAGCCCTGGACCCACGCCGAGAGGACTTCGCGCCCGAAAAGTGCGCTCGCGCACACAAGGGATTGGTCTGTCTGTACTCGATTCTCGAGTCACGCCCTAATGCGGACCTGCATCCATGCCGAGAGGACTTCGTGCTACGCGCCCAAGAGGTGCGCTGTTCGCACATAGGGATTGATCTGTCTGTACTCGATTCTCGATTCACAGCAGGAATATCTCCCCCCCCCCCCCCTTCTTGGGAGAAATCTGTATCCACGCCGTTCACAGTATTGTTGCTTCATGGTGCCACCAATCACTTTTACTCACCATAAGCCATCATGGATTGAGAACACAACCGTCAGAGCATGTTTGGTGGAGAGTGTATCGCATTCTACAGACACCAAAATTGACACTTTTTTTTCAGCGTGATCCAGCGAGGTTCGGGGCAAGTTTCTGGGCTAATCCAATGTTTGCGAGAAATACATTCTCACACACCTTCTTTTTTTCTCAGAATGACCCATAATTTACGCAAACCAAAAGCAATATAGTTCTCGTACCCGTAAGAAGCTCTACACACGTCAATTTAGCCGTGATCTGGGCAATTGGTGTTGTACTCGTTGTGTGCAAGTGGTAGACCTCTAGTGATCTCAGATGACCTTCAAATTCATCCAAACAATTGTTCTTTTCACTCATGCATGTATTATAAGTATGAGCTTTTGGTAGTAAACTTGTAATCGGAACAATTGCGGAGTATGAATGAAAAAAGGTCAACTTCCATACGCGCAGTGGAACATCTTTTATCCATCAACGGCCCAAAAAAATATAGTATATTTCGTCTCACTACTTGCAAAATTGTCCACTTGGTACTACGTTAAAGTGGGGTTCAATACAGGAGCTAGTTTTTTTTTTAATGGACCAGCAGGTGTTTCTCCAGAATCCAAAATGAAACAATCAGTTCAGAATTTTTTGGTTGTGCTATCTTCAACAAAATACACGAGAAATGCCGTTTCCGGCCATCTGAGAGGTCTCCCAGACCAAAAATTTCCGTGTACCGATTCCGCCCGCTCCACCCATGTGGGCGCTCACCTCTGTAGATTGGTCATACATAATGAATCTCATATGCCTTGCCCCCCCCACTCCAAGACCCCGGCACCCCCATGGCCCCCCTACTGGAAATCTCTGGCTCTTACGTATAACTGCTGTACACTATAGCATGTATGGTTTTTACTAGCTGTTGACTCACAATGCTTTTTGTTGCAGCCAATAAGCTTACTGAATTACAATCAATTGCTAAATCTTCCCCACTTTACTTTCGAATGATTTAGCTTCTGAGTTATATTCGCTGCCGACAATTAGGTGCAGCATCCAGGTCTGCAACCCTTGCTGGCCTTGGATATGAGGTGATTCCTCTGCTCGGCATTAAAAACCATTTTAAGAAAAAAGTCGCAGGCACTGCGGCACGGTGTTCAGATTGGTGTGTCCCTAAAAAATTAGTCCTCCAGAATGAAAGGCCAAAGACTGAATGATCCTGAAAACCTCCAAAACATAGACCCCTAAAAGGTAGTATAAAGACAGAAGATCCTCAAAGCAGCGGCGGCACCATGTATTTGCAACCGAGGATTGTCAGATTCTGCAGCACTGATGCCCTGACATAAACCCCACTATGATGGCACTAGCCACACCATGCAAATGACCATCAACAGCATTTTGGCCCGTTAATTTTCCCTGTCCAACAACTTTCATTTCATTTCTGCTTGTGGTTTTAAAATGTACCTCACTAGCAATTCATGAAAATGGGGAGGGGAGGGGAGGTGGGAATGAGAGGTAGATCTAAGTGACACATGGTGTCCACGTCTCTGTACGCGACCTCCTTTCCCGGCCCCACAGCCAGCCTGATTACTCCCTGTGGGCGCCGCTGCTGCCCCAAAGTGTTTGTTTTGAATTGTTGTTATAAAGGCCTTCTTTTGGGCGCACCCGTGGAAGTAGAGTAGGAATAGCTGGGAATTTCATTGTTTTGCCACCGCACTACTTATTGGCTGTATTGATCTGCAGTTCATACCAAATGGTCTATGCAATTTTGCTCTGTCAGAAATATTGTCACTCACTCCATGTGTGCATACTCTCCCCAAGGCCTAGCGAGATTTCCACTGACTTGAATGTGGTCTGTGCTAGGTAATTGGGCTACCCTATTTGCAAAGGAGTTTGGGGAGGTCATGTCATATCATTCACCTAGAGTTGTCGAGTATGCCTGCCTTTGTAGTTCTTCACATCGCACTTAAGCTACGTAGTCCCAACGCTAAGCCTAGATGTATGCTCTAGTACGGTACGACTCTCGTTTTCATTATCAGTGTGGAAGGGGTAGAAACGAAAGATGTCTACATCCTGCAGAATCTAACAGCACAATCGCGAAGAACTATTCTCAAAATCTCAGAGTAATAAATTCTTTACAGAAATTGATTCGTATATAGCACCATACCTGCTTCAATATTGCATTCTTTAAGCCGACAAATCGGCGTATCATTGCTCGCCTCCGATTCTCTGGTTTAACTACATTTACCCATTTGCGCGAACGGTTATTTTTGGGTGCATTTCCCAGGATCCCCGCGCGTTCAATTGGCCGCAAATTGTTGAACAGTAACATATGGGCGATGTTACGTCTACGTATATAGGTCTGTGGATACGTTACGCGCGGTCAATAAAAAAAAACTAGAGCACTGATGGTGCTGCAATTAGAAAGAAAAACAAATCGCTCCTACCGAAACCAGACCGGAATGCCAGGGACACCAGTCCAGCAGTGACCTCTGTGGTTCCGGGGTATCGAGACAATGATTTGACCTGAACAACATTTATTCCATAGAGTAGACCGACAAATCGGTCTCATGAATATGAATTTATCGACTTCAGTCTGCAGACCCAAAATAGTGTTTTTTCGCAATGGGAATAGACGTCCAATATTGAGAGGGAAATCAGCAAACGTAATAGCGGTTCAAAAATAACGGTCGTTTGGAATTAGCTCAGCAGCAAGCTTCGAATACCATCACCAATTTATAGATTTCAGTCAAATATCGACCAGAACGAGCCTACGTGGGCCAACAAATGAAATGACGTCGTTGGAATAAATATATATCAGCTAACATTTTCATATTTGTTTTGCTCAAATTAAATACCTAGTCCTCGCAGAAACCACAAATATGCGGATTCCAAGTACCCAACCTCCTGGGCAGAGGTGATAAGCGGCATAAGTGGCTTCATTTGGGAAACTGTAATGTGTTTTATCCACCGTCATTTTGACAAGAGAAAATGGTCAATCATGGACACTGTCAGAATATTTGAAAGGGACACAACTTGCTTGCAAGAATCAGAGGGACGCATTCCTGTGATGCTTAAAGGGCAAGTCAATCCAAAAATATTTAAATGTCGCTGATGGTGCATTGAAAATTATGCCAATCAAACTTTGTATATCATGTGCATAGCATGTTAGGTACGAATTTTAAAGATTGTTAATTTATCACTGCTGAGTTGGCAATTTTGCAAATTGGCAACATTTGATAACGTCCTATCTACCAATTTGAGGAAAAGGAAGGTTTTATGTCTTAACTTTTCCCTCATAATTGGTAGATATGACATCATAAAAAGGTTGCCAGTTTGCCGAAATCTCCAAATTGTATGAAATTGAGGAAGCCATATATTCCAACCGAAATGCTGTAAAACTGGAACAAAGTAATATTTGAATGTTTTTTATTCTCTTTAAACATTATGCCACCAAAAGATATTAATTTGGCTGGAGTTTGCCTTTAACACTGATCTTGATGAATGTATGTACTGTGATTATTTCCCTAATGAATTATCGTTCGAGTGCAGTGCGGAATTACATGCAGAGATGTTACGTATATTGTTCCCTCAATGGACCCTGAAGGGCAGAGAGATACGATAACACACAGACTAGCTGAGTTATTATCAAGTGTGCATGTTTACTGAGCTGATGCTCATTCCCTGGAAAAGACGGACAAGATTCTGATAAATGGTACAAATAGAAATATATACTGCGCCGGAACATCAATAATACTACCACGTATTTCCTGTGAATACTGAACCGAATGTGGACGAATCATCCGCGTTATCCATGTATGACTGTCAAATGTCAACACAAATTGACAGGTGCACAGGCTCTGATAATAATACGAAAGTTGTTCGATTATACAGAGTGCAAAAAATGCAAATTCCTCCCCTCTGTTCATTCTTTCATATTTGAAAAATGTTCCCTACATAGGGAAAATCCCACGTGGGTGACGTGGGAAATAATCGCATGTGGGATTCTTTCAGATCATATAGGCTGCCCCAAACCCACTGAGTTAATAGGTTCGTAACAACTTGTCAAGATTCGTGTTCCTCATCCATCATCTGGAAAGGTGATGTAACTCCAGTCGCTCGAATTGGAAATTATAGGTACAATATTCGACTCTTTAATATCATCGATTCCTAGACTACCATGTATCTAATATAGTCTGCACTGCCTAACCGCCTCCCAGTTACATCAGTCATATCAGGGAATGTATTATCCTAATACTAATGCAACCAAGCAGATTGTCCATGCTAACCCCTATGCTTGGTACCGGTACGAGGAATTCCTTGTAAGGCTTTATGGTTTGCCTATGAGGCGAGAAACCGCTTCCATGCGATTAAAGACTCTGCTCTTTGCATAATTATAATGCGAGGGAACCCCTTTTACAAGCCTATGTTACAGCACGGAACGCCCCACTAAGGTATAAAAGGGGTCAGTGAGTCATCTCGCGGGCCGTATATTGCCGTATCAGCATATTGAGAATGGATTGTAGCTCACTCGCTATCCACTCCGTATCTGGGACAGCGGCGAACGTATACAAATATCGTGATTTTACATTTCAATGAAAGAATAAATCAGTCCCAATGTAGAAACCTGTTGAAGGTGAGTGTTTCTCGCTATATTGGAGTCGATAGTTTGTCTGGGATCTCACGTTACTGCTGGAATCGAAATGCAAACATAGTCTCATCGCCGCTTCGTCTGCGTAAAAATGGTACTGCAGCCCGTGCCGACGAATAATGTCTCCAAGAAGTGAGGTATACAACATAGAGCTTCGGGGCTCAGCCCGTCCCTTGTGGCACACAACAACTAGCAGAAATCCCAATAAGGTGCGGGATTTTGTAGGGAGACGCACTATCACCACTACTGTGTGGCCTTGAACCCCTCAGCCACATACTCAGTACAACCAGAGGATTTAAACACTCAATACGACGGGCCATACAATCCACTATCTCCTGTACATGGACGACCTGGAGCTGTACGGGACAGTGGCGGCACCACGGGGGGTGGGGGGATGGGTCAGGAGTCAGAATCCTTGCCCCAAGCTACCCCCACCCCAACTCGGTTGCCCAGTTTCCTGAAGTATAGTGGTTCCACCGTGGGACTAGCCGACGTTTTCGACTCCACGGCAGCCGATTCGTACAGTAGGAAATGCATTTCCTGTAGCTTACCTGCCGACCAACTATCGAGAACGACACATTTTTGTTAGACCACGCCCCTCTGAGATACATTCCCTCAATCATCTTGCCCCCATGCCTGACACTTAACGGACGCATTTGGGAAGAATGCATCGCCTATTGACGAATTGGCTGGTGTTCCACGGGGGAGGATGTCTATGAAGCTGCAATCCTCTTGTCCAATCAGTGCGGAAATCAATCCACAGCTAACATCAGCATTGATCACCGGTAATTGCTACTTTCGCGGTCCCGGCAGGCACACAAACTCGTTGTATACGGTCCTCTGTGTGTGTTCGCTATGCGCACATCACTGTACATATACCGAAGACGAACATTCACGATCGCCGATTTGAAGTCATCTTTTATCTACATGTTTTCAACATCGATTACCTGGCATTGCTTTTCATTTGCTGCCACTTTTATCTGATGTGGTAGGAAAATACGTTAATGTAGAGTATGCCTGAAGATAAATAAGCATCGTATTCAAAGCGCTGAGTGTATTACCTGCTATTATCAGAACTATTATCTATATCAAGTGTAAACAGATATATGTTCCTTGTCCATATATGCATATTCACCTTTCTGTTTCCAGAAATGTCCAGAGAGAGTAAACAGAATGCTACTCCGTGGCGTTTTGGTGTCATTTCACTAGTGTTCATTGTGTGTAATTGTTCTGCCCCTCCCCCAGCACTTCCGTTTTTCCCCTCTCCCAAGTGCACCCGGCTTTTGAAATCCTGATACCAGCCATTGCCTGGACCCCCGCCAAGGAGTTTTGCTTTTTGCCCCACCTGATATTTGATTCACACTGCTCTTTCCCTTGTACTGTAGGTTCGCAAATTCGACATAATAGGCCTATTGACATCAATAGGTTCAATGCCGCTCAATTAATTGTTGTGAATGATGAATGAGGTGAACCATTACAGATTATCCGATGGCATATGGGGCATCTGAGTGAAGAGATGCATGCCTCACTCCCGCCCTGCGCAAAACATTTTGGCCCCAACAATTTCTTCTGCCCCCATCCGCCTCCCACCTGGAAAATCCTGGTGCAGCCACTGGTACGGGATGAGTGAAAAAGCGTAGACATCAGGATGGAGTTCGGGCTGGGAGAATTTGGGAAACTGGTCATATACAACGAGGTGTAATACAGGCCACCCAGGGGCCCACCCTCATCATCCGAAAGATCCACGACGTCGACGTACACCTGGGAATACTGCAAGGATGGAGAACGTGCAAAGAAGTGAAGATGAAGTACTGAGGTCCAAACAAAGCGGCCACAACAAAATCAAAGCGAATAACCCATACGTATACGCCATGCCAGTAAAGAGATACAAGTGGGGGGGGGGGGGGGGTGAAAGACTGGACAAAGAAAAAGATGTCGAATTGGGACCTCGATCAGGACTCGCAAACTCCTCGCCATGCATGGGGGCCTCCATGAAAAAAAGACCCCCCCCCAGGGCCGATTACACATACCTACCTCCCCGAAAACAGGCAGCAAGGCTTGAACGAAATGGAAGCCACAATAACCACGAGGAAGTGGTGCTTCGTGAATACATACTCAGGGAAAGCCCCAGCTGAGAGCAGCATGGCAACAAGACGAGGCTGTTGTTTTATGTCGCGATTAAGAAAGAATGGAAGACAGAGTGGCAGGGTCGGTGTGAGGAGAAATGGAAGGAGAAAGCATTGCATGGCCAATCCCCCGACAAGTAGAGGAAATTACCTGGAATTGGCGTACGGATGGCTCGACCCGAATAGGGCTCAAAATAGAGACCGGGGCCCTAATCACAGCTTCCCAAGACCAAGCCCTGAACACGAAGTGCCATATCAAGCCAAAATCCGAGGGAGTAGAACCGACAGCAAGTGCCAAATGTGCCGGGCAGTGGATGAAACTGTCAATCACCTGGTGGTGGCGGATGTCACACAGGAGGTCTATTCCAGTAGTTACGTAACTCGTCCACAATGTGAAGCATCATCCTCCCCCCCCCCCCCGAAGTGGAAATATTAAGCACTACTGCATGAGGTGGCAGCTGATCTGGTCACTGGCTACAACCAACCGTCCGGATTCGGTAATGGAGACAGATGAAGTCAAGCTGGTTTGTACGACTCAAATCCGACTGACCTAATCGTCCCGGACAAACAGAAAACACACGTACACCACGATAATATATAGATGTTGCAACCCCCATGCAACGATAACGAACATCATTAAGGAACACGAAACAAGATAATATAGATGAATACCAGACGTGAGGCTGAAATACCGATTAGGACACCAGAGGCGAAGTGTCTAGTTGCCGGGCACTTGGGTCGGTCAGTTCGAACCTGGAAAATCACCTGCGAAGATTACCTATGGAGGCGAAACGGCAACGTTATTTGGCGACAAATAAGTAGTGACGTAAATTTTAATGTGGTGATGTAGATGTCAATGTGGCGATGATAAAGTAACAGTGACGATGTGTCGCCCACAATGTGGTGTATGTTATTTTTCCTCTGGCGATGTAAGTTATCATGTGGCATGCCAGTCCATTATGTGACGATATAATAAATCGAGTGGCGTGTAAATTTTTCCTGTGATGATGTAATCTATTCTGTGGCGATATTAGTTTTACAGCTGGCGATTTGAACCATCTATTGACGCTATACTTTATCAAGTGCCGATGATAAATAGTATTTTGAATTATTTATTCCCTCATTTGACGATGTGAGCTAAATGTGTGGCGCTGTTCATCTTACCTGATGATGTGATTGCCGTTTTTCACACGAGCTTAACATCAGTTGAACGATGTAAATAATCGTGGGACGATGTAAAAGGAGAGGTGACGATGTTAAACGAGAGGTTACATATAACCAATACTTGCAGTGGCGAAAAAATTTTCATGTATCATGACTCTTTTTAGTGAGTCGGACAGTTTTGGATGGATGACGCCCTATTCATATCCTCATTTCAACATGGGAGAGAACATATGTACTTGGTAGAAGGCGGGATTCGACCCCGCTCAAAGAAGAGAACTAATTCACCTCTTTTCCAATTTGGTATTGGAGCACGAAAGTTCATCTTCATGCCAGGTGAAAACAGGAGATTGTTTTCCTGAACAGATTGGTGTATTTAGGTGTGCTATTCATTACACCAAATACCCAATCTAGATATATATCATGAGCTTTCTCTTCTAATTCCACTATGAACAAGCAGATGCTCATCCTCCTCCATCTTTTGCCAGCTTTTGGTGAAACGATCTTGGATGTTGTTTCACTACTCGCATGGTCCGCAAACACTCATATTAGACATTAATAAGCATCTGGTCCTGATGGCATTCCTTCCCCTATAGTCCTCCTGAAGTGTGCCCCCGAACTTGCGTCTATCCTTTAGCAAGCTTTACCCGCCTTTGTTATACTATGGGATGCTACCCTTCTGTGTGTAAACTGCTCATGTCTGCCCAGGCCTAAAAAGGGTGACAAATCCAAAACCCCTCCAATTACCGATTGCCATCACCATGGGCGGATCTAGAATTCCAAAGAGGGGAGTTCCGGTCCGGAGTACTGATCGCCATGTTACAACTAAGCGGAGCGCCCACCATCGGTTGGCGCGGAGCGCTCAGAATTTTTTAGCCTGCTGGACCCCCCAGATGCCCGGAAATTGCATTTCCATGCTTGTTTGGATGGAATTATATTCCCTTATTTAAGTCATTTTTGCCTAATCACCATCACCGTGTGTAGTTGAATCCTCAAACTAACCATTCCTCGCCAAGGACCATTACTCAAAGTAATCACGAACAGAAGCTTTGGTGAAATTATGTTTCAAAGGTTGTAAAGGCTTCGCCGGGTGCAGCGGGTGGTAGGGGGAGGTAGTTTTTCCACGCTGTCAAAGGTGGGTTGTGACCTTCGAAGCGGAAATCGTGTTGCTGCCTGGATCGTATGCCTATCAGGACGAGAAACCCAACCTACCAAATATGAGCTTCAGCCATCCAGGTGGGTGAGTTATCTTGTTTACAAAGCTAGGCGTAACGACCGTATATAAATACGTACCACCACACACGCACACACGAACACACACAAACAATCACACTGCATGACTGCATAGATTTCTATGACTGTGCCAAGGAATTGCACAAATCTATTAAGTGAGCTGACCCTTTAATTTACTTTTTTCCCTTCGTTAGTTCATTTGGGAATTGTGTGAATGAGTCGTTACCTTACGCTGCTCTATAGTGGCTGAAGATCTTAAGATATCAGAATCCTTCGACAGCGAACATCCGTTATTCTGTGCATTCTCATGAACCTACGCAGTATCGTGCCGTGGGGGGTTTTAATGTCTCGGTGTACTGCCCAACAACACAAGTCCGTTAAGACGCCTTGGCCCATGGTTGAATCTCAAGTACGATTTGAGGCGTTTCAGGCAACTAAAGGATCGCTCACACTCACAACATTGTGACGGTATTCTGCAAATGAGTTTCATTAGTATTTAACGTGGGAACCGGTCTTTGTCCACATGCTTTCAATGCTGTTAATATCTGTTTTGGCCTTTCACGCTTTTTCTTCAATTTGTCCCCATCCCACACGTCCCTTTCCATGACTCCCACTCCCTGCATCCAAATTCCGACTGTTTACTAGGTCATCCTGTGACATAGGATTGTTCTCTCCGTGTCACATCTTCGAACACATCTGGTATGTCACATAGGTGACATGGGACTATCGCGAATCTTTGATGGCCCTTTCTTGCGCCCGGAGAACCTACTTCTCCGCGCATGTCGTCCATTTCAGTTTATTCTTGTTGACGAGGCCTGTTCTCGATATTTTCCGCTAAGGCTTTACCGGTTATTCCGTCATCGCACTAACAAGACTCCATGCAACTCATTAGAGTTTTCCCCAATTGAAGTAAGGGACGTTTCTTGTGCCGATGGGGGGGGGGTTATGAATTTAGGCGTGTCCCCCACTCATTGGGAAAAAAGTCTAATGTATTTGTATACGGCCTTTTGAACCAATTTGACCGATGAAGAGTAACAACGAAAACTCATTGAAGCCAATAATTTCAAAGTATGGATTATAAAAAATGGAATCCATAATACTAACCTTTGGTGATTTTTCTCTGGACAAAAAGTGGGGGGGGGGGTTCCGGAACCTGGAAACCCCCCCTAAAATCCGCCCCAGGCCCCCCCCCCCCCCCCCCCAAAAATATCACCTCCGTCCTCTCCAAAGTTATGGAAACTATAGTGAACAAGCATGTTTACTTTCTTGATTTTTCACTCTCTCATCATTGCCCACCATAATGGTTTTCCCGGCCATGGCCGATCTACGGGGACCTACTATCTTTTGTCAACCAATCAGTGGGCCCAAGCCATTGATTTTTCGGGTGAAAGTAGGGCTATTGCCCCTTTGATATCTCCAAGGCCTTTGACCGTGTTTGCCACGCCGGCCTCCTTGCCAAATTAACTTCATTTGTTCCAGCCCCCTTCTAACCTCTGTGACTGCCAGTTTTCCTTACGGTCGCTCTAATCTCTGTTAGGTTGATGGTGCTCTCCCCTAGCCATTCCGTATCAATGCTGGTGTTCCTCAATGTTGTGTTTGTTTCTCCCTACACTCTTTCTCATTTTCATCAATGATCTCTTATCGCTCTACCTCATAGTATCACCTCCTTGGCTGAGGATTCTACCCTTCACCACTCGCTGTTCTTTTCCTCGCCCCGGAAGCGGAACGATTTTATCTACAACCGTTCGCTATCTTTGCCAATCAGCTGAACAATGATCTTCATTCTATTTTGAACTGATGCACTGCTCAGCTGGTCCTTTCACCACTCTAAACCCAGAACTTGCTGATTTCTGGTCGGCGTGTTTCTGCTGCACCAGCTATTTTCATGACTGACCATTCCTCCCTCGTCTACTGTCTCTTAATATCCTGTATGGAAATCAGCGACAACCTTTCCTGGAACTCCCATATCAGTCTATCGCTAGCGTATGCTTCTAGAAAGTTGGGCTTCTTATGCCGCACAAGGAATAATTCACCCCACAACAGCTAATTCTGCTTTTAACAAAGCCCAAATTCGCTTTCCCTGATAGAATATGGTTGCCATATTTGGGGTGGGGCTTGCCATCCTCTCTCTTGTCCTTGATCGTATCCAGAGAAAAGGCCATCCGTCTCATCAACGATGATCATCTACCTCCTCACTTGAATCTCTCATCCCATCGCACAAAAAAATCTGCATCTTCTCTCTGCCTCCTTTACCGTTATTTTTAATATGGTCACTGTTCTTCTGACTTGGGGATGCTGGTTCTCCTTTACTCGGGTTACTCGCCCTAACTCGCTCTTCTTCTTCCAGCCACCCGTTTCGGTTGCACTTTCCACGTCATCGCACCGAAACCTATGCTCGCCCTTTTTTCCTCGCACTATCGTCAGGTTCGCGGTGCCTGGAATAGGCTCCTCGGGATGTATTATCCTCTTATCCCTCAACCCCATACCCAACTCTCAAAGAAGGGAGCTAACTGCCCTTTGTTCATGATGAATTTTAGCAGAAAAATCGTTGGAGCACCAAAGTTCATCGAAGGCCAGGTGAAAACCTCTAAAGGAGTCAAACATTTTCCCGAAGGACGATGACATCCTCCCCCCTTAGGCCCCCTCCTCCTATCCTCATCACTATTCATTCAGCCCCTCATAAAAAAAAAAACACACCCCCTACACCACTGGATCTATCAAAATCCATGCAGGCACGTTAGCAATGATATGCATAATATTTGCGCATATATCTACCTAACATTGATCTAAAAAAAATGCATTACATTCCCTACCCATATTCAGATGGTTTCGAATGAGCCGTGTTGTAAGTAAACGTGACCTGATTTTGTTCAGAATTTGACCCAACATTTGGTTTGATTCCCTGCTAATTACCCAACTCAGTCAATTTGACCCATATCTTCCAGAGTGAATGCCTTCCCAAAGAGACCTTTTTGGTGTGCCATTGATATAATCACATTCCCTAGCGTTCAATTACCTTGAACTGGCATTAGAACGTTGACATTTGTCCTCTGTAATACCATGACATCCCCATCATGATGACTTTCATACAATATGATGTTTCTTCAGTTATTGTTACCAACAAACAAAAAAAAAAAACACAACCCTCCTGACCCCTGAACTAATCATCCTGAACTTGAAACAAAACCCAGGGCGCGCAGGATTATCCCGACAGAGGGTGTCAGAGTTCCCCCCGAAAGAAAAAATAATTGTCCGCTTCCCCATGTAAGTTCAGGAGTATCGTTCGCCATACATAGTGCACCTCACCCACCCTGTAACACCAAAACTTCATTTTTCATTTTTCATTTTTCATTTCTTTCTTTTCTGCTTTTTCTTTTCTCGCATTCGTTCGATTTGTTCCTCCTCCTTCTCTCCCCGACACCCTCTCGACTCGACTTTTTTCCCCGACTGGCAAACCGCCCTGGCCACTATGCAGAGGCATATCGTCCAACTAATTAGTTCTTCAGTTGTTGTTACCGCTGAATCTGACCTATCCTGAACGAACATCCTATGGAGAGGCAATAGATACCTTCAGTCTCACTGACGAGAACGCGACAACTGCGTTTGCATGAAAGCACACGAAGACTCGTCCAATTCAATATCGTTTTAGCAGCATATCGTCACTATATGTCGTACATTAGTAATGGTCCGAAGTGCCGTTTATAGCTCTCCTGACGCCAGGCAAAGACGGTACGTCCATTGTTTGCCGGCTGTTGCGAGACGATCTTGCCTATTCCATTCAACTGATACACAAGCTAAACCAAAACATACAGACTTCCTCTCTTCATACATCGTACTTTTCTGAATTCCACCTGACATATCGTGGCACGTGCTACCTGCTTTTTTCGAACATAAACCTCTCCTGACCTTAAAAACCCATTAGATGATTTAAAATATAATTGGATGTTTTGCTGATAAGGGGAGTGACCTCACACAGAAAGCACACACAGCACACACATACACACACACAAACGTACACACGCACACGCACACGCCACACATCCCCGCACACACACAACACACAGAACACACCACACCCTGGCGCGTGGCCACATATTTCCTCTGTCTTCGGCAAGGATTAAATGCATCCACAGGGTAAATACCTGACATTTTTCTCTCGTAACAAACGTATTTCTGTGTCTTTATCTCCTATTTATGCCAACTGTTCTTCCGCTCTGGGGAAGAACGATTGGAATTTACCTAATGCCCCTCCCTGACACTGTATTCCCATGCTAATTAGTATGCCCTGAGAATATACGATACAAACCATTCCTGAAAAGGGCCAGGATTGTTTGCAGAAATTCTTAGCTAGATTCCATTGCTGCTTCTGCGTGGTCCGGGCTGGATGTGAAATCCACATATTTACGAAAACGAACGTGTGTTTCAGAAGAGAAGAAAACAATAGGAGTTAGTTAATGCGAAAATACCCATACAGAGGCAGCAGCCCATTGCATACTGTCTTTGCCTCTACCTTTTGAGGAAGTATTCCATAGAATTCATTCGCGGTTGGGTGTATTGGGCATTGGTACACGTGCTTATTTCGCCAATTCAGTGTTGGTTTGCGTTCATTTATAATTTCCTTGTCTCTGTGAACCAATACCTCTTATCTATATCAAACTAAATAGGACATATTCACCCCCTGTTCAGTTCACTAAATTAAGCGATTTGTCCACATGCATACCGGAGGCCCCGCATACGTCTATGGGGTCCCAGCTTTACTCACTGCGTTGTTTTTTAGTTAGCGCCCTCCTCTCCATTCTTCAAGCTGTTGGGTCTCTGGGATGCGCTCGATATTTCGTTGTCATGGATTAGATAAGAGCGCTTATGATACATTTGCCTGGGGAACATTATATTGACAATCGCTCTATTGACATTTATGACCCCTCTAAACCGCTATCCGTGTCCATGATTCATGGGTCCTTGTTTGCCATTATAGAAAGACTCGTGATGTACAGGTCTTTATCGGACATAAATGCCTTTTATTGGATCATTCACCAGACAGAGGGAGTGAGAAACTTAATTTGGGGTATACCCTGAAATGGCTAGCGCAACTCGCAGAAAGTAATTAGTTTTAAACTGTTGACGGTCAACGCTGGATAAAAAATAGCCTGGATTTCTTGTTTTTGGTAACGCGAGTTGGTGCATGTATACTGACACCATGACTATTTTGTTAGTGACCAGTTTCAGAGCGTGTCACTCAATGATAAGTGCTGAATTAAAGTCAAAAGGGACAAAATATGATAGAGTTCGAGTCACGTATTAATAAACGGGGAACATACATATCAGAGATCTGCGTGATCTCTCCAGACCTGACGATTTATTCTTTTGAGGAGAATAATGGCCGAATGTTTTTGAATTTCACAATTTGCTTTCTCTTTCCGATAATGACCCACCTACACTGGAAGGCAACGTGATTCCTGTACTCCCCATGAGATAACTGTCAACCCAAATTCACTCTATCCTGATTAAGCATTCTGGACTAATTCTGTTTACATGGGTTTCTTACTTTTATTTAACCTCTGATTACCAGAGTACCCTTGACCTGCCCCAATATGTAAGGCTCATATGTTCTCATCACGAGGAACATGCATACCAATATGAGCTCTGTCCATCCAGACCTGTTAAAATTGGTCAATATCCCATTTTTATTCCTCCTTTTTACCAGTAATGACTCCTCATCTACACAAAGATGGTCACTTGTATATCGGGCGCTGCACACCAATTTACCGCTTGATCGCGACTATGCATTCTGGACTGCTGTGTTTCACAAGGTTTCCATACATTGACCCCTGGTGACTTCAGATGATCTTCGACCCGAACCCCCGAGACAGTCAGTCTTCGTGCGCTAGTATGAGTACCGGCATACTAAGAATGAGCTTTCCCCCCCAGTGGGATCGAGTTATCTTTTCAGAGTCAGACATGCGAATGGTATTTCGAAAGAGCGGGACACTACTTTATAATTACCCTTTTAATAGTTTGCCAGTGATATCTATAACCCTTCCTCCCTGGGAGGAGGATATTTTTTTTCGCTGTGTAACAGAAAATATTTCTACTTGGACGAATCTCGTTTACGCAAGGGTGACATAATTAGGGTTGCTGGTGGACGTTACTATATGGTAATGATCACAACACGCGCACATAGGAGATAAGCGGTTACAACACGAATCTGCTATAGCTACACATCCAAATAATGACGATTTGGCCACTGACCTGTGGTCCTAACTATAATTACCTAACAATTAATGCCTAGTTCCACAGACCAGGCTTCTTTTTACCCAAATTTAATCTGTCTCCAAGCCAAAAATATTTGTCCCACTTATTGCATGTGCATCCACATACCTATAAACGTATAATTTTCGACGCGGGCTTGTTCTGTGTAATTTTTTTCCCCGACGCTAGTTTCCTCTCCATTCAACATCCGTCTAAATTGGTGGCGTCGTTTTATCCTTCCGTTGTTTTCGTTTTAACACAGCGTCAATATCGAAGAGTTTTCGTCGTCCAGGAGCAACCGGCGAAATGTACACAGGCATGGCGTCGACCTGGGGGGGGGGGGGGGGGGCAGGGGGGGGTCAGGGGGACGCGTCCCCCCCCACCACTTTCGAAGTTGGGGTTACATCCATATCAAATGTCCCCCCCCCCCCCCACTTTTTGATCCTCGATTAAGAACGGAAAGTCCATGTCCGTTTACACACTTAATCCGTTAAGTGACTTTGTGGGCTGAAAAATTATTGAGAAGCCGCTCACAATACCACAGTGGCTTTTTATATATTCCGAACCCGATTTTCCAAAATTTCTGCTCGCTTTGCGCGCGCAGACGACCTGTAACTGTTGTTAATTCTATAATGTCGTGAGCGATGCTTTTGAAGCTATTCTGCGATATGAAGCTCTTATGCAGTGTTCCACTCAGCAGAAACCATAAGTGAGATAATTCTATTTGTTGTTTTTTAACAAATTAGATATACAATGAAATGTCCATTGGTTATGACACGAAGCGACGTTGCCATACGAGGAGGATGTAGGAGTCAGACTCCTCCAACACATTATGGAAGTAAAAGCACGTGTGGCAGATCGAGGAACACGCTTAGGCCAATTCAGGCAGGCAAACCGCCAAAAAAAAAAAAAAAGGGGGATTTAAAAAGGGCCACAAGTCAGAGATTGACGATTTCACTTGTCGAAAGCCCGATGACTGAGCGAAAAAATGTCTCTGTCAAGTTTGGACTTTGTGTTTTATAGATGTCCAAGAAATATGCAAAAACTTTGCCGTGTCGGGGGGGGGTCCTGTGGTTTTTGTTTCGCTGTCAGTACTGGTAGACCACGTGCACGAATAGCTTATGAGATTCCGTGGAAAAATATTTTGAGTGCAATTTTGTAATTTCTGGGACTATATTTTACAACTTGCTTCCAAGAATCGCATTTCTAGCCAGCTGAAGGAATCGATAGACGATGCACTCGAATTTGAACAATATATTCTTGCACTTCAATGCAACAAAAACCGTCAGGGCCCGGCCCATGGTCGGAAACGAGACAGGCAAACAATGTGGAGCGGTTCGAAGATTCCATACAATGTTATGCGCTATATTAGGAATGAATAGTTAGGTAACAAAAAACGGGCAAAGAAATGTTCTATTTATTCTAGCAAAGATGCGAAGAATTTTTTAAACTCATACACTATACCAGGAAACCATGCGAAATTAGCACCTTCGACTTTCGGTATTCTACCTTCATGAATTGCAACAAAATTCGACAACTGTGATATTCAGTCAAAATACCTCGAAAGGAACGGGTACGAGCTACGAGGCAAAACGAAAAATTAGAACCTGGTTCGCTAGAATGGGCAACCGGTCTGACTTCCGGCCTTTCCCTAGACCCCAATAAGTGGTCCCGCCCATGGAAGGTAGGATTCAGGTCAATAACCAAAAGAAGAGACTTTACTTGCACTGGGGATAGCACATTTTTTTCCCGCCAAAAACAATTTTAGAGCATGAATTTGCACCTATAAAGCCAAAACGTTTAAGAGGGGGACGGGTAAACCTGACTGCATGAGGACCCTCTCACAGGGCCTAATAAAGTTAGCCCCGCGCCTAGTCAGAAATGTCTTAAGTCACTGCTGCCGACAGAGTGAAACATAAATCTAGACCCAGGGACGGATTCTAGGTTTCCTTTCTTTCTGCAACATGAATCACATGGGCACTTACTAATTTCGCAAGGCGAAAATACCGTCACCCAATATATCAATTTGAGCTACGCTCCAGTCTGACAGAGTAACTAGGTACATAGTCTGTTCACAATTCATTAATTGTTAATCCAAACTGCTTTGACTTCTGTCTCGGACCAAATTGCGTAGCCCTTTGAAGAAGCAGTTATTCTGAGATGAAAAAATTCCGGCAAAAATTGAAAATAATTCGGGGGAAATTGGACCAGACAAAAGGCCCAAAAGTGAAGGAGGAAATGCCCAAAATGTCTAACTGACTGGCCTGAATTTCTCTCAACGCCTCGGAAAACATGCTGAAATTTTTGTCGCGCGCTTCGCGCGCGGGGGGCTGCCTCTCGGTCGTTTCGCCGAAAAAGGTTCTGCAAAAAAAAAAATCACCAAAGTACCGTAAGCCTGGCCAGCTATCAGCACTTTTTATCCTTCCAACTATTATTCTGCAGTTGCCTACGAATGCATGAGGACCAAATTGTTCAGTGATGTGCTCAAACAAGCTGGCACCGGCATTACATTGGCTTTGCGTAATACTCAAGTTGAGGGTCCCAGGGTGGTCAAGAGTGAAAACACATATGTGTACGGAGGACTTCCAAAAGTTGGGGGTCACGACCCCACAAAGACTGCGCCCATTATTGGAAATAGTCCTAGCAGATACACCGTATATTGCTAATTGGCAATCATTTATTTTCATTCATTTTTTCAACCCCAAGTTAGTTGATATTGTAAATCATCAATTATAGGTAAGATGGTAAAGTATACCACGGATGCGTACAGAACCAACTTAGGGCAAATCAGCCATGTTATCCGAGACTGGGTCGGCCGGGGTGCAGGATAACTTGGGAGAGTGAAAATACGAACGAAAATACCCAAATTCGGAGAAATATTAGAAGAAATTTGGGCATAGCAAAAATGAAAAGTTTTTAATATGGATTTGGGGACGCCGAATTTTACGAGCGCATACAGTAATGCTATAAGTTGATGCACTATCAAAATGCAAATGAAACTTCACTAACCTCTTTTAGTTGGGTAAGTTGTTCGCCCCACCAATTACTGAACATGTGAACGTGTACCGTGTACCTGGTCATTTATTATAGGGGTGTGCCGGTGGTGCACAGTGATATGATAATTTGATGATCTTCTAAACTGATTCAATTATTGTCTAACCGAACAATAATCGCGTTGGAAATTGTCTTAAGTCCACTAATTCCAGGTGCGGATCCAGATGAAGGATTACCCATGTTTCATACCGATTGTGCCTCGAATTTTAAATCGAATGGCCAAAATAAAATAAATTTTCAAGGGCGTTGTCCTACCCGGCGTTATTATTAGGCGATGTAATTGCTTGAATTCATTTTTGTCCACTCAAATAATTTCAGATGCCTTGGGGCAGACTTCTCCCTCCCCCCAATTGTCTGAGATGGAGAATTCGGGCGAAAATTCGTGGAAAATTTGGAAAGGAGAAAGGAAAGGTGAAAAGAAAAGCGCCTGAATTTTCTGCTGACTTTTCGATAAAATGCCCGGGAAACATGCGAAAAATTCCCCGCGCTTCGCGCGCGCTGGTAGTCTCCGATGACTGACTTGTAAAATTCGGCCAAATATTTAATGATCCCCCAATTGGAATGGTCCCGTACGCCTATGGCTTTTTCCCTTCGATCCACCAGGGACCGTTTGGCAGACCCCTGGATTCCACGCAAACGAAGCCAGAGTAGAAAAGGTAATAAAAAATACCAAGTGTGATACGCCGGTTAAATCATCTTAGTATGCCAATGACAACTTTTTGTCTTCTCTCTCAAATCACACATTTACAAATTTTTGCTATCGGTCGGCAAGTGCCGCTTTCCGGCGATCTGGAGGTATGAAAACTACAATTTTCTTCGTACGCTTCGCGCCAATCAATGGTGCGCTCCTCTTTATATGGTCATTTGGCTTCGATGTGTCCCACCCACTTTTCAAAACAGATCGCGGCCCATGGCCACAGCGAGTTTGCAAGCAATCACGATAAAAATCGTTTATTATCGACTCGATGCCGACATACGGTACATATGTCATGTAAACTAGTCCTCGATATACCATATAATATAAGAAATTTTGTCAGTGACTTCCTATAAACGGCCTTGCTATTACTTCTTTGGGTATTCCAAACCGATGTTGCCTCTCATTGATATAGGGTGCGTCAGTCAATACACAAAACACGCCTAGATTCTGTGAAAATCACACATCAGTCTGTGCACACACTAGTTCCGTATCTCCTGTAATGCATTATTCCCAGCTCAACCTCTCTCCCTACCTTCCAAAATATATCATGTTAGAAATGTTCATAGGTGAGTAACACTTTGTTCACATTTACTCTAAAGTATTGAGGGGTTTTCCACCCAAAAAAAAAAAAAAAAAAAAAAAATCTATCCAAGTTTCTTTTCCTATTATTTTTTTTTAATAGGTTGATCAAGCTGGGCAACTGTCACTGCTCATTTGGGTATTTGATGTAGTTGAAGAAGCAATATATAGTCACGATCTTATTTCAGTTTAGAGTCGGTAGACTGTGGACGTCCTTAGTGACGCATAAATACAGACTGATATCGCGCTTTGCGAGAGGTTTTAAGAGGCTGTCACTCGTACTCCCAGGTTATGGTTCCAGTCCACGACCAGGTCCTAGACGCCGTTTCCCGGAATCCACCGTAGGGTGGCAACACACGACAAAAGCTTTGGTGGAACGCCTCAATAGTTTCATAGTGTTTTTGAAGTACTTGATTTGAGCATCGATTCTGTGTTTTCAGGCCGCCCTCTTTCCTCTTTGCGGTTTAACCGTGAAATACCGTCTAATACGTCAACGACTATGTGAACGTTTGTGATTATTAGGGAAGAGCGTTATTGTGGGCGAAAAGCCAATGAATCCGAGTCATCCAACGTAAACAACAACGGATCAGACTTTCTCGGAGACGTTTCCGGAAACAATTTACAAACTATGGCAACAACAACCAGACTTGCATTGCCCAGTCGTTCGCTGCACGCCACATAGCATGTGATAGCACAGGCTCATGAAGTCAGCTCTCCTCTGTCAGACGAGGGCTTTATTTAATTTTTAAAAGTTTGAAGCGGTCAATATTACCACTTTATTTAGGTCGTAACGGACAAGTACGTACTAGTATTATAGTACTAGTAGAGTAAGGTAAAGGTTCTTTAGGCTACTCTCCTTTACAAGGCCTACCGTGGGCTAGGTCCCTAGGCTCGTGAATAGGAATATTATAGACATGGTGGGCTTGCTATACCGTGTCTTCAAAATGGTCTTTTGGCTAATACTCTTTGTTCAAGAGCTTTTGCCTGTTGTATGCCTGTCCCCTATGCAGTTGATTGGTGTTCGCGTAGTACCAGTTAAGACAAGAAACTCCCTCTCCTCTTACATGCTCCTCCTGGTCTCAGGTGCTGTTAGAGACCATTCGAGGTAACGGATGGTGGCGCCGTAGCGGGCTCCGCAGAGTGTAGTGATCGTGAGCATCGTTTCCCTGGGGTGCGGGCACGGTCTTCATCAGCTTCATCAACACCGATGACAGGGTAATAATGCGCTCGCTCAAATGCATTGAACCTTCGGGGTAATGCGCTAAATAAAATCGTGACAATATTTGTTTTATTTTCTCTTTATGTAACAGAGTAATACAAGGCAAATTCGGGAACACGGCAGACAAATCAAATGAAAGAAGATGCACAGGCACAAACAACGATTGGTGTATCATTGTATCTGATTTGTAGGCCCCTATTACATATTGGACTGAATATTTTCTCATCGAAAAAATGCAGGCATGAAGGGTATGTCTATTTCAAAGTTGGTACATGCACCCTGAAACACTCAAGAATCGCTACTTATAGCAGTCTAGGGGGTGTTTCTCGCCGCTACGCGTCAGAAATTTGTATAAGTCCGCTAAATATCCTCGTAAGAACCCTCAATTAAACTTTATGCACCCCCTCACGTTGTATGTGGCCCCAAGACCTTTCATCGACTTTGCGATTTTCTGACAATGAAGGCCCCCGGGAAATCCGAGACGAACTGTCACATATCGAACCATGCTCTCCTGAATGGAAGGCGTCCCATCATTAGCCTACGCATGCGTATGACCTGGTCCACATTGTACTTCTCCGTCCTGTGAGAATGACAATTAATGAGAATGGCAATTCCGGTGACGCGACTGCCATTGCCCTGCGATCCTGATACTAGGGCTCCGAGAGAAAGCCGAGACCGCGGAAATGTGAAAATTTATTGATGCTTCCCTGACACATAGGAAGGCTGACCACACGCCTGAGTATAGCCTGGTATGTACTTCTCTGTCTATGACAATGCACCGATCGAACACGATATACATGCCTAGCGTTTGTGTGCAAGTTACGAGGCGACATTCTAACAAATTATGTTACACAGTGCTGATAACTAGTGCTGATAGGAGAATACCAATCATCTTAGGAGTAATCGTCTACGAACTTCGTCCTTCAAACTACTCTGTAAAATGCATGTCTGTGGTAATTTTGATGACCGTTCCCCCAGGAACTATCCAAAACAGCATTCATGACCGATTCACAGCTCAGTAAATTAGTAGACATGCGGTTGCAGATTACACCCCAAAAACAGGGAAACGGTCAGCTAAATTGGAAATCATAAACGTCACTGGAACATTTCGAATGCGACCCTCCTCAGAATAAACGAACCTCTACCCTCTTTTTCACTTCAGGCAGTAGAAAAAATAGAAAATAGAAAACAGGCGTCCATACCGTAACGAATGGAGGAGAGGGCTCTTTCAAAACGAGAATGGATTTAAAGCTGCTCCAATGCTAACGGTGCTACTTACTAGAGTATAGGCCTATATTGAGCTCATACAGCAGAAGGTGTTATACCAGAATTAAAATCGCGTCCGAGTGAGTTGTCTGCAGTATTGACTAGTTTCTCTCTCCAAATCGTCAATTGCATGGGGGCATGTGAATTCGAAAGAAAACCCTGTTCTTACCTTGCAACCCGCCATTTAATAACATCATTCGGTAACATCACCTTATGACTCAATCGAACCGAATCCACATTCAGTACGTACAGTACCGGTTTATATACTGGAATCGATAATGAGAGGAACAGGCTTGCGGAATGGATTTGTCGGTTTGTGAATTTATGAAGATAGGGGATCCCGTGACGTGCGGAGGGTTTTATTAACTGGCGGGAATCGAACGGTTTACCGAGAGGGACGGCAAGGAAACAACCCATAAATAACACATGAATCTAATCTGGAATTTCGTAGTGAAGACATTGACGACTTTGTAGTAACGGGACATTCCCTCTGCCACAGAAACGGAGGTTGCTGATAATTTCAAACAACATTGCCAAATCCACTTGTTTGAATAAAATATCAGACTGTATCCACGCTCCGAGCAGCTCCTTTTTGAGTGGCACATAACTTCCACACGGAATGAAGCATGTTCTACGTGTAGACATCGCTATATCCGGGCTATGGATTTCGCACAGACCTCATTCTGTGCATCTCATGTCCGGAAAAACGTTTTGGTTTCTCAGGTAATTCTGTAATGCTGAATGATCATTTCAGGATCCTATAATCCAATAGCAGCACTCATGTCCGATTCACAGCTCAGTGACGAATAGCGGAATTAGTAGAAATGCGCGTTGAAGATTACACCTCAAAACAGGGAAACGGTCAGCTAATTTGGAAATCACAAACGTCACTGTATCATTTTGAATGCGACGCTCCTCGAATAAACGGACCTCTCAAACCCCTTTTCACTTCAGGCGTAGTAGAAAAAATAGAAAATAGAAAACAGGCGTCCATACCGTAACGAATGGAGGAGAGGGCTCTTTCAAAAACGAGAATGGGTTAAGCTGCTCCAATGCTAAACGGTGCTACTAAACTAAGACTCATACGCATGGTGTTATACCAGAGTTAGAATTCAGCAGTCTGAGTGTCCTGCAGATATTGACTATTTTCTCAATTGCATGTGGGCATGTGAATTCAAAAGGAAACCCCACCTTAACTTGAAACCACATAAATAACATTATTCGATATATCACCTTATGACTCAATCGAACCAATGTCTCCACATTCAGTACGTACGGTATATACTGGAATCGATAATGAGAGAACAGGCTTGGACAGAATGGATTCGTCGGTTTGTGAATTTATGAAGATAGGGGATCCCGTGACGTGCGGAGGGTTTTATTAACTGGCGGGAATCGAACGGTTTACCGAGAGGGACGGCAAGGAAACAACCCATAAATAACACATGAATCTAATCTGAATTTGAGAAATATGAAGACATTGACGACTTTGTAGTGACGTGAGTCACGTGACATCTTCTGCTCAGAGACGGGGGTGCTGTTCATTTCAAAAAAACATGGCCAAATCTACTAGTCTGATTAAAATATCAGACTGTATCCACGCTCCGAGCAGCTCCTTTCTGAGTGGCAAGTACTTCCACACGGAATGAAGCATGTTACTACGTGTAGACAATCGCTATATCCGGGCTATGGATTTCGCATGGAACTTTGCCACAGACCTCATTCTGTGCATCTCATGTCCGGAACAACTTTTTGGTTTCTTGATTCGACAAACGAAAATTAGAAAAGCGTCCTACAGAACACTGCCATTGCACTGGATTAATTATGACTACTCTCGTGATATGACACAATGTACGCACTCAGCTTTTATATTCGAAGACACGTACGTATTGTAGACCATTTCATGTGTTGAGGAAGAACCACAGAAATTCATTCCATTCTAGGTGACAGAGTACAAGACGAAGCATTTCATTCTTCAGTGGTAGTGCCTGCGAATGAACTGGATGTTCGATTTAGTCAATAAATTTTTCCAAGTGGTTCAGTGATTGGCAACTGTCAAGGCTGGTGTTGACTGGTTAACATGATTTTAGAGACACTCTCACCTATGGGATCGCCAGGATGTACGAAAGTCCTCTTCTTCACTTGCGTCTTTTGTCGGTTAATTATTTCGAGGCTTTACATTGGTGTTTACTACCACAATCACAAGTCAAGATTCTTGTAACATTCCATCTCTGCTAGTAGTCCACATTCCTTTTTCATGGACCGAACATTTCTCATTGACAAAAATACAGGCAGGATATCCAGAATTCAGGAGGCTATTAAACACTTATGATGTGGTATTTCTAGCAATCTAGTGGGTGTGTAAACCAGACATGTTTCCGCCTGCACCGCCATATAACAATTATTCGATAATATCACTTTATGACTCAATCGAACCGAATCCACATTCAGTACAGTACCGGTTATATACTCGAATCAATAATGAGAGAAATAGGCTTGCGAATGAATCAGAGGATCCTGTGACGTGCAAAGCGTATATATCACTAGAGGGAATCGAGCGGTTTGCCGAGAGGGACGGCTAGAAAACAACGCGTAAATAATACATGAATTTAATTAGGAATTTCGAAGCGAACACATTGACGATTGGTAGTAACGTGACCATTCCTCTGCTCAGGAACGGAAGTTGCTGTTCATTTCGAACGACTTTGTCAAATCTACTTGTCTGATTAACTACTGAAATATCAGACTTAATCTACGCTCCGCGCAGCTCCTTCCGGACTGGCACAGAACTTTCTCACAGAATGAGGCATGTTCTCCGTGTGAAAAAAAGAAAACACAAATATGTTTATAGACAATCGCGACATCCGGGCCATGGATTTTCACATGGGAACTTTGACCCGACTTCATTATGTGTGCCAGCGATGCTAGCTCTACAACGAGAACTTTACGATGTTTATATGTCATGGGTACGGGGCTCTTTCATTTTCATTTTCCAGCCATATACCAGGCGATTGTGGATAATCAACGATAACTCTTCCAGTGAGTCTGAGAATTGTGTGACTATGACAAAGCCCTCTTCATATTCCCATTTAACATGGGAAAATCTGGCAGAAGGCGGGATTCGACCCAATCCCTCAAAGAAGAGAACCGATTAACTGCCATTGTTTACAAACACATTGGGGGCATCAAAGCAAAAACAGTTTAGGTGTGCTATATTACCCAAATTGCGATTAATGCATCTAGGAATGCACCCCTCCCTTTAGACCTCTTCCACATATTACTTCATCAAAGTTTAGCCCCCACAAAAAAAAAAAAAAAAAAATCCCTTAACTACTACGCACTCATCGAATTACGGTCCCAAGTAGTTCGGTGATTGGCGAATGTCACAACTGTGTAAATTGGATCACATGATTTCAGGAACACACTCTTACCCAGAATGTAGGTCCATCGTCTCCACTTCTTCATTTGCGTATGTTGTCGGTTTTTAAGGTATCACATGGTGTTTACCACCGAGTAACAGACTACTTAGTTAGAAAAACAAAAACAAAACAGCTTTCCACGCTGACGGAATGTCGCGCAAAATGCCGCATAACGGTCAAATGTAGTCCACATCACAGTAATCTTTATTTTGTACAGCAAAAACATGTGTTGGAATTTTATTAAAAATAATACCAACGATAACAAGACGGCAATCCCCGGAGTTGCAGGATCTCATCGAATCCCTGAAAATGTGAAACGTTTCAGTTGTTTTCTATCTCCCAAAATTGCAAGCTGCGATAGTGTAATATACTAAAATAAGCTTGTAAACAGCAGTTGTTCTCCAAAACATCATATTCCTAGAAACTCCAGGAAGTTTTCAGCATAACTGCCTGATCAAACCCTTTGTTTTGATACTTTTATATTTGCGAAAACAATAGAAAAACGGACGGACATGCGACAGCACACACACACACACACACACACACACACACACTAACGCACGCACACGAACGAACACCTTCTCAAGTGACTAATGGCTGAACAAAACCAAACCAGTCCCGGGTACACCAGTGGGTACCCCTCAGTGGATTGTTCGTGAACATCACAACTGTACCAAAGCAACCGTTACTATGGCAACCAGCAACAGAAAATGTAGGTGAAATAGCAAACTGACTACAATATCCCATCCGGAATTTCGGGACTGATGAGACAATAATACGATTTTGATAATACCATATATCCACCAGGGTATGCTAAGTGTAACATTCAGCAGCCCCATCATGATGACTTGATACCATTTATGTTTTTCTTCATTGTTGTTACCTCTTGAACTCTGACCCTGATCCTGAAATTGAAACAAACATATGAAGATTTGGTAGACAATTTACCGACCAGTGCAAATGACGAGGATCGGCAACGGCGTCACGACGAAGAATCGTTCAATTCATATCGTCACTATATGTCAGTACATTAGTAGTTTCGAAGTACCGTTGCCCGCTTTGCCCGTCCGTGACGTCCCATGCAAACGGTACAGTCCATTGCTGGCCGGGTGTTGCGAGACGATGTTGCCTATTCATCAACTGATACACAACTACCAAATCAATGTGGATCTTCCTCTCTTTATCTATCGTACTTTCCTGATTCCAACTTGACATATCGTGCTGACATGCTTTTTGAACATTAACCTCTCCTGACCTTAAAGAAAAAAAAATTAGATGATTTAAAATATAATTGGATGTTTTGCTGATAAGGAGTGACATACATACAGGCAGACACAAACACGCACACACACACACATGTCGCGTGGCCGCATATTTCGTCTGTCTTCGCAAGGATTAAAATGATCCACAGGGTAAATAATCATTTTTCTCTCGGAACAAACTGTATTTTCTAGTGTCTTATTTCACATTTTTGGCCAACTGATTTTTCATTCTGGGTAAAGAACGAATAGGAATTTACCTATTGCCCCTCCAAGAAACTGAATCCCATGCCTAATAGTATGCCCTGAGAATATAATACAAACCATTCCTGAAAAAGCCAGAATTGGTTTTGCAGCAGTCTTACTCAACTGCGTTGTTTTGGTTAGCGCCCTCTAATCCATTTATTCACGCTGTGGGTCGCTGGAATACACTCGATATTTCGTTGTTGGATGAGAGATAAGAGGCCAATCAGATACATTTGCACTGGGGAACATTACATTGACAGCGATCTATCGGCATTTATGACCCCCTAAACCGCTATCCGTGTCCATGTTTTATGGGTCATTTGTTGCGGTATAGGACTGGCTCCTGATTTATAGGTCTTTTATATCGGACATAAATGCTTTTACTGGATCATTCGCCATCAGAGGAAGTGAGCAAATTAATTTGGTAATACCCAGAAATTGGCCAGCGCAACTCGCAGAAAGTTATTAGTTGTAAACTTGTTGATGGTCACGCTGATACAAAATAGTCTGGATTTCTTTGTGGTAACAAGAATTGGTGCATGTATACTGATACTATGACTATTTTGTTAGTGACCAAGTTTTGAGAACATGTCAATCATTTGATCAGTGACTGATGTAAATATGCTAAAATATGAACAAAATATGAGAGTTCAGTCACGTACTTTTATAAGGTGCACCATACATATCAGAGATCGGCGTGATCCATCCAGACCTGACGATTCATTATGTTCGAAGCGAAAGAATGGCCGAAATGTTTAAATCTAACAATTTTCATTTCTCTTTTCAAGAATGACCCCACCTACACTAGAGCAACGTGAGTTCCTGTACTCTCCACGAGAAAAAAACAACACATAAATTTTCAACTCGATCTGATTAGGCATTCTGGGCTAATTTTGTTTCTGGTTTCCACTTTGAGTTCTGATTACCTCAGAGTACCTTTGACCTGATCCCAAAATTGTAAGGCTCATATGTTCTCATAATGAGGAAAATGCATACCAAGTATGAGCTCCCTACATCCAGACTTGGTTATCGTTTTTTTCTCTTTCGCAAAATTGGCCCCAAACCCCCACATTTCACAATTTTTAATTTTTACCAGTAATGACTACTGTAATCATCTACACAAAGATAGGTTACTTGTATATCAGGAAGCTGCACACCAATGTACAGAGCTTGATCGGACTATGCATTTTGCACTTGCTGTGTTCACAAGGTTTCCAGACATTGACCCCTGGTGACTTCAGATGATCTTCGACCCGACCCCGAGACAGTATGCTTCGTGCGCTCATTTAATTAACAGACATACTAAGAATGAGCCTGATCCCCCCATGTGGGATCGATTATATTGTTCAAGAGCCAGACATGCGAAAATGGTTTTACTGTATTCGAGAGAGCGACGAATACTTCTATAAATATAATTTTATAGTTCGCAGTGATCTATTATATATATAACCCTTCTCCTGGGAGGAGGGATATTTTTTCGCTCTGGCAACAGAATAATATTTCTAATTGGACAATCTCGTTTACGCAAGAATGACAGAATTAGGTTGCTAGGGTGGACGTTACTATGGTAATGATCAACAACACGCGCACATAAATGGAGATAAACTGTTACACGAATCTGATATAGCTACAGATCCCATGAAGCAAAATTATTGACGATTTTGCAACCTGAACCTGGGTTACTACTAGAATTAGCTTAAAGATTGAATGCACTTATGTTCCACAGAATCAGATTTTTTTACCAAATATATCGTCTCTGAGGTAAAAATATCCTCACTTATTGATGTGAAGCCCAACCTATATAACCGGTTATAATTTTCGACGCCTGGCTTGTTCTGTTGGTTTTAAAAAAAAATTTTTCCCGACGTAGGTGCCTCTCCAGTTCAACTCGTTAAATTGTTGGCGTCGTTTTATCCTTCCGTTTGTTTTATTTAGCTAAACACAGCGTCAATATCGAAGAGTCTCGTCGTCTGGGAGCAACCGGCGAAAGGGCAAAGCGACGTTTGCAAGCATCACGATGAAAAATCGTCTTTTTATATCGAACTCGATGCCGATACACGGTAGATATGTTCAATGTATAGACTTAGTTCATATAACGAGTAATAATAAGAATTTTGTCGTTTGAATCCTGTGTAAACGGCCTTATTATTATTCGTTGACGGTATTCCAAGCCTCTTCATTGATTTAGGGAGCGTCAGTACATACACAAAAACACGCATGGATTCTGGAAAAATCACACACGCAAGTCTGGCACAACACTAGTTGTATCCGGTAATGAATTATTACCAACCTAAACTCTCTCCCTACCTTCAAATATATCATGTTAGAAATGTTCATAGGTTAGTAACATCTTGTTCACAATTTCTCTAAAAGTACCTGAGAGTTTTTCGACAGCCACAACACACTCTCCCCCCCCCCCAAAAAAAAAAACCGGCAATGCATCTATTCGGGGTTTTTTTTCTATATTTTTTTATAATAGTGTTTACGGCTGGGCCATCTTTCTACTGCTCACTTGGGTATTTGAAATGTAGTTTGAAGAACAATCTGTCACAATTCTGTATTCAGTCATAGTCGTGACTGGGGGAACGTCACCCCGCGCGATGATTCAGTTCACCGGGAGTCCTTAGTGACCATATCAGACTGATATCCAACTTTGTGAGAGGTTTGAGAGGCTGTCCAGCTCGTAATCCGCAGGTTAAGAGTTCGAGTCCACGTAACAGGTCTGGAAGACGCCCAGTTTTCCCGGAATCCACCGAAGGTGGCAAACAACCACGAAAGCTTTGGTGGAACGCCTCATAGGTTTTCATAAGTGTTTTTGAGTAATGATTTGAAACGTCACTTTCACTGTGTTGCCAGGAGCGCGCCCTCTTTGCGTGTAACGCATGGAATAAACCTGTCTAATACGTTCAAAGGACTATGGGACGTTTGTAATTATGGAAAAGTTTATTTTGGGCGAAAAGAGATTTTATGCGGCGAATTACGTGATTTCTGACGTCACCAAAACAAGACCCAGGGTCAACGAAGGTAACAACACAGATCCGACTGTTCAGGTCTGTTTCCGGAAACATTACAACCTATGCAACAAACCAACCATACTGTCATTTGCACAGTCGTTCGCGTTGCACGCACATGCATTGTGATAGCAGTCATGAAGTAGTTCTCCTCTGTCAGACGAGTGCATTCATTTGAATGTTTAAATTTATGAAGCGGGTCATATTACACTTTTTATGGGTAGGTAACGTACGGCAAAGTACGTACTAGTATCAGGCTAGTAGAGTAAAGAAAAGGTTCGTTAGGCTCCTCCTTTACAAGGCCTAACGTGGGCTAGGTTCCTAGCGTCGCGACTTTATCATGATTCATGTTCTGTGCCTGGTACATAGGCTTAGGCCCCCATTCCTGCAAACTTAATTAGGCATAGGCTACATAACAAAAACACAGTCGCTGTCCTCTTTCATAATCACAATCCACAAACCTGTTCTGCAATGCAGTATTTAATCACTATGCAGATGTAACTAGGGTATTGAAGGAACTTTGTTCAATTGGATAATAGAATTACTAGGCTATTGGGAGCTAAATTAGTATTAAAATCCGGTTCCATTATTCTATCCTAGGTCAAACAAATTTATATCTGGTTTATCTAGCCTACTTCGGCCTATAGATATTGGTAATATGTGTCTAGAATATAGGTTGTGAGTGAATGAATAGGCTAGCTTGTACTTGCTGATCGGTTCCGGTCATAATTTTGTTACATAATGTGTTGACACTGGCCATTTGTGGACAACATGATGTATGGCGTAGTCACACTGAAACTTTTCGGCGTGGCATGTCAGTCAATGGTGGCTAAGCCTAACAGTACAGCCTATAAACTCTACCTACGCTCTACTCTTTGGTGTGGTCACAACTCAAAGCTGAAATACTGACCCTTTCCAGTGGTGGCACAGCCTGGTGGGCACACCACCATTCAAGGTGTGTGAGTATGGGCACTCTGGACTGTGCGTCTCACGGGTTCTTAAACAGTACATGTCCGCAAAATCACAAACAAATCTTATTTAGTTTCTGTTTTTTCAAACCTCCATGAGTTTTTTTTTTGCTGACATGTACGTCAGCGTAATATTTACTTTCCATGTTAGAAAATCCCAAAATTTTGATTGGTTGTTTTAACACTAAGACAATTGTAATACAGCAAATCTTATTTAAGTTTTTTTTTTTTTCTAACTTAACATTACAAACATATGGTATTTACGAAATGGGAACCCTATCATTAGGTGAGAGGATGCATTCCCTTTAGGGTGAGGCATCCTCTCACCATGAACATCTTCAGCATAAATTCCCACTGCCAAGCTTACAGCGACATATTCTCTGTATTAAGCAAAACTGAATTGCCCTCCAGTCAAAAAGGCATCGCGTGAAGAGGCAGGCATGTAGCCACACTTAACAGATTTGGGGAGGGGCAAAACTTCGGTGGGGATAAATTATGATGCAGAAAATAGTCCAGTTTTAGGCCTAAATCTTATAACTAATTTGTCATCTACAACATGCCATTAACTCCCTATGTCGTTTGTAGCCTGGGAGGTGGGAATCCTCGCCATACTTATTTTTCACAACTAATATAACAAGATGCTCATCACGAAGGCGAGTCATGACATGCATGCCACCATTTCATATTGGTACCTTTCCTCCAACCCAGCAATGACAGGTATTTTTGTTGAGGACAGAGCGGATAGGTCCTTTCTAAGTAACGTACCCTAGCTGTCCATATATTTAATCACCCGAATAACTCGCCATTGACCAACCCGCAATGAAGGCATTAAATTCTGGTTCCGAAAACTCTGGTTGTTACCATTGAGATGCAAGTTGTCCCATGCTAATTTGTAATAGACAACACTGCTTTTGAACCGGTGAAAGAGGACTTCTGTCTGGAGTTACTGTCACATCAAAGCTCTCATGGTCAAATCTGCATATGAACAATGCAGTTAGTAAGGCTTTACAAGGTTCCAACAGATCAGAAGACATCCTCGTGACTGTGATAGTCACCGATTGTCCTTGGGTTTAGGACGCATACACAGCCCTTAACGTTGAATAGCTGGAAAAAAACGTCAGCGCAAAACAGCCAGATTTGTTCGCAAGGACGCCCGCTAGTCAACTAGCGTCACAAGGCTTCTGCAACATTTGCTGCATACTGTTCGAGGAGAGAAGGCGCAATCAATGTACGAATAAAGCTGTTCTGTAAATCCACTAACAAGAAGTTGGCTTGACCGGTTCCTGATCTCGTGGAGTCACAGAATAACCATTGAATACGTTCATCATTATAGGTCAGAAAATAGGCATAAAAAATTTTTATAGACATGTGGCTGCTAATACCGATGTCTTCAAATGGTCCTTTTGGCTAAGAACTCTTTGTTAAACTTTTGCCTGTTTTGTGCTGTCCCCTATGCAGTGATTGGTGACTGTAGTACCAGTTTAGACAAGAAAACTACCTCTCTACATGCTCCTCTCTATCCAGGTGCTAGTTAGGGACCACTTGAGGTACGGATGGTGGCGCCGTAGCGGGCTGCCACAGAGTGTGGTGATCGTGAGCGATCGTGTCCCTTGGGTGTGGGCACGGTCTTCATCAGCTTCATCAGCACCGATGATCAGGGTATGATGCTTCGCTAGAAGTGCATTGAACCTTCGGGGTGATGCGCTACATAAGATCGTGACACTATTTGTTTTATTTTCTCTATTATGTACAGAGTAATAGAAGGCAAAAGTTTATTGATGCTTCCCTGACACATGGGAAGGCTGACCACACGCCTGACTATAGCCTGGTATGTACTTCTCTGTCCTATGAAATGCCTATCGAAACGATGATATGCTAGGTTTGTGTGCACGTTACGAGGCCACAGTTCAATCAACGTAGCCTATGGGGACCAGTTTTGATAATAATGTTGCTGATAGGAAGAATCAAATCATCGATGGCGTAATCGTATACGAACTTCGTACGAACTTCTACGTCCTTCAAACTAATACATGTCCGTGGTAAAATCTGGAAATTTCTGATGATCATTTCGGGAACCTATACACCAATGACAGCATTCATGTCCGATCCACAGCTCAGTAAATTAGTCGACATGCGGTTGCAGATCACACCCCAGAACAGGAAAACAGTCAGCTAAACTGGAAAGCTTAAACGCTCCTCAGAATAAAAGTATCTCTACCCCCTCTTCACTTCAGGCGATAGAATAGACATCCATATCGTGAAAGAAGGGAGGAGAAGGCTCCTTCAAAACGAGAATGGATTTCAGCTGCTCCAATGTTAATGGTGCTAGTAACTAGAGTATATTAGGCTCATACAGCAGTAGGCATGTTATACCAGAATTAGAATTCAGCAGCCTGAATGAGTGTCTTGCAGATATTGACTATTTTCTCTCTCCAAATCGTCAATTGCATGTGGGCATGTGAATTCGAAAGAAAACCCCACCTCAATTTGAAACCACATTAACAACATTATTCGATAATATCACCTTATGCTCAATCGAACTAATGTCTCCACATTCAGCACAGTACCAGTAAATACTGGAATCGATCATATTCCCATTTCAACATTGGGAGAATACCAGGCGGCATTCAGCTAAATTGGAAATCATAACCGTCACTGGATCATTTTGAATGCGACGCTCCTCAAAATAAACGTACCTCTACCCCCCTTTTTTCACTTCAGGCAGTAGAAAAAGTAGTAAACTAGGCGTCCATACCGTAAAGAATGGAGGAGAGGGCTCTTTCAAAACGAGAATGGATTTCAGCTGCTCCAATGTTAATGGTGCTAGTAACTAGAGTATATTAGGCTCATACAGCAGTAGGTGTTATACCGGAATTAGAACTCAGCAGTCTGAGTGTCATCCATAATGTTAAAAATTGCATCACTTTTTCCAATCGAATTACGTTTTTCTACATTCGATTTTGTGTTATTAGAGAAACATACATGTACGTTTCTCTAATAACACAAAATCGAATGTAGATGCAATTTTTACCAGTATGGAGATACTGACTATTTTCTGTCGATTGCATGTGGTCATGTGAATTCGAAAGAAAACCCCACCTTAATTTGAATGGAATTAATTACTAACATTATTCGATAACATCACCTTATGACTCAATCGAACCAATGTCCTCACATTCAGTACAGTAACGGTGGATACTGGAATCAATAATGAGAGAAACAGGCTTGCGGAATGGATTCGTCGGTTTGTGGATTTATGAAGATAAGGGATCCCGTGACGTGCGGAGGGTTTTATTAACTTGCGGGAATCGAGCGGTTGTCGAGAGGGACGGCCAGAAACAAACATAAATAGCACATGAATTTAATCTGGAATTTCGTAGTGAAGACATGACGACTTTGTGGCGACGTGACATTCCCTCTGATCAGAAACGGAGGTTGCTGTTATTCAAAAACAACATTGTCAAATCTACTTGTCTGATTGAAATATCAGACTGTATCCACGATCCGAGCAGCTCCTTTCTGAGTGGCACAGAACATCCACATGGAATGAAGCATGTTCTACGTGTAGACAATCGCTAAATCCGGGCTATGGATGTCGCATGGAACTTTTACACAGACCTCATTTTGTGCATCTCATGTCCGAAAACAACTTCTTGGTGTCTTGATTCGAAATACGAAAATCAGAAAAGCGTCTTACAGAACACTGCAATTGCACTGGATTAATTACGACTACTCTCGTGATATGATACAATGTACGCACTCAGCTTTTATATTCGAAGTCACCGCACGTATTGTAGACAATTTCATGTGTTGAGGAAGAACCACAGAAATCCATTCCATCTAGGTGACAGAGTACAAGACGAAGCATTTCAGTTTTTAGTGTTAGTGCCTGCAAATGAACTAGATGTTCGATTTAGTCAATAAAATTTTCCCAAGTCGTTCAGTGATTGGCAACTGTCAAGGCTGTGTTAATTGGTCAACATGATTTTAGAGACACTCTCACCTATGGGATCGTCAGGATGTACGACAGTCCTCTTCCATGTCTTCTTCACTTGTCGTCTTTTGTCGATCAATTATTTCGAGGCTTTACATTGGTGTTTACTACCACAATCACAAGTCAAGATTCTTGTAACATTTCATCTGCTACGTAGGCCACTATTCCATTTTTCATGGACCGAACATTTTCTCATTGACAAAAATACAGGCAGGATATCCATATTTCAAGGCTATTAAACACTTAGGATGTGGTATTTCTAGCAATCTAGTGGGTGTTTAAACCAAACATATTTCCGCTTTCGACCGCATTAATAACATTTCATGCAGTACCAGTATATACTCGAATCAATAATGAGAGAAACAGGTTTGCGGAATGATTTTGTCGGTCTGTGAGTTCATGAGTCAGGGGATCCTGTGACGTGCAAAGCATATATATCACTAGAGGGAATCGAGTGGTTTGCCGCGGGAGGGACGGCTAGAAAACAACGCGTAAATAATACATGAATTTAATTAGGAATTTCGAAGCGAACACATTGACAATTAGTAACCTAGTAACGTGACCTTTCCTCTGCTCAGGAACGGAAGTTGCTGTTCATTTCGAACGACGTTGTCAAATCTACTTGTCTGCATCTGATTAAACTACTAAAATATCAGACTAATCTACCTTCCGCGCAGCTTCTTTCCGAGTGGCACAGAACTTTCTCACGGAATGAGGCATGTTCTTCGTGTGAAAAAATAAGATTTCTTAATAGACAATCGCCACTCCGGGGCGAATGGATTTCACATGAAACTTCGACACAGACTTCATTAAGTGTGCCAGCGATGCTAGCTCTACAACGAGAACTTTACGATGTTTTATATGTCATGGGTACGGGGCTCTTTCATTTTCCTGCCATATACTAGGCGATTGTGGGTAATCAAACGTTACTCTTTCAGTGATCCGAGTATTTTAGATGTGTGACTATGACAACGCCCTCTTCATATTCCCATTTCAACATGGGGAACCCTGTGTCTGCAGAAGGCGGGATTCGACCCAATCCCCCAAAGAAGAGAACTAACTGTCCTTTGTTTACAACACATTGGGTCATCAAAGCAAAAACAGCGCAGGTGTTTAGGTGTGCTGTATTACACCAAATTGCGATCAATGCATCTAGGAATGCACCCCTCCCCTTAGACCAGGGTTTCCCAACCTTTTCCAACTGGGGTTCCATTTCACATTTTCGTGGTGCCACTGAGTACCACTGGATTTTTAACTATCTAAGCGGAGCGCCACCATAGGTTGGCGCGGATCGTACAAGTATTTTTTGGCACCAAAAGGCTCCCAGATGCAAGGAGATTGCATCTCGGAACGTTTTTTTTTTTTCTGCTTTGAAACTATCTCTAAATTGGCATTCCTTGTTCTGAAATTTTGTATGATCAGAAACATTTCATCAGAAAAAGATTTTCCCAGCTCCAGTCGATGAGAGGGATGTTCTTGATGAACACCCATCGCCGACAAGCATCGCCCAGATTGTGGACGAGGAGGGGAAGGGGTTCATGTGAGGGGGTATCTTCCTCCCCCTGTCATTTTTTTTAATAATTAAGTACCCTCATATGCAATCTGGTGCAATTTTAGCATCATTAGAAGTCAAATTTCTGTCAAGCTCGTCATTTTTTGCTAATTAATATTGCTGACTTTATGTGTTAAGTGAACAATGGCAGAAAACAAATAGCTGCCAGCGCACAGCCGCTTGATGCATGAGGGAGAATAAAATAGAATGCAAGAGAAAAATGGAGCCACACGCGATTTGGACCAGCCGCGTACCACCGTGAAAATCCAAATGTACCACTGTGGTACGCGTACCACAGGTTGGGAACCCCTGCCTTAGACCTCTTCCCCATATACTTCCTCAAAGTTCAGCACCCCACTAAGAAAATCCCTTCTTACGCAACTCAATGAAATTGTCCCAAGTAGTTCAGTGATTGGCGAATGTCACAACGGTGTAAATTGGTTCACATGATTTCAGAAACACACTCTCACCTATGAGATCGCCAGAATGTAGGACAGTCGTCCACTTCTTCATTTGCGTATGTTGTTGGTTCTTGAGGTATCACACTACTGTTTACCACCGAGTAAAAGCTACTTATTTTAAAAACAAACAAAGACAAAACAGCTTTCCACGCTGACGGAATGTCGCGCAGAATGTCGCACAACGGTCAAATGAAAAAAATGAAATGTAGTCCACCTCACAGTAATCTCTATTTTGTAAAGCAATAACATGTGTTGGAATTTAATAAAAAATAATAGCAACGATAACAAGAAGTCAATCCCTGGATTTGCAGGATCTCATCGACAGCCTGAAAATGTGAAACGTTTAAGTTGTTTTCTATCTCCCAAAATTTGAGGGTTGCGAATTGTATATATATATATATTATATAATATATATATATATATATATATATAATTATATATATATATAATATATATATATATATATATATATATATATATATTATATATATGCCTGAAAACAGCAGTTGTTCCCAAAACATCATATTCATAGAAATTTCAGGAAGTTTTCAGCATAAGTGCTGGACCAAATCCTTTGTTTTGATTACTTTTTATATTTGCAAAAAACCATAGAAAATCTGACAGACATGCGATAGCACACACACACACACGCACACACACACCACACACACATGCGCACACACACACGAACGGACAAATGCACCTAGTGGCTGGACCAACCAGCACCCGTGGGTACCCCATCATAGAGTACCTCAGTGGATTGTTCCCTACACACCACAACTGTTACCATAGCAACCGTTACTATGGTAACAGCACATTAAATGTAGGTGGAATAGCAAACTGCCTACAATATTATCCGGCCTTCCGGGACCGATGAGATAATAATATATGATAATACGATGATATGATATTACGCATATATCAACCAGGGTATTCTAGAGACAATTTTAAGAGAAGAAAAAAGCTTCGGAAGAACGCTCCGGTTGGAGGAAAGCAATTTCGAAATGCGTAAAACAGTGCACATGTTGCACATTCCATCTATCATGGCGTACCCACGGGGTTGGGGGTTGGGGGGTCAGAACCCCTATGACCCAAGTGATCAATAAATGTTTAACACAAAAACTTATTTTTTTTTAATTTCGTAGAGGTTATTGCAGCTGTAATTTACCAAATATTGCAGTAGCATGTGTCTAGGGGCCAGGAAATGTATTATTTGCCAATAGGGAGCGTGAGGCCAATTACGAGGGCGCACTTCTTTTGGGTTCCGACCTCAACCCCCCCCCCCCCCCCCCCCCCCCCCCCCCCCCCCCCCCCCCCCCCCCCCCCCCCCCCCCCCCCCCCCCCCCCCCCCCCCCCCCCCCCACCCCCCCCCCCCCCCCCCCCCCCCCCCCAAGACAAATATTTCGATACGCGCCTGCCATTTATAAGGTCTCCAGGTGACCAGGATGGAGGGTACGACTGTTCGAACAGTTAGTAATTCGTTAATTACATTCAGCTCTGTCATATACAAAGACATATAAACAAGACAACGCGATATCTGGTAGGAAGTAAACGAGAAGACATAAGAATAGAAGGTAAATGTAAATGCCTTCTGAGCTGAGAGTGCAGCATAATTGTTTCGCCTACGCTGGAGACGGCTGATTTTTTTATATTTCAGCAAGCGACACACAACATAGCTTTACCGATATGTAGGCGGGAAGCAACTAAGAATGGATATTAGAATTAATCTAATTTCATCAATGTTATGCAGGAAGATATAATATTAGGAACGATTTATGACAGCTATTGTCTAGACCAAGAAGGATAAATTCAGACTTAGCGTCGTTAGATAGTGCTTTCAATACAAGACGTTCATAAATATTGAGTGTTGTGCCAGACAATCATTGTGACATGCTGTGTATGATGCAGACGTTCCCGATTAAATTGATCAGTGGTATAGCCTATCAAATAGCTGTAGGTGGTACGTGTGATTAGCGCAACTCGTACAGTTGAAGATTACGTTCATTCCGTAGTAAGTATTATATTGTCAGAATTATGCGACAAGACTATGCAAAGACGGATTCAAAATACGTCAAATGCTATCACAGAACGACCCACAAGATGACCTGGTAACTCTCAGGTTGTGATATAGGAACTTTCCAACGGAAAAATTCCTTTGTAGTTGATCCGCTATCGACGATCACGGCACGGCGAATATTTATTTTGGTATGAAGGTCTTTTTATTAGTATGATCTAGCCCCCCCCCCCCCCTCACAGTGCTTCCCTCTCGATATCAGTTACCAAGATTATGGCTGTAAGATGCTGCCATCAGTAACATCTGCCGTACCCGTATATTCTCTCAAATATGTGTAGGTGGTACTATGTGATCAGCTCAACTCGTCATGTTAAAGATGATGTATATTCTGCAGTGATTACTATATTGTGAGAACAATGCGACAAGACTATGAAAAGACAGATTCGGACGGATCCAATATATATATATATATATATATATATATATATATATATATATATATATTATATATATATTATATATATATATATATATAATATATATATATAATATTATATATATATATATTATATATATATATATGACGTCAACTGTTTCTTTGTTAGTTCTACGGAACGAATATGACCAGGTATTCCTGACAGGTTGTATCATAAGAACTATTCAACGCAATGATTGCCTCCTAGTTACCGACGGACATGGCTAATAGTTGTTTTGGTGTGGGTGTTTTCAGGTACGATCGTTAAAGCTTACGTCTCTTCCTCACCATGTATCAGTTGACAAGATTATGGCTGTAGGATGTGTCGTCAATAACATCCGTCATACCGGTATTTTCTCACGTAGGCCCACACCAAAATTGCACGTCGTTATTCTCACCTCGAAACTGTTG
>JAODTK010000777.1:0-137500 GCA_026419785.1 Sclerodactyla briareus | reverse complement strand
GGTAGTTTTCGGTTGCTCTCATGCGTTTTCCACTCATCTTTTTCCTATTGCGCTTTGTTGCCTGTGTACAGTATAATCGATGTGCATGATTCGAGTTGTCTGAACTGACCTGGGAACTGTCTTCGATTGTGGACCAATTTCTTTTGTCAGCAGTCGTCTCATCACTCCTCCCGGAGAGCCATACGGCTAACTCGAATAATACTTTTACGGTTACGTTGTTGTAATTCTCACTTTTTTGCTTTTACTTTTGCGCTGAATCTCGATCTGCTGCAATTATTGCACAATCTTTCCTATTTTCTTGTATCGTCTTTTTTTCTTTCCATCACCGCGCACTCGCATGATCGTGATTGTCGCATTGGCAAGCGCAAAAAACAAAAGCGAAATGTGGCAAATAGGCAGTAACTCAGTAATGTGCATGTTCTTGGATAATAGAAGGTATTTTGGAATTTAGTGACTGACATGGGCAAAGGGTTAAGAAGGGATTGTCGTCCCCGCTTCGAATTTTGGTGCAGTATAGCATACCACATCCACATCCACTCCATTCTCAGAATAATTGTTCATTTTCTACTGTTCTCAGGCGATAATTCCTGTATGTTCAGGTAGCAGTAGTTGTTATCTGGTGGAATATAGCACACCTGTACATCCAATCCCGTCTTGGGAGTGAATTTGCAATTTTGCCTGGTCTCAGTAGATCAGAAGGGAGGGAATCCACCGTTTTTTGTCAACAACAAGTGAAGTCTTCAGGGAAGTTCAGTCTTATAGACGGAGTGCAGAAACAACGTAAATAATGCACTCGATTGCGTCTGACAGAACTGCCCCTGCAGGATTGATACAATATCACGAGCGAAAATCAGCTAGATGAACATGATTTCCTACTGGCACCATGACACTTATAGAGGAACCGCATAACGCACGAACGGCTCCACGCCAATCTCACCTTGCATAGAGTGCTTCATTACAGCATTCCACGGCTTGCCTATGGTCATTTACTTAAATTCGTTCTTATCAAGGTAGAAGAAAGATACACAATACACGATGGAATTTTCAGTAGTCGCGCTCGCAAATAATCTGGCCAACCAACTCGGCAGTTATAGCTTTGTAATCACTTGTACAACTGTTAAGCGTTCGGCAACTCTAAAAGTTGGGCAAACATTGATCAACTCATTAACAATCCACTCCAATGAAGGCTGATCGATTGATCCTGTGTATTTACCCATCTTTCGAGTTGCTGCCAACCTTCCAAGATTTTGTTCAACTTTATCCAAACAATAAACAATAATGATGACAGTAAACAATGAACGAGGTGAATGAACGAGAAAACTAATAACTACGCACTCTCCTGAATCATTAAAAAAAGACTGAAGAATAAAAAAGACTGTTCTTTAATGGCTTTCACACCTTAGACAACATCTACAGAAAGGTTTATTCCACTCATTAATTACTCTCTGGGAGAAGAAAGAGAGAACTATTTCCGAATGTCCAATCTACAGCGTTTACCACGAAACTTGAGGCAATGACCCCTATTGGTGGTAACTTTGAAAACTAAAGAAATAGTGGATGGGAAGCCCCCCGATCCATGAACAATTTTAAAAAACCTGAATCAAATCACCTCGAATTCGGCTCAGCTCCATCGAAGTTAGGGCGAGACGCCTTATCCTCTCCTAGTGAGGGTAGATCTCTGAGACAGTGAATTAATCTAGCGGCCCTCCGTTGAACGTTTTTCAATACTTGATTGTCTTCGAGAAATATGATTCCATAATTGTTTGGCAGAATTACTCCAGGTGAAAGTCGCCAACCAACTGCTTCAAACAACCGTGACAACAATATATTTATCAAGGAAACTGAAGAGTGACGTATAACAACCAAGAATCCAGTTATGTCCTGCAGCTTCAGCACAATGCTTAGAAGGTTTCAAAGACGAATAAAAATGAACACCGAGATCGTTTTACTGAATTCACCTGATGAAAATCTTGCCCATTTAACTTGAAAAAAGCGTTGGGATTGTGGAAAAACATGCACAACCTTTGCACTATCGGCATGAAAAACATTTGCCAATCGGATGACCATTGGAGGTTATATCAAGATCCCTTTGGATATTTGCAACGATCGTTAGAAGCAACCTCCCGATACAGCTTGTTATCGTCTGCGAACTTTTTAACCCTGGAATGAACCGAATCTTACAGTCGTCAATATACGCCAGGAAAAGTGAAGGCCCAAGAAACGATCCTTGAGGAGGAAAACCACCACTAGTGACCTTTTGCCAAGGAGATGAACGCCCATTGAGGACAACCCGTTGTTCCTATTGAGAAGCCACTGACGAATCCACTTGAGAACATTCCCCTTAATGCCAAAACTTTTAATTTAAGCAAGGAACGCTCATGTGGAACCTTGTCAAAAGCTTTTGGAAGTCTAGAAGAAAATTATATCAACAGCACTGCTGTTGTCAACTGGCAACTAGTAGATCTCAAAATTCTAAGAGAACACGCACGATATTTCTGGCAACCAGCTGTGAACCCCGAATTAGACTATACTCATTGAAAAAATCGACATATCGACCCGATGATGGATCTAAACACATTGCAGACAAACCCAGGTGAGGCTCACTGGCCGTCCGGACCAGGAGCTTTACCACTTTGAAGTTTCTCCTTTATCACATCAGACGAACATCTATATTACCAGTAGTATTGTGAGGCACACCATCCACAAGGTCGTTGAAATTATCCAAGTTTCCCTGAGTGAATACCGACGAAAAACATTTATTAAGACGTTAAACTATCTCTTGACTATTGCTGGTTGAATTACCTGAATCGGACACTAACCATGGGGACCAATGTGTCCTTCACTTCTGCTTCCCCCGTAACGAAGAGGAACAAACGGCACGAGGAATATCCTTTATATTAGAGGCATCTGCCTCTCGAAATCGAACTTAGCACCTGAAACTAATCTGACTAGCCTCTGCTGAAATTTGTAACGATCTAAATCAGACAGAGAACCAGTAAACGATTAAAGTCGCCAAAGATGTCTCCGTACGTTCAACGGCCAGAAACACCTCCCTTTTCATCAAGAATGCTTTTTGATCTTAGTTCGACGCTTTTTCGAAGGAACGTAAACTTTCATTAACTCGTTAACTTTACCAATGAAAAACCCTTCCAGGCGTTAACAGCATTCAATTCTAGAATAGACCAATATACATACTCAGAAGAAACCCAGGAAATGCCATCCAGATCGGCCCTCGAGAAACAAGGACGAGTCAAACGCTCGGTGGAAGATGACAGAACTAGACACATCGAAAACACTATAATCTCGTGAATCACTTGCACCAAGCTTACCAAAAAAAACTTCTACATTATACACGGAACCTGGACACTACGCAAAACTAAAACCAAAAGATTATGCTTTCTGGTAGGAAAGGAAAATTAACATACTGCGAAAGGCAACATTTTTGGGTGACATTAAGAAAAAGGCCAAGATCCTTGTCTGTCTTGTCGTTCTACTATGCAAACACCAACTAGTGGTTATCAATGGCCTTGCCTAACTACTACTACCCGACCAAAGAATTATCTGGATAATTGAAATCACCCATTATAATCGTCGCTTACCGGAAACTTGGAAAAGCAGGTCGAAAAAAGCAGCGGGTTATGCTTTCAGAAGATGTGGGAGAACGATATAAAACACCGACTATAAAGGATTTGTGAAAATACCTGAAGAGGTGGACGGAATTTCACACCAACACAGATTGACGTAACTAACACCAATATTGATCTCTCAATTGCTATTCAAGTCAGATCTCACATAAAACAAAACTCACCACAATTGCCACGAGAGAGTTATTGTCCCGATCTGGCCTATATCAACATAACTGGAACGTGAACTCGGCTGAGGAAATTTCTGTAATAAGCCTACCAACTACGTGAGGCGTGCGTTCCCGGACCAAAATTCGGAAGCATCAGCCAAATTATTCCTGATACTTTGAAATTAGTGCAGAACAAAAAAACTACATCTTGCTTAATAAGCTATCGCTATTCATCTAGCTTGCCAGACCTATTACCACTGCGTGGACTACTTCGTTACAACCCTGTCAGTAGTGGCACCTGATACCTCGCCTCCGAATCTAGTTTAACACCCTACCACAAGAAAGAATTAACCAAATCTAACATGAGGCCCCCAGTACCATTAAGGTGAAGACCATCTTTGCGAAAGGATCCTCCTTCCCCAGAAACACTACTCGTCCACAAAACTGCATACCCTGTCTAGCGACTCCAACCCCAACCACCACAAATCGCGGACTTTAGAACTAGTAGGACTTGGGCTTAACACACAACTATTGAAATCGGGATCTCATTGAAATCCCTGGCAGTCCCCCCGGCGGTTATTAGTCCCTGTTTCAACAAACACCACTTCTGCGTCCCCCACAATCCTGTTCACTCTCGCCACGGGTCCTCCACACTTGCACCCGGGAAGGAGACATGACGTGCGCTTCGGCGTATCCCACGAGGTGACTGAACTCCCGATCAACATACGGACAATCAGACCCCAACCAAGCAAAACATGCTTTTACCTACCTTCCCTTGAACCTCTGCTTGAACCTCTTGCTGCATCTTATCTCTGGCACTCTCACCACCGGCACACCAGCGACGACCACCTGCACGGCCTCCTCACCCGCAGTACCCTAAAAAACTATTTCCTAGTAGCAAGACGGGATCAAACAGTACCTCCGTCCCTTACTCTTACCCGACTCTTACTCCGCTCCCCCACCCCCCCACACTTCCCAGTACCCCGCCTCCAATTCTGTAACCGACACACTTCCTGCCGTATACACGAAAGACCCTTTTAGTTTCTGGAAATCTGACCCCTAATTGTCAGTAGTACCCTACAAATTTTGATTCATGAGCAGAAAAGCATACTTTCTGGGTCGAGGTGAAAAACCATTAAGCCTTGAAAATAGCCTCAGAATAGTTCAGGTTCATTTTTATTGTTAACAACGGACATCGAACCTACGAAAGCTCCGAGGGTGCAGACCTAGATACTGCACGCAATGTTCAGCAGCTCCGAATCCTCCACCAGGTACACGGAATGAGGCAATGCCTCTTGGCGGTACCTCTAAGTGGGGGGGTGGGAGTCCACCCCCACAAACCCCGCAGACAACAACTCACAATCGCCTAACCCTCGCTGACCCTGTTTCATCTCTTGTGCTGAGGACCAGCGAGAAGGAAACAGGTACCAATTTTAAAAGTTCTTTGGTTACGCCTCGTCCGGAAATCGAACCCCGTTCTCCCAGGGGTAAGGCCCGACGCCCTTTATTCACCTCGTTTATATGATATGGTGTATTATTACTGTTATTTTACTTCGTTCCTCCGGTATAGCACGGATGGGTTATGTAACTCTTTTTTGACCACACGGAAGGTTTTTGCACGTAGTCAACTCAACACGGCGCCATGCCGTGACAGGCACTTCAACTCGTCTTTCCAATGAAGCAAGTACTTCCTGTATACTTTGCCTACTCTAAGCAAGTGAACTGTTTCGCCTGTACAAAAACACGGCCATTTGAGAAAACTCCAATGTAAATGCTGCATGACATTCAATACGGAGTACACCCTGATACACTCTTCCCCCAAAAATGTCTCTCGATTTGCCGACCAAACCGTTTAAATTGCTGATAATTGAGACGAGCAAATCTGGTGGGCTCCTGATGGTCTAACTAGGTCCAATCATTCGGGAGGTTCGCCTGGGCATTTAAAGATATATAGGAGACTTCGTGATATGATAAAAACAGTCGGTAATAGTTATTCCGTATGCCACACGGAGGCACGACACGTGTCGAAACGCGTTTCAGTATAGGCAAGAGATCAAAATGGTACATAGGTTCACTACAAGGTTTCTTACAGTGGGTATCACAAAAAATGGCTCCGAACAAAAAATACATCTAATGTTTCAATACATGTTAAAAAAAAAAAAAAAAAACTTACTAAATAGGTAACTGAGGTTACTTAATGTGCGAAAACCACAAATAGGTAACGGTTCATCATAACACCCACATAGTTCTGAGGCGAGCATATGGATTCCAATTAGGAGGTGGCGTATTCGATTCCTTGCCGAAGGCGAAAGGAATCTATGCCGTCATGTTGTGCGTATGTGTGTGGTATGTGTGTGTGTGTGTATGTGTGTGTGTGTGTGTTTGACGCCTGTGTATGTGTGTGTACACCCCTTGTCAGCACGAATCTAAACAACGCAAGCATGTATTCAAGTTCAAATCAGGCATGAGGGTTGCTTAGGTAGAGAGGATGTGAACTCTATTGTTCTTTGTGGCAGTTCAAGTGATCATGAATCCGAGTCATGACAGGGCTAAGTCCAAAAACGATTGTCAGCACGATATATAATAGAGTGGAAAGGATCTATCAAGGTTTTTCGGTATTGTAGGTTGCAGTGTGGTGAAAGATGAACCATTTGTGTTGGTGGTCAGGGTCAATGTCATTGAAATTCACCATAGGGCAATCCGTCTATTACTTTGGCAACGAAGCATTTAAAAGTCTGGCCTATGAAACTATATCTGTTGACCTACTTTGTCCATTGCACCTTCGTGACCATATTGACCTGATGACCCTGTTACCATCGGGGTTAATTTTTCGTGAAGACAGATCGTATTGTTGACAAACAAAACATAGGTCAAGTACAACACGACGTACTAAAACGCTCCCATCACAGTCCCCAGTATGGATTGTAAAAGCGTTGAAAAAGCTTTTTAAAACATGATGAGTTTCCCGGTCGACGTTGAAGTTCGGCAGGGAACATCTCAGAGGTATAGAGTAGAAGTAAATGTGCTGACGGACTAGAACACTGTATCCACGCTATGTCCAGCTAGGACTTTTGTGAAAAGGGTAAACAGTGGATTGGCATAATAGAGATTTTGCTCGTCTGTAAACTAAATCTGGTGACCTGCTTTGACCTCCTTTGACATTTTGACATATTTACCTAATTGGACCTAATGGCATTGGTGACCCTCTGGGTCAGTTCGTCGAAACGACCACACCTCGTCGTGTTGCAAGCAACAAACCGATAGGTCAATTACACTGAAGTACCACAACACTTCTATCACACGTTACCCCAGTTAGCCTTCTATAAAAAGCGTGAAACAGCTTTAAACAAACCTTGAGATTTCAGTTCGACATTGAATCCCCTCACTGAATATCTCATAGGAATGAGTAAAGGGGAGTTATGTTTTGTCTGTTTGGCTACCACCGGACCACGCAAGAATGAAGCCTCCTATTAAACAAGACTACGCAAGATATGATGTATCGAGTATATGTTTCTGTTCTCAGCACACCCCAGGGCAGGGGCGGCGCAATTGGCAATAAAGAAAATATTGGAAAAAGTATGACAACATAATATATGACATCTAACGCTCTTCATATCATTTGCAGAACGGACCGTATAATGGATGGCGATGTTCAGCTGACAGGTTGTATAATAGGAACTCGCTACTCAACCCAGAGATGCATCATAGTCGTCCTGCACAGCGGATTTTCATTTCGGTACGAACATTTGTTAACATGATCTAGCGTCCAAGTTATAGCCTACGTCTTCTTGTTACCATATATCAGTTGACAAGATTATGGCTGTAGGATGATGTCGTCAATAACATCCCTCAAACGCCGTAGCCCCTCACCTGCTCACGTAGACCAGAGCTGCACGTCGTTAATTTGGCTTCGAAACCGTTGACGCAGTTATCAACTACCGGTATACGTGACGTAAAACGAGCACAACAAGCGACTCCATCGAATTGTATTGTCTAATAAAATAAGACTAATGTCTCACTACGGCCCATTCCTGAAAAACGCTTTATTGGAAGAACATTTGCTGGGCGTCGATATATGGACTAACCGACATCGAGCAGTCTAGTGGGCATTTTTATTTCGAATGCAAATTGGGATAACGAAGGCGCTGTTCGGGATATTTTTCTTGAGTCATTGAGATGGGCTGTAACCAAACACTTCACACACATATGAGAGAAACTTTTATTTAATTTTATTTTAGTAAGAGGAGCGAGCATTGAACTTTTCGGAAACTGATTGTAGCTTATTGCTTCCTTGCTTAAAGCTTAGATAACGTTTGGAGACACATCGACATGTAGTGTGTTTGTAAAGTGTGTTAATGTCGGTGATGAGAGATCTGCAAAAATACGAGTGTACATGCACAAACAGAAAAACGATAAACACAGAGACTAAGGGCCTAGTCACATTATAACGGTTCTCCCTGTTCTGCCACATCTTCATACTTTCAGTCGGCCGAACAGGGGAAAGGGACATGTGTGGTGATAAGTGTCCTAAATACTCGTGTACCCTCACAATACTTCTCAAACTCTTCAAAATTTGAAAGAAACCCACAATTCTGAGTGACGTCATATCGAAAACGATAAAATGGGGATAAAATCGTTTATAGTCAACGATGAATATGAAACACATGATTATTAATTTATATGGTATACGTCCAAATCGGGATTGTTTGGCAACAACGAACTCAATGCGCCTAGTCAAAATGCGGCAGGGTAGTTATGCCTAAATAACCAAATTCGAATCCTTGCACGGTCACAGATCGTTGTAGTGTGACCGGCCCCTAATTATTATAAAATTCATAATACCACGTGACCTATGTATGTAGGTATTGTGTGAAAGTAAAATTGTACCCGGATGTAATTCAAGTACTAAACACCGGATGGAGACGACATAGGTAGTATTAGGGAGAACTCGAAATGTCGATCAACGACAGACTTCGTGGAATAGTGTTATTTCACAGTGTGTAATTTTGCATAAAAGGGGGGCCTCTACTGCATCAGTACGGCGATTCTCCACTGTGTGAAATCGTTACGTATCCCGGTGCATTATGGGCCTGGATTCATGATTGTCAAACATACTCCAGGCCTATACTGGGTATAGTCAATAGAATTGGGCCTACAGCATACCGAAAATTCCCCTCGTTTGTCTTGTGAGCCTTTAGGGGGGACTGGCTCACCATTTTTCTGAGCTGAGACATTCGAGAACAAATTTGGGGCCGCGAAAGACAAAAGTGAGAACAAAAAAAAGGCCGAACCTTCGAATCTTCTGCTTACTGGCACCGATTTATGATTAAATGCTTGAAAAACATGCGAAACATTTGCGCGCGGTACTATTCTTCTGGTGACCCACTCAAAAAAATTCGGGCAAAATTGGTCGCCCCCTAAATTGGAATGGTCCCGTATGCCTATGTTGGTGGTCAACTCCAAAAGAAAGCCTACTTACTGCCCATTGGACAGATGGAGCTCAGTACACAAAAACACAAGATCCTGGTAGCAAGTCGCATCTAGGACGTGATAATGCAAAATTTTCTGGAACGAAGTGAGAGGTGAATTGTTTAGGAGTGGTCATTAATGCATCGGATCTGCATTGAAGGCCACATGAAATCGCAAACTTTCTAAAGTGGAAGGAGTGGGGCTTAGGCGGTTCCTTGCGAAAAGTGAGATCTAAACCTATTCAATCTTGCTGCCCTCGATTCGAGTTGGCAGACGCAAGTACAAGATTCAGAGCAGCAAATCGCATCTAGGACATGTGAGAATGCGAATTATTTCTGGAATGAAGTGAGTGTTTTGGAGTGCTGTATTGCACCAATTTGCATCTAGGGCTCCGGAAAATGCAAAAATAAAATGCAAATGATGTGTGTCAGTCGTGAGCTTGGGTCGACCAACCGGCCACTACCCTCTGAACTTCCAAATACCGAGAGTGCCACTAACTCAGAACATGTGAGAACGCCAAATTATTTCTGGAATGAAGTGAGTGTTTTGGAGTACAATATTGCACCAAATTCCATCTGAGGCCCGCGAAATTTTTGCAAAGGGCAGGGTAAGCGAATTTCTTCGACCATAGACCCACGAAAATACCTTTGTTGCTCCATAGTAAAAACGGTATAATATATTGCAAGATTCTGCAACATCTTCAGTGAGTGTTACCCTGTTTCAGAAAACGCGGGGAAGTCAGACGATGTATTACGGAAGCATAGAAACGACATAATTAATTAGGGAATACGAATCGATTGCGTCAGAAAACACCATCAAAGTGTGGAGTATAATATCACGGAGAGAACTAGAGCTTAAAGTATAATGTTAAGCTCGAATTAGAGGAGGCTGTCAAACGGAACATATTATATATTCTGACAACGAACCGCGAACCAGTGCCCGAATCACATGTCATTAAAACACTATATAGTGTGTGGCGCTGTCTCGGCTTAGCACACACGGTTTTCCACATTGACTTCTGTCTGTTATAGGCCCTTCAGTATAGCAATGTCCCGGGCCATGAATACTCGCCTACCTATAGATGGAACTGTGATTGTGAGGCCGAAAGTCGGGAATTCGGTGGGTTCGAAGGGTAGTCCGTCTGGATAGTTATCCCGTTGTTTGTCGGCACTGACGCATTACCACTTAAGAAGTGCTCTCCACAACTTTCTGTCACGTTTAGTGTTGTCAGCAGGCGTCATCTGATTGATCCTCGTCCTCAAATCAATTTTGCAGATGTAAAATTTCAGCAATATTGCGCGCACGATTCATAGCGAGTTCATTTTGACGCGTATGTCCCCTTGTATCGATTAGGCTTCCACCATATTTACCCTTTTTCCAGTCTCCCCGCTTTTCCTCTTGTGATAATGCATTCTTCGGTTGTTCTGTTCAAGTGGTACGTAAACAAACCTTATTCATTTCGATGGAATACGCTAGTTCATTTCCAGTGCTTGAGAAAGTTTCGATCTTCTTTTCAGCAGCATCTGGAAACGCAGTTTGTTGTGACTGGAAACGCTATGTCAAACCAGTCACTTATAATAAGCGAGAATTCTTCTTGTTTGCTGTGATTACATAATGTCAAAGGTAACTTGGAAAGTGGCAAGATCCGAGACTGTCCCTAATACACTGAACACTCTTTTTCGTGTACTGGGACACTTCTAAATTCTACAAGAAAGAAATACAATAAAACAGCGTATGCTAATGCTTCACAACACTTAATTTATTGAACATTACACCTATGTTGAGGAATCACCAACCAAAACATTATCTGTGCATTGAATTCACTTAAAGCTTAAATGACTAATACAACTTGACGGTAATTACGGCAATTCATTGCCCTCATTCTTATCTGATCACTAATCATTAATTGCACCTAATTTCTGAAATTACGAAAATGCACACTGTTATACTACTCTAGTAATATTATTTAGTCACTCTAATGTTCTAGACAAGTTTAACTGCTCAAATGACCTATTAATTCTCTACCTTAGTTCAATGCGTTTAGGATTCAACAAGACGACTTTCAATGCTTTACTCAATTACTCTACATCAATACTTTTCACTATGCCAATTCCTCAATCACTTGCTTGGCTAATTGATTACTTACTTGGTTAAATTCTTTTACATTATTATAATTGCCTGACTGCACGACGTTCTAGTTTCCAACACTGATTGCATTACACAGCTGCTATCGAAACGCTCGCTCGCTCACCTTAAATCATTATCAGTGTTCTCAGTTTAATATTTATTTTATGTTCCACATCATGATTAGTCCGCATACATCATGGACTCATCAACACGTGACCCGATTCCAAACCTCTGTGATTGAGGTAGTCCGGCAACGCACCAAGTTACGTGGAATGTCCCTGCCCTGGACCCAAGGGAGTGGAATTTCAGGCCCAAGTTGAGCTGGAACTACGACCGCGTCTACGACTACAACTGCGACTACGGATGCGACCACGGCCACAACTGCGACCGTGATAAGGATCGCTACTGCAAGCCTGAAATATCAGCAAACAAACAAACACGAGTCATGACTGCCTATAACAGAATCGAACTCCTAACACCCACACACACACACACCACACACACACACACACACCCCACACCAAAGATGATGACCCGGCTTACTTCATACAATCAAACGGAACACTTTCTCACTATCCCTAACGTGCAACGTATCTACCCAAAATATATACACTTTGCAAGCAAGGCGTACGCCCACATTTGACGAAATCTCACACAAACATGTACATATTCACACCTGTTCGTGATAAATAATCAGTCCAGTCAATAAACATCCAGAATATAAATGAACATTGGCACGCTGAATACTACGCTTTTAAATTCACATAAACACACAGCCATTGTCTATGTTACCTTCAAAAAAATGCAAGTCTCCATCAAATAATTTGCTAAAATCATCCAACAAGAACAATTTACCTAATTCAGACAAATTGGCGATGCACCGTATCTGCCCTAAATTCCAATACTTACACAACTGAAACACTACTTCGCACGAAAAAGAAAATTCTTGTGTTACTCACGAACTAATGACTTTCGAAGTGAACCGGGAAAACAGGTTTAGACCGACCGTCCGACGCCCCTGCACCAGCAAGCTCCTCCACAAATGTGCTCAACTTACTACGCCACTATGAAACGACGCCCACTCTCGCAACAATAGCCCTCGGCCAGTAATATCGACAAAATAGGTAACTTGCCCAAACAGTAAAATGGCGCGGTCCGGTCTACCTGCCCCTCTATAAACTAACACTTCGTCGCGAAGTTGTAACAACGATACCCAAAGTTCCCCCTCCAGAGGACAGGAAAACTATCCCCAAATCATGACACATATTTACCCCTTCACTGGTGGCTTATTAACACTCGATTACCTAAAACAATATGCAGATTATAAACGAACATGCGTGCACAGGCTGTTACGCAATATTACATCATACAGCACTCGACCTTTCCCACCCTAATCAAGGACAAGCAAGATAGACAAAACTACGGTAGCCTCAACTGAACTAAAGAAGATTTAAACTCGGCATTTTGACAACATACCCAGTTTTCACAACTGCGTCTTGCTTTAGCTGATTCATCATGTCTTTCAACATTTCGGTAGAGTCGTATCTACACGATTCTATATCTTCAATTTCTGCTGATAAGTTCTTGTTCTCCACTCCCTGTATCGGTAAGTCCTGAAATGCCACTTCTGCTTCCACGCTTCCTTTGTAATCTCTGCCGTTGTTTTGATGCGAGTGGATGTGATAATGTTCCATTTCTCTTGTACTTTGTGAGTGGGCCAACGCGTTGCGTTCAATATAGTCTTTGGTCCGCATCTCTGGGTTGGCCATCGGTTTAGTTTCCGAGTCTTGTTGTTCGCTGATGGCTTTTTTGTTCTCATGACGAGTTGAGACGAAGATGGGCGATTTAAATGACTCGTGAAATGAAGCAAAAAGCGTGGTTGCAGTGAACAAAAGTTACTTCCCAAGAAATCTCAACGCAGATCTGTTCAGAACCTAGGCTCCCATGCCTCATGCTTGTGTGGTCGAGCGTGCGGTTTCGTAGTTTGTTATGTCCGCTAGTAACACACTTTGTACGCGTATGCTGTGCTACTAATGTTAAAAAGTTTCAGTGAACTGAAACAAAGTAATGTGAACCCTAATTATTTCTGAATTCTCTTGTAATCCATCCTCTCATCAGCAATCATCAGTATGGTTTTCTACGTGGTAGGTCCACTGGTGGCTTTCTTTTTTTCACTTACTTTAGTCACCAATCAATTAGCTTTAGCCATTGATTTTTCGTGTGAAAGCAGACTAATTGACCTGTGATATGAAAAGCATCGGTCGTATATGACGTGCTGGATTTCTCGCTAGACTTCCTGCCTCTGGTTGCGTCCTTACTTCACTCTTGAACCTCTCATCGGTAGCTCTATCTCTGTTCGCATGGACACAGCTCTCGATCCCAGAAATGATAAGATTATGCTTTCAGTCATACATCAGTTGCTAATCAGTTAAACAATGATTTTTGGTCAACCATTTTGGACCGGGGCACTGCTAAACTGATTACCTTTAAACCATCGAAACTATGAAACGATTATTTACTGTGTCGCGACGTTACTGATGTCACCTCCGGTTTCTTTTTCACCCCTCGGTTCTTTTCCTGGCTGATCAGATTTTGCCACAGTCTGCTTCTCCCCACATTCTCGGTATGAAATCACCGATAGGTTGTCTTGAAACTCCCATTTGAGTCAATCGCCCACCATTGCCTTCCAGTTTCACAAACTTAGGTTGCTTTTTCGTTCGTGAAAGTACTGCTACGCCACCCCCGTCAGCTATCCTGCTTCATATACCCAAATTCGTTCCCTAATGGAATATTGTTGCCATGTTGGCGCGGCGACTCAGCATGATATCCAGTGTCCTTGATCGAATTCAGTGGTCATTCGTCTTATTATTTATACACTTACTGTTACTCAGCAACCTTCGTCCCTGTATCCTCGTTTGGTTCCTACATTAGATATTGCCTCATTTTGCCTTCGATCACTTCAGCGTTTTTTCAATTATGAGATATGGCAAATACGCTTGAACGAGCACACTAGCACGCTGATGTTAGTAAATGATTCCGCTAATGGGTCCTTAAACACTCTGCATATCGTTCTATTTCGCTCTACGTATTCAGAACAGCTATAGATCACATTTGTTTGGTCCCCATCAATACCTATGGGGACGCCCCTTGAATAGAATCCTTTTCTATATCGAAACTTGGTACTTACGCTATTTCGAAATGATCTCCCATATACATGCACCATTAGCCGGAGGTTAACAGATGACGCGACAACACACCAGTTCACAGGAACTTGTTGATGAGTGCTACGTAGTACGTAAATATTCATAGGAACACCTGTTACCCTCTTTCCAAGCAGATAGTCTCGCTCCGCCGACCAACCGTTTAATTGCAGTTGAGGTGAAACTATATATGTCAGTGAGGCACAGGCAACTCCTGGGTGTGCCTGAACCTCTAACTCAAACAAATCAGTTCGGGAATGCGCCGTATATTTTAAGATACCTTATCTTTGTGAACTTTAGGAAATATGGTAATAAACAGTTGATGATGGAGTTATGCTGTACGTTCCTACAACCAGCAAAATGGGAAACTAGATACAACTCGGGCTTGAATATCTGAAAAACGAATGTGAATTTGGAAATCGGCAACGATTAGGCGAAGTTTTGTTGAGTAATTGAACCAACAATTCCACTCCAAATTGATAGGACCACATTATGTATATAATGGGTAAACAACCAATTAGGACATCTCGCACTGGTTGCTGGAAACGCATGGAAAGTCGATTAGCTCGTTAATTCTCGGGAAACCATACAGGTTCGTGATTCCTTGACTCATCCTTCGATTATCATGTAAACAAGGATATGGGCTTTTCACTTCTGTTGATCTGAGAAAACATCTAATCTGATCACAAAATATTAGGGCTGATGATATACTCGTCATACATACCAAGTATTAGCCTCATCCACTCAGGCGTCGAGTAGTTTCTGTTACGGAAAGTTCTTACGTTTGACAAAAAAGAATGTTAATTTTGATCGGAGAAATTGTGTAAATATTGTGTAACCAGCAAAATGCTTGGAGGATTTGTGCCACATAAGATTAACTCTTTTTTATTCCCCCTAACCGATTTCCTAAATCCCGCAGACTAGAATCCCGAAAGATAGTATTTGACCCCTATACAGACAGATTATAATTAATATGGGTTTCATAGCCACGTTTTCTGTTCTATATTGTTCCCCTAGCATAGCCACTCAATGGGCGGGCTGGGTCTATTCATTCATTCAACACATTTCCATGTGAAACCACATGGTACTGGAACAAAACCACAGTCGATATAATAAATGCAGAGACTAATATAGGCCAAGTTTTCTGTAGGTCAATGATTTTGTTTGATTGTATAAAGCATATATAAGTCATGAGGTATCGGTACATGACTATTTCTCATATCGCTCTGTCACACAAAACCCTATCATTACTTAGGCGAGTTAGCCCCAGGTAGATCGCAATTTGTCACAAATGTAATTATCAGACGCATCGAAGCAATCGATGAATGGGTTCAGTAGCCTAGCTGATGATATGGGGTAATGTTCGGTGACGTACACCGATCTTAGATTATGGCTGATATAGGGGTTTAACCTGGTTCATAAGTTTATTCATGCGGTTGTTGACATCGGTGGTGAAAGAAAACATCTTCTCAGAAATCTGTCGGATTAGCGTCAAAAATCAGATGATGAACTGCATGTCCCATACTGAAATTGTGGATCGATTATTTATTTAGCACTTTATTTTTCGCTTGGTTTGGGAAGTACGCTGAAACTTTTCGAGCGCGCCGCGAACGCTACGATAACCACAAATCCTATATTAACCCAATAAAGGCAACTTAAGGTGTTCATGGCATTACATTCAGTGAAGAGTGGAAAGTATAGGCCCTTCAATAAAAATTAGTGTTAGTATCTTACTGGACAAGACCCCCCCCGTCGCCCGCTTAGCGTGAACAAATGACCCACACATTGAATAGGACGTATAGACAAGAATCCCACTGTACATCTTGATAACAATTGGTTCCAATTATGGGCGAATGGTTAGTGCAATATAATATGCTTATTGAAGACTCAATTTGTTCCACACAAACGTCAGGGTTGCCGAGTACTTGCCTAGTCCTTTCAATATTCAATCATGGTTAACAGTTTGAATTCGGGCAGTAATGATTTTTGACAAGGGCATAGTATAGAAACTTATCATCATCACCGGAATATTACGGAGAACAAACAATGAACGAGGCAATGACTACGACGTCACTGAGGCGTTATTTGGATGCATGATTCCCATGATAAATAGTATTTCCAAGAGAGATTACCCATATTAACCTGCCGCCCTCCAGCGTCTCTTTATTCTAAACAAGTGAACTCATGACCAACGTTCGATTCGCGCCAATATTCTAGGTGCTTTCTACGTCACCGATTCCCTAGCTTCATAAATATCGCCTAGCTAATTCAATTTGTTGGCGAGTCTCTCTAATGGAATTAAATACTCTATCGAATGCGGGGGTTATGGCCTGCCGGAGTCCCCACCTGAATATGCCGATTGATATTACCTTACCGTGATTGATTTGTGGCGACGAATACCACGCGACGAATAAAATAAGATGGGGGAGTGACGGGTTCAAGTTTCCAGAGAAGAGTCGATAATTAGAAGTTCTCCATGTATGTTCGGGGGCACCCATAGTTGATTATCACACTAGAATTGCTTTTACACGTTTCATTGTGATGTTTGTTTGCGCGACATGGCATTTAGCGTCAGTATTCTCACGCACTCACTCCTCTGTTAGCCATTTTCTGATTCAACGGAGTACATTCACGCATTCGCTTATGAAGAAAGTTGGGTGTATCGAAGGCGGAGTCAACACTGTGTGGGGTGACTGCTATTATCAGACACATCCTAGCCAAGCAATGTGAGCCAAAGATGTGGTAGGAGCCTCACCACGTTGTGCTGATTCGTATCGAAGGTTACTCCAAAGCGCCCAACTGGGCATTAGATGGAGGATAGTTGGTGTGCGCAAGAAAGACCACTATTGGTTCAGATCAACCAGGTGTTTTAGCGGCCCTCTTGAAGGCCTTCTCGTTACCTAATCCAGCAATACTGCCAGGGAGCTTGTTCCATTTGGAAATGGTTCTTGAAAAGGAGCTCCTGACCGCGTCGAGACACGGCAGCTATAATTCAAAGCGCTGGGTGTTGGACCTAGTATCGATAGTGTGAGAATCATTTTTTTTTGGGGGGGTGGGGCAGCTAATTCCTGATTTAGAATTCCATGGCAGGTGACAAGATCTGCTAAGTCTCCCTCCTATGCTGAGTGAATCCCATTCCGGTAGAGAGACAATTGTCGTTTATACTGTCAGAGCGCAGGTAGCGACCTGTAACAAATCTACCGGCTCTGGATTGAACGTTTTCTAGTTTTCTTTTACCAGTGATAGTGTACGGTGACAAACTTTGGGGACATTTCGTTTTGAGAGCGCACATAGATTTTATAAGCCGACTCTTTGGCATGGGGTTGACAATCATGCAAATTCTTGGAAGGAAATTCAATGACCAGTAGCTCTGGCAGTAATGTTAGAAATGCGAGTCGTTCAAGCCAATTTGGAGTCTAAGGTGACGCCAAGGTAGGGTGAGATTTGACGTGGTCATGGATTTGTGGGGCTTAGATTTTAGAGTAGTGGTAAAAACATGACATTTAGAAGGCTTGAAACTCATGCACCAGTCCTCAGACCACTTAGCAAGAGAGTCCAAGGTACCTTGGGTAACGTGTTTATTTCTCAAATACCTCGCATGGTCAATCCGGGTCAAAATGAAGACCTGTTACATCTGAAGGCGCGAATTTGAATGCTGTTATCTCTGGCATTGTTGGAGTTTCTACAGGTCAGAGTGATGTATTTACATCGGATTGAAAAGCCATTGGATGATCAGGGCGCCATGCATGCAATGCTAATCATGCTACAGGTTGACCATAACATGAGAGGGAGTGGGAGGTTTATCCATCTGATTCGGCAGAGAATGCAGAGTTATTCAGTCAGGAACAATGGTCTTCGCCCGATACGTCTGTAGAGACTGATTTAACTAACGATAGAACTGAACATATGCCTGATAACACGATTGCACTTCTCAATAGCTATCCAGGATTACTTTGCTAATTGGCTACGCAATTGTAGTTCATGCTTTCCTCCGATTTGCTGGTGATTGTGACATGATAAACTGTAGTCCATTCAATACGTATTGAAGACAGATTTAACTAACGATATAACTGGTTATATGCCTAATGACACGATTGCACCTTTCATAGTTTTTCAGTATTATTTTGCTAATTGGCTACGCAATTGTAGTTCATGCGATTTTCCGACTTGCTGGCATAGATTATCGTGTGGCTGATCTAAACGCACATTTTTCAGTGCTGTTTTTTCACTCTATTTGATGGAATGATCATCGTGAGGCTGATCCAAACGCAGATTAGGCGATGGAATCGTTCAGTAATTTACATTAATTCAGGCTTATATAAACCTTTTTGTCTTCTATACAGAACAGTTTCATTAAACCAGGATAACATGTGATATTATATATATATATATGTACACATCTTTCTCACGGATGTATAACATGCAAACGATGCTAGCCTGGAAACTTAATTACAAGGACTGACAGCGTATAGCCGATTAGAGTGACTGGATACTTGGACGTTCCCTCGAAAAAATTCAGGACAAACTATCTCTTAGATAGGAACAGTGCTGAGTACCTACCCCCCCCCTGGAAAAAATCATTAGTGCCACTACAGGTAATACAGAAGATTATCGTTTCAATCGTGTTTTAGTCATAATACCCAACCACAAATAACAAAGAAACGAGCGTTCGATTGATACCCGGTATGATCAGAGCATGAATATATAATTATAAACATTTCTTGTCCGCATGGCAAAGCTTTGTTCATCCAACATTGATTGCTGTACTATACACATCAATGAGCCTTTGAGCAATACCTGAAAAAATAGGTGTACAACGCTTGTGGATTTTAATAATTCCTTTTGTTCAGAAATTGATTTGGAAAAACTTCATTCAGGACCATTAGTACTGACGATTGATTGATAATGTATTGACTGGCGTTCCCTCACCCGTATTCTTGTCTGATCATTGTTCCAAAAACCCAAATTGGTTGTATCTGTCATCCTCTTAACATCTTCTTCAACGTTCGTCTATAGAGCCTCGAGTATCCTCAGTTTGATATTGGAGCCGCAAGCATAATATGTAAAGAAAAAAATACTGCCAATCGTGTTTGTTAAAGAACCAACTCTTTGGAACTATAATAAACTTCAGTTTACCTGAAGTCCCTAGTATGCTGCCTACAGATTATTGAAAACATTCAAAATATCTCTGTTCTATATTTTTTCACACAAAGGGCGATGTCCTCTTGAAAGAAGTTGGAAACATAGGCTTTTGTGGTCCGCATACAATGATTATGTGCTGAAATGATATTCAACTCTGGGCGGCCATCACATTTTTCGTGAAAGAGCCTTTTTTGGGAGGAGGGAGAACTGAGTGCCGGCGATTAGTTTCTTGTGTAGAATTCCTGTTTGTCCCGTCGTGCTTTGTTCGTGCTGCATGTCGAATCCTTGTATCGCAGAACTGCAGATGGATATGTGTTTGTGGTTTTTCACTCTTCTACAGAAAATTGTCTTCTATATAATGCTAACTCTTGCGCCAGGTTGCATTTGAGAGACGACGACACGTTACGCTAAATTCGCGGATCCGACTCGTGTTCACGTGTGTCATTGATTACAGTTGTATTTCCAGTACAATATGTCAAGCGTGTGTTGGTAAACGAACGCACAATTACTGTTGGGCTGGGAATTTCTTCAGTGGACGTTTGCAGCCAAAGTTTACGCATCCAGGCATAAGTTGTTCGGAGGGAAGATTGCATTCGATACGGGAATATGTTTGACGGATGTCAATATCAGAATCTTTTTCATATATTAGGATGCAAATAAAAACCATAGTAGCTCATAAGACGCGTTGTTCCATATAATTGTTATTCGTGAAGTGAACACGGATGGAATTCAGAACAGATTGTGGTCTTGGTAAACTTAGATTCGAAACACACCAGGATTACTATGTCATGGTTACATGAAATAATAAAACTATGAGGGAAAAACTAGGCGGATACGAAAAACCAAATAAAAAAATTTGATACATATAATTCAAGTTGAAACATGGTGAAATACAAGCCTCTCAAAAATAGAGAAACCACTTCTATTATAACATTTTCTTCGTAAATTACATTTCCACTGTTGTGTTCCCATCATGGCATGACAATCGCGTGGCATGTCGGCCTTTTAGGATGGTTTCGATCAAGTTTGACATCAAATCGGTATTGTTTGTTGAGGTGTAAGGGTAAGTGCGGCTACATGTGAAATAGTGAATAACTTTTACCACATTTTTCGCTGATTAAATAACACTGAAACGAGTTGGTGATATTCCACGTTCCGAACGTCCAATAGTTGGTGCGATTCATTTTAACCGCTTTTCGTATCAAGAGAACAAGCCGGCCATATCCACTTTCTCTCTCTCTCTAAATTGATAGACGAACATTCAAAACTCTGCCCAGCTTATCGTTTGTGTGTTCCGCCACGAATCACTGGGATAAAGCATATCGTTCGGATGCAGACCACAGGCCCATACCCGTTTTACTCGACATATTATTTAATTCCATTAGGGTTTCAGTACCAAATTGAATTACCACAAAAGATATTTACGAAGCGAGGGAACCGCTGAAATCGTAGATACTCAGAGACGGAAATAGGGCAACCCAGAGGCCATGTCCCCGATCCACAACGTTAAAAGGTGGAGGCGAACGTAGGAAAGGTAAGCATAAGGAAGTGGGTAAAATAATTTACTGGCAGCGGCTTGAACTTTGTAGGTGGACGGCGTACCTTGATCGCTAAAACACCCGTAGAGCACAACGGTGAATAATGTTCATCAGGACGTGATTGGAGTTCTGTTGCAGTCCGCGTGCAGCAATTATTCTTTTTCAGCTCATGCTCAGTATACTGTACGTCAGTTTGTAAAACTAAGGAGACAACTTCCGAATTCGCTTCAAACACATTCGCTTGTCATAACATAGGGTTTTCGATACCTATAACGAAACTACATCGCATTAGGCGCGACTGCTGATTCAATATTTGCAAGCATGGGTGGCAATGTGACGTTAAGAAAACGTAGGATATAGTTTCCCGCAACTCTTCGAATCATACGAGTGCATGGAGTGGAGAGATGTTTAGAGTTTTCCCCATATTCAGTTGACCCTGTCTTAGCCATGTTAATCTTGAGCAGGATTTTTGCAGCGCTTTTATGGAGGGCCGTCTGCTAGAAAGGCAGATGTGAGGTATCATGGGCGTCTCACAAGTACAATATCCGGTAGCAGTGGTTATAGGAAGTATTCAATCAGCGGGGCGTCGGAGCGTCGAAAAGTGGAGGGGGGGGGGACACATCGATTTGAAATGACCATCTAAGCGGAGCGCCACCATCGGTTGGCGCGGAGTGTACGAAGAAAATTTCGGATTTTCACCCCTCCAGATCGACGGAAACGGCACTTGCCAGGCTCAATAACACCCATCTACATGTGTGATTTGAGCGAAAGACAGACAAAGAAGTTGTCATTGTGCATACTAAGATGATTTACGAGTATCACACATGGTATTTCTATGACCTTTTCTACTCTGGCTGGTTTGCGTAGGGTTCCAGGGGTCCACCGAACGGTCTCTGGTGGGATCGACGGGAAAAGCCATAGGCTACGGACACTCCACTTTGGGAGCAGAAAATTTGTACCCGAATTTGACAAGTCGGCCATTGGAAAAATGGCGAAATGCGCGAAAAAAATGCATGTTTGCCGCCGGAATTTTATTCGGGAAAAAGACTGCAAAAAACTCAGGCATTTTTTCACTTGCTTGTTCCTTCCCAAATTTTCTACGAATTTTCGCCCGAATTTTCCATCTCAGAAAAATTGGGGGGGGGGGGGGGGGCAGTCTGCCCCCAAGCTTCTGAAATTAATTGAGGAAGAAATGATATCGCATATTAGCCTACAACGCCTGGGAGAAAAACGCCATTGCACGCGAAACACTTGAAAAATTATGCACTTTTGGCTATTTGATTTAGAATTCGAGAACCTCTCGTTATAAAGCATGGGTAATCCTTACAATTCGGCCCTAGTCGGGTCCAGATCTTCACCTGGGGTCCGACGAAGTAGTGGACTTTTAAGACAATTTCCTAACGCGATTATGTTGGTAGAACAAAAAAAAAAATTGAATCAGTTTTAGATGATACCAAAATTGGGCATGTGCCTATTAATTTTATTACGGTCCGGAAAGTGGGGGGGGGGGGGACAAACGATATGATATCCCCCCCCCCACTTTTGAAAGTGGGGGGACATGTCCCCCCGTCCCCACCTGTTGACGCCCATGTCGATCAAATATGTCATTTACGAATGCTCGTCTGTTAGGTGTGCCTTGAGTTCTTCATGGTTGCATTAGCCATCCAGTTGATAGCTCAGTATTGACAGTAGGTCCAAATAACAACATTACATTGTATTTCTGGGCTCGTATCACGATTCGATGGACTGAGGTGGTGGCTGTTCTCGGATGTGGGAAGCCAATCTCCAGTCTTCAGTGACATATTTCATGTCGACACCTCGACGTGATCATGAGGAATGTACGTCATTGTTTATGCGTGTAACAATTACAAATCAACGCAAACCAGTGTGAAACCCAACGCATGGAATAACTTGATACATCTGAGGTAACTTGCTGCCTGGAACCTTCCAAGTTCACAGAACTTGAATATTCTTCATATAGAGAAAATGGGCTGTGAAAACCTGTAAAGTCCAGCAGCCAACTTACCTCAGATGATCGAGTTAGCCCAGGTGTGGGTTCAACATTGTGTGTCTGAAATCACATGCACAACCAGCTTGAACACTCTGCTTGAACTCTGTTCACACAGATGAAACCGTATCAGTATTCAAATGTAGGACCTCGGATACATTCAGTATGTGTTCTCCTAATCCCTATAAACAGTATAATACACATCGCAAAGGTGACATGATCGTTGATGTTGTTCCTCATTTTACTGATCAATTTCCTATTTCCGAAGCAAGGCGGGATATAATGCATCTGTCTCTCACAATTTTTGAAATATTTAAAAAATCCTCTCTCTATTTTTTATAAAAATTAATAAATAAAAAAAAGAACTGCAGAACGTGTTCTCGCCAGTGTTCGAACAGATTAGTTGTCGTGTCACAGACTGTGAGTGATGTCCCCTGAGAGACGGACACCCGTACCGTAAGTTAAATATTCTCTGCAGTGACCGTGAGTAGATGGAAACAGATCCGATTCAATAGTAGTGACGTCATCGAGTGGCGCTTCCGCCACCACTGCAGCTGAACAGTAATCCAAGAAGTCAGGAGAATGGAAACATACTACTGGTATCAAGAGCGACATGTTTTATTATCAGTGATAATTGAGTAAATAATATTCACACCAGTAATATACAGCACCATCATCCCTTTCCGTCAATTTGTGAGAGAGCATCTTCTATCCATATAGCTGTCATATCTGCGCTCTTCCCGTCTGGGGAAAACCAAAAACAGGGAAACGTTTCAAGTCCGGACTTCACCAGAACACAGAAAAAACTCCTTCAACTTATCTCCGGGACCTGACATAAAAGGAATACAAAACACTTTCTGGGCCCCCGCATCTTCTTCTACCGTATCAATCAAAGATGAAACTGCAACCATCCCAACTAATAGCCTGATATGAACATTTCATATTCCGGTGTTCTTGTTTGGTGCCCATAATCTATGAATCTAGTGGTATAGCAACTTGGCATAATTTGTTTTGTTTGTTTATTACGTATCTGTCAGTACTGGGAGCTCCGATCAAGTTCGGGCAAGTCACTCACTGGGTACATTCAACTACCTCGATGATCTGGTGGATTTGAATTAAAGGACAACTGCAAGATGAATTACGGAGAGGCTAATATATTAGCCGGAGAAAAACTGAATGCGTTAGTCCAAACCCGAAGTACATACGACTTTCCTTTACGGAGTTACAGTCCTTTGAAGTTTGCGCATGTGTAATTGCGCAGATCGAAAAGCAACCCTCATGCATAATAAATTATGGCATACTTGCACAACCCTGCAAACAATCTTTGTTTTCCATTGAAATTCACATTTTGTTTTGTCACTTCGAAACCATCTAGTTTGTGGGAGAGGATTGCTGTAGTAAGTCGGTTGTCGAGGGGAAGACTCCACATAAAAAAACCTTTGCTAAATGTTGACTTTATTCAACAAAATGGAACAATTAAATACATGACATAACTTCTTTTCTCTGCATATTGGAACAAGCGTGAAGGCCACTAACTCCAGATGGGAACATCGTGCTGAAGGTTTTGCATTCTCCACTATATAACTTCTGTTGTAATCCAAGCCTGCGGTTGTCGTTTAAAATCGAGTTTAACGCCATAATATATAACCCATCATCTAGTTCAATAAGACACGCTGCAGTGGCTGCACTGGTGTGCAGTGGTGTCGGGGAGACGGGGAGTCACGCCTTCTCTTTTGATTAGTGTCTATAGTTTCATGAGGCGGGTGTGTTCGATTTCTGCTCCCCAGAACACCATTTAACATCTCCATCCAACGGAAGATTCAATGATGAGACTTGCTTCACTTGTGTTCTTTTTTATCATTTCGTTGGTATCATGTCTCTCTTCCCTAAGATATGCACATTCCATTATTATCGTGCTTTAGAATATAGCCTAGTACATGGAATACTGGATACTACACTTCGAACCGTCGGTTATGTTGTTATGGTTTGATAGTTAGATAATGTCCACGAATTAAACATCTCTCTCACATGCAAGTATATATATTTTCTTAACCTCATAAACTGTTGAAACCACAAAAACCGGCAAATATTGGTAATAACTGGTAGATACTACACATACTGGGCAACAGTCTGCATTCAGTTCGCATTCTAATGTTGGGTGTTTTTCATGGGTAGAATATGTGGCCAAAATCAAATTTATATCAGTCACGAGTGAATATCACTATGTGCAATAACAACGAAGTATTTACATTTGAATAGGTGAGAGAAGCATTCAAAAGTGCGCCCACCAACTACGATCGATCATCAATTCCTGCTCTACAGCATTTAATTCTACGCTTCTACACTTGCCATGTTTACCGTGATCGACAGATCAACTATGCTTTTATACCATCTGGCAGTGACATGCGTAGAAAATCGCAGGACATAACCTGGATACATATTCGTCAAGAATCACCCACGCCGAATCGGATGTCCTTTTAACGATATCTATAAGGACAGGAACAAGTTGCGTGCACTGAAACCCACAACTCTAGGCGGGATTCAATTGATCTCAGGGCCACATGCCTTTACTGAAAGGATGATGGTGAGTGCATGCCGTTAACGAACCAAAAATTCAGCAGTCTGAGTCGTTCGAAAGCACATGTCTTTGTTATCAGGCAGATTGATAATGTCAGTAAAACGGAATTAGAAGATAAGAGATTTTTTTTTAATTTGAAGACTTAAGATGAAAGCACGACATTGCATAAAAACAATTATGCACGAGTTGTAAGTTCATGGTGTTTGGTTTCGGAACTTTCAGTAAGTATGAACGCTAAAACTTTTAGCTCTCTTAAAATGTAACGCATGGTTCGTAGGTAAACGAGCTCGACCATCGAATGAATGTTATAGCTAGGCGAACATTGGGGCGGGGTACTGAAACATCAAGCTCATGGAAATTTAACAAAACAAAATATTTAACTAACAATAGTCCTACCCCCTTTCAATTATGCAATTAGATAGAATCTTCAACAACTTTTCATTTTCGATAGTTTTGCCTGGAAAGGCGAATCTGTGTCGTGGAATTCACCTATACGTTTTTCCACGTAGCGGATTTGCCCAATGATACTTCCACTTCTTCGATATGTTTAGTTTAGTGTAGTTAGTGATTAAGGGTCAGGAAGACATAATCCTCATAAACGACCCAGCACAACACCCAGGAAAGAAAATGAACCAAAACAACTCTAACTAAATATTCCGCGCCCTTGCATTCCTGAATATAATCAAGACTGTTCTTAAACGCATTCACACTCTAGAGCAAACAGCATTTTCAGGAAGACAATTCCACGCAATGATCACTCTCTGCGAGAAGAAATATTTACGAATGTCCATTCTGCCGCGCTTGCCACGAGCTTGAGACAGTGGGCTCTATTCGCAGTAACATTGGAAATTCAAAAAAGTAGTGGAAGGACAGGCCAAGGCCATTGACAATTTTGAAAACCTGAACAAGTCACCACCCCGAATCGCCCTCAGCCTCCATGTGTCTCGTCTTGATGGAATTAAAACAATTTCTTGGGTCAAGGCAGGAGATTAATTTAGGGAGATGAGAGAGGAAGATGAGAGTTCAGGGGCGTCGTTGAATCCTCTCTGGACTGTGGTCCCGGCATCTTACTCGCATCTGTAGTCATGCAGAAACGACCTACATTTTTCTGTTCGCCACACCATCGGCTATGAAGTGGTAATGAATTTCATAACAACCACGGATCATGTAGTGTTTTCACTTTCCTTTGTAACAGTTTAGTCTCACCTTCTCACAAGTAACTCCCTCAGCTTTTTCGGATCCATAAAACTTGAAACCCCGGAGTCACGATCATATGAGTTTATGTGGGGTGTGTGACACTTCTTGTCAGCACGATATCTAACGGAGGCAATCATGCGCTAACGTCCAAATTAAGTATGTGAGAATAACATATAGGGATACGCCCGTTGGGGTTACTTCAATTCAAAGACACCTAAATTGTCAGCACGAAACCTGGAGAATGCAAGCTTGTGGGTTGAGAGGGAGAATGATCCTATTGCTATCGGCGTTTAGTCAAGGTCGCAGGGCGGCGTCAGATCCGCCCTGAAGAGATGGGGGTAAGAGGGCCCACAGCTCTCGGACAGGTGGCCCTTTCCCCCCCCTGTCGACTGACGTCCGCCCTGGTAAGGTTCTCGAAGTGCCGTACCCGTGTTCCCAAATTTGACAAGAAGCTCGTCCGGGGGTTTGAAGGTAAAATACTGAATCACTCGATTGATATCAGAGGAGTCAGGTCCTACACAGTTGCAAATGTAAAACGCGTACATGTCTGTGTGTCCACCCATTCTCTTGATAGCTTGAAATAAATGGCTTCTCAATCCTTAAGGCTTTTAAAAATGAGAATTTGTCAACAGTAATGTTGATAAAGTTAATAAGATCCCGGTTTCTGCTCAATTTTTAAGTTACTGACAAATCGATGCATTAGGGTGGTTCCACACGTTATGTTGGTTCATTGTATATCTGCCTATGTTACAGCCACAGTTCCAAATGCGTTCCAAATAGACTTTATAAAATCGGTGTACACTGGCCTGTTCAGTGGCCCGTAATGGAAATAAAATAGCTTAGCTTAACCCCAGTCATCGTTATTACTATATTACTACATGCTGTCAAATATTATAAACTGTTTTATTGTTTCAACGAACTGTATGATGCAATATACAACTGGTGCTCACTTCCTATTCCAAATGAAACTGATTATGTTTCGAGAGTCCTTGCTTTTCGACAGTGACCTGCACCCTCGCTCTTAGGACTCACTCATCCCTCTCTCTAATTTACAACGTCACCTTCATGACAAATGTAAAGCTATCGACCTATTCACAACTAACAGCCTCTCATATATATTTTCCTACAATCATTCCCTCGACAGACTGAGGGCAAAACATTCAACTTACGTCAGCGCGGTGATTAAGGTGAAAGAAATAAATTGTCCTAACAAACACACAGTCAATGATCACCTTATGTACAGGCTCCAATCTACTGTGATTCACTGACCCATATGTATTGTAAAAACTGAGTTCGTATCAAACTAAACACAAACTATCGGGTGCTGATAAGATACTGCATGCAACTCCGGGAGTGCCCTCCTCCGTTTAGCAATAAAATCAGTGCTTAATTAAGGCAAGCACTATAAAACAGGCCTGATCGATTCTCGATGATTGGCTTGGAGTCAACACAGCTTTCTCCAAAGTCTCCTCATGTGTCACTGAACACACAGCTTTACCTTGCTACGTGTTGCTCCTCCCTATATATTACCAAGAACGTTAATTGTTACATCATTCTTCAATGAGAGAACATCGCCCTTTTTTATTACCCTAACGTTGTAATGTTACATTACCTAACATGGTCGAGACCTAGGGATTAAAGGAATGCACATTTGTTGACGGAGTTGACACAGTTGTATCACAGAGGACAGGTAAAATAGAACAAACGATACATATGATTGAAGATCAAAGGTAGGAGTTTGACTCGTGTGCCGATAATGAGGACGGATCAGGGACCAAACCCTGTTCAACATTTTTGGATCAAATCGGCAAATATCACCCATGTGAGTTCGACCTATCTTCCTAATAGTAATAGAGGTGCTTGTTGATAGACATGGTAATCAGTAGGGAGATCCTACTATTCGAGAAAATAAATCGTCTCATGTTCAGGAAAATTGAATTTGAAACGAGACTGCCATATTCTCATCACAGTGAAGTTCACCCATATGGAATTATTTAGGAGACATTAATGCTCCCCCCTCTTTGAAAATCGTCCAGTCTGAGTCTCCAATTGGCATTGCATGTTCTCCTCCAGGAATCTTGTTGCATGAGCAGGGGTTGTCAATAACTGGGAGACGTGTTTTGAATCTAATGGTCTGTAGAACAATGTTTTATTCCACCAGGATTGTATGGCAACATTGACTTCAGCCAATATAGCCAAAGACGTTGAACCCGCCTGTCATCTCAGGATTATTCGGATGGTTCTATTGTTCACTGACTAAAGTCTTCACGTTTACTTGGAGTGGTTCAGAAGATCTGAAATGTCAGAACTTTGAAACAGATCGAAGAATACCTCTTTAGGACCAAGGTCGACGAATGAACAGGAAGCAATCAATACGCCGAGTTCTTTGCCTACTTTCTCGGAGAATAAACGACTGAGTTCTCTGCTGTTAGTCGTTCGTCCCAGCTACTCGATAGTTGTTGATTGAACACATTCGGAAATATTGACACAATGAGAATGACTAATGCGACTGATTTCGTCAGTCATAGGATTTACTTATATCATCGTGGGATAGGATGATACGAATATGCGCAATACGACCATTGGAACAATAAGAAATTCCCATCATCACAACATGAGGTCAGTTGAAAGGAAATTAGGGGACTACGTATTTGCTCGCGTGCACCACATAACTGAATGAATCTTTAAGTAAGTAAATGCGCTTTACCACACGAACAGAGAATCAGGTCGTACCGCTCCGAAAACACGTGCCTACCAAACCTCGCTATCTCCATACGAGCGAAAGGTCTTAGGGAGGCGGAACTGCTCTATAAATATTCAAATAACCCCGGCAAGGTTTTTTTTACTTGTGTTCAATAAACGAATTTGAGGTTGTGTGATTAATCTGTTAAGAGAGCGATGTTTGTTGATAGATCCAATATTTATTCCTGACTGCGGTCGTTAAACACACTCCCATCCGACCATACATGGTCCGAATGTTGAATGTAGAAAGAAGCTAATTCCCCATCATTCGGATGAATACACAACTTTCTCAGCGCTTCCCAAATCGAAGGATATACTTATTGTCTCACTCTCACATATTCTCCGACGTTTCCACAATATGACTGGTGATTATATGTGTAATGTCGTTGTCACTTTCAAACTGTTTCAATTTGTTTCCCTTTGGCGTTGCAGAGATATTTCTACGTCAGCAGGATGAGGCCAGAGTTTCCAAATATCGCACTACCGATAAATTGTTCATTTGTTGTCGTTAGAATGTCATCTTCCAATCAACGCGTTGCGTGCAGTATGTATTCATTAAAAATATTTAGGTAACATTCAATATCTGTTCCTCAGCCCTCGTCAATTGGGATGAGATTAGGATTAGAACAGTATTATAATCCGCATCTGCGAATTGTCCAAGATCCTGGTATTAGAACTTAAGGATAATTTAGAGCTAAACATATTAAATGTCATCAGGTAGAAGGAGCCCATTTCTTGTATTAAATGATGCCTACATTGGATTCTCTATATTGCAGAGGCTTGTAGTTTCGAAAGAACTATACATCAATTAACCTTGTGGGTTGTTGGTTGATCTTCCTTGTTGCCGCATGAAGGATATCAGTCTATGTCAGGACAGTCGCGCCCAGGAGATCAAGATTTCAGGTCATTCAAGTGCTGATCCAGGCTGCTAACCTTCCACCCAGGCCACTCCATGCTGACCCTAGACTGCTAAGCCTTCCACCCAGGCAACTCCTTGCTGACCACACACTGCTAAGCCATCCACCCAGGCCACTCCTTGCTGACCACACACTGCTAAACCTTCCACCCAGGACACTCCTACTCGACCACACACTGCTGAACCTTCTACCCAGGCCACTCCATGCTGACCCTAGACTGCTAAGCCTTCCACCCAGGCAACTCCTTGCTGACCACACACTGCTAAGCCTTCCACCCAGTCCACTCTTGCTGACCACACACTGCTAAACCTTCCACCCAGGACACTCCTACTCGACCACACACTGCTGAACCTTCTACCCAGGCCACTCCATGCTGACCCTAGTCTGCTACGCCTTCCACCCAGGCCACTCCATGCTGACCACACACTGCTAAGCCTTCCACCCAGGCCACTCCTTGCTGACCACACACTGCTAGAACCATCCACCCAGGCCACTCCTCACTGACCACACACTGCTAGAACCATCCACCCAGGCCACTCCTCACTGACCACACACTGCTAAGCCTTCCACCAAGGCCACTCCTTGCTGACCACACACTGCTAAGCCTTCCACCCAGGCCACTCCATGCTGACCACACACTGCTAGAACCATCCACCCAGGCCACTCCATGCTGACCCTAGACTGCTAAGCCTTCCACCCAGGCCACTCCTTGCTGATCAAACACTGCTAAGCCTTCCACCCAGGCCACTCCATGCTGACCACACACTACTAAGCCCTCCACCAGGGACACTCTTGCTGACCACACACTGCTAAGCATTCCACTCAGGACAATCCTCGTGAACTACACATAGCTAAGCCTTCCACCCAGGCCACCCTTTGCTGACCACACACTGCTAAGCCTTCCACCCAGTCCACTCTTGCTGACCACACACTACTAAGCCCTCCACCCAGGACACTCCTTGCTGATCACCCACTGCTGAGCCTTCCACCCAGGCCACTCCATGCTGACCACACACTACTAAGCCCTCCACCCAGGACACTCCTTGCTGATCACCCACTGCTGAGCCTTCCACCCAGGCAACTCCTGCTGACCACACACTGCTAAGCCTTCCACTCAGGACACTCCTCGTTGAACACACACTGCTAAGCCTTCCACCCAGGACACTCTTTGCTGACCACACACTGCTAAGCCTTCCACCCAGGCCACTCCATGCTGACCACACACTGCTAAGCCTTCCACCCAGGCCACCCCTTGCTGACCACACACTGCTAAGCCTTCCACCCAGGCCACCCTTTGCTGACCACACACTGCTAAACCTCTCACCCAGGCCACTCCATGCTGACCACACACTGCTAAGCCTTCCACCCAGTCCACTCTTGCTGACCACACACTGCTACGCCTTCCACCCAGGCCACCCCTTGCTGACCACACACTGCTAAGCCTTCCACCCAGGCCACTCCATGCTGACCACACACTACTAAGCCCTCCACCAGGGACACTCCTTGCTGATCACCCACTGCTGAGCCTTCCACCCAGGCCACTCCTCACTGACCACACACTGCTAAGCCTTCCACCCAGGCCACCCTTTGCTGACCACACACTGCTACGCCTTCCACCCAGTCCACTCTTGCTGACCACACACTGCTAAGCCTTCCACCAAGGCCACTCCTTGCTGACCACACACTGCTAAGCCTTCCACCAAGGCCACTCCTTGCTGACCACACACTGCTAAGCCTTCCACCCAGGCCACTCCTCACTGACCACACACTGCTAAGCCTTCCACCCAGGCCACCCTTTGCTGACCGCACACTGCTAAGCCTTCCACCCAGTCCACTCTTGCTGACCACCACTGCTAAGCCTTCCACCCAGTCCACTCTTGCTGACCACACACTGCTAAGCCTTCCACCCAGGACACTCCTCGTTGACAACACATAGCTGAGCCTTCCACCCAGGCCACCCTTTGCTGACCACACACTGCTAAGCCTTCCACCCAGGCCACTCCTCACTGACCACACACTGCTAAGCCTTCCACCCAGGCCACCCCTTGCTGACCACACACTGCTAAACCTCTCACCCAGGCCACTCCATGCTGACCACACACTGCTAAGCCTTCCACCCAGTCCACTCTTGCTGACCACACACTGATAAGCCTACCACCCAGGCTACTCCTTGACGACCTCAGGTACGTCATCACTATCGAATATATTAGGTGAAATGAAACGCTAATGAACGATAATAAATGAAGATCGTGAACATATGTGTTGTGGAATGAGGCCTGTTGAAGATAGAGCAGGATTATTACAATAGTCAATTCGGCTTGCTCGCCTCCAGGAACAAAAATAATGTCTCCACATTTTGCGCTGGTGATTGCAAAACCATTTTTGAGGAGGTGACGACCCTCGCATTTGAAGACGTGCTACGAGTGTACAATACCTTTCGGATGTAGATATTGGTAGGACTAATTTACAACGACGTGTGAAGAGCGATATCCTGCAATGAACCGAGGTATTGACTGTACAAGTCTGAAGCAGGATGATTGGGTAGATATTACGCGGTTGCTCAGCACCCCCAGCATTCGAGTCAGCAATGATTGTTGTTCGCGAGAGCGAAAATAAAAACTGATGCCTTACACGCCAAGAGCAGTACCTGACACGTACAGTCTGATGTGTGGGTAATCATTTCCACTATCTGAGATTAATGCAGTAGCCAGGACAGGAATAAAAATCGAATTAGAGTCTTATGGATCTTATAGTTTAATTCAGTCTAATACAGTCATATTTACATTCCAATTGTATATTCCCCACAAGGCTACATGAAACTTCCTATCAGGACCCAATAACTAGACTTGCTCCGTGAGAACTAGTGGCTAATCCGAACACCTGAAGTAGGCTATACTCGCTGTAATATATATGCTCTAGCCAATCTCAGGGGCAGAATAACTCCACGGGAGAGTAGCCCAGAGCGTAGTCACACAGGAGGTAATTGAAGCACCCTTCAACTGTGCCTTCTAACAAATGAGATTGAATACTAAAATTTCACTCAACTTCAGCGATGCTTGCTGATTCATTTCTATATTAACCCACAAGTCCTATGCCGAACGGTGATTTATATGACACAGAGGGGCTAGGTGTCCTACTATCTCTAATAGGCATGCAATTATCTGCTTCTGTGGTTGTGAAAACGAAATTTCATCAAAATCCTAAAGCATATCACGTTTGCTAAAACATTGATACCGTATATGGTGCCGTTGTTTTGTTTTACACGCCTCTCAAGAAAACATTTGCTTTATTATGAAGAGACTTAAGAGTAGTATCTTGAGATAATTCTCCAAATTACGCGAAATGAAACTTTTTGTCATGATTACCGCATTATTATTGCTGTGAGTCGTGTTATTGCCAATGACAGTGTGTTTGAACTTTGATGGGAATCGCTCTCTAACAATTATCCTCTAAGAATACGCATCTGAATCGTCACTCTCCTCACGTGATATATGCCGCCGTCGTCTTTAAAACCACTCCTGAAATGTCGACGCCCTTTGGGGTAACTCCAAATGTAACCATCATTGTTTTATATAATAATAACAATTTTTTTTTTATGAACTATATGTAACCATACTCACATTCGGAAGTCTGCTTATTATTTAGAAAGCAGGTTCACGTATAATTCTTCATAAATATGTGTGCCATTATCGAAACACCACGGTGTTCGCTTCTAATGTGAACAGTGAGTAATATATATACATATAAATCCTGCATTGCTTTCAAAGGAATTTTTTGACTCACCATTCATTTTACGAATATTTGCCTATGGAACGTTGCGTAGTCTGTTTGGATAATACATCTTTGCGTGAAGCGTGCGTTGCTCGTACTGGGGCATTCGCGTTGTGCATGCCATTATCAAAACACCACGGTGTTGGCTCCCAATGTGAACAGTGAGTAACACATATATACAATATAATCCTGCATTCACTTTCAATTGCATTTTTTGACCTTACATTCATTTTACGAATATTTGCCTATGGAACGTTGCGTAGTCTGTTTGGATAATGTATCTGTGCGTAAAGATTGCGTTGCTTGTACTGGGGCATTCGCGTTTCAAAAAAAAAAGGAGGGTCAGTTTTGGTCGAGCTTTAAATAATATTACTGTTGGAAGTTGTATTCATGTGGTTGCACATTAATATAATGTCGGGACTCATCGAGCTGGGATTCCCCGGCTATGTCTCTGTCTTCGAGGATTTCTATTTAGGATTGCGACCGCGAGTGGCCAGTATGAGGCCAAACTGGATAGAGTAGACGATACACAATCAGGGCAAACCCAACCACTGCACTGGTTAAGTGAGCACAGGATTTGGGAGGGCTACCAGTGTAATAGATACACAGCTTAACCTGAGTGATAATAATACATTCAGCTAGGGCGTCGTCGTGTTGACGGCACCTAATCTGCATGTAGAAACTCCACATACATCATGCAATAATGTTACAAAACGATTTCTCATACTCAAATTAGTATCACTCTTATAATCTTACTCACAATAAAATTCAACAAGCCAATAACGTTCGTAGCTTCACGATGTGGTAACCCATCTAGCAAAATCAACAGTCCGCGATCGGCTGTCAGCGGCTCGCTATCGGCACGGCGACAGCAGCTAACCGACTACTGTATGTGCTTACTACGCGATGATAACTATGGAACGCCAAAAAGTCAATCTGTGTTACTGCGATGTTTTCTGGTTGAAAGGTGTTTTCCACGCTCCCACTCAAGTGTGACGATTCGATCGAGTTCGTCGCTTTGATCGAAGGCATTGTTTCACGATTATCGCCTTAAATTAATAGCGTCCCAATAGCTTCGCCCTGAAGGCTCAACGAACACTCAACGCTGGCTCATACGATAAAAAAAAAAATGGATGGCTTGCTGGCAGTGAGCAGCTCGCGGACCTTTGCTACTCTCTCATTCTTTGACTAAGTCAGAGAATCTATGCAGTCATGGCAGTGTGTGTGTGTGCACGTGCCTGCGCGCGTGTGTGTGGACGCTCGACAACACATTAACTCGACACCCAGCCAAATGGATGAAGCTCATGACGAGTACGGTACATTATCTCATTTGTGTTGGGGGTCAGGTTGAAGGTGATCTGAGGTCAAGAGATGTCATACACGTTGAGCGTACAATGCTTGGTCCGATCAAGTTGAAATATAGCCTGCAGCTTTCTCACGGAGAGTACATGGACCTTATTTTTATTGTAGGCTATGGGTCATTTCGGGGAAAAATGGGGGAATTGTGAGAGATTATATTTTCGCTAATTTTAGCTTGTAACACGATAACTCCCCACTCAGTTGGATGGAGCTTATAATTGGTATGCGGGTTTCAGTAACGAGTACATGAAGTCATCATTGCTTACAATTGGTCAGGATGGGGAGCAGTCCAAGGAATCACTAGCCTCTTGGCTTTCTGGTTAACCATACTTGCCACACTTGCCACGCCATGTAATACCAGGCTTGCACGTCTGCAGTTTCCACTACATGACCTATATGATGAAGCCAGGCACCACGTAACTGGAATTTAGGAGTCACACAAACTTTTTACAACAATATAAATATTTACCCATATTTCAACAATATAAATGGATAGGTGCAATGGATAGGTGGAGTGTAGTAGAATAAACATGACACTGGACTGGAATGTTTCTTCATAATACGGGAGCCTCACAAAAAGACCAAAATTGCAGCAGTACAGCACTTAAAAATGAGGCACTGATATGTGAACCCTAGATAAACATAATCAGTTATACCAAATGCTTTGAGATGATGCAAGTCCTACGCAATGAGGTATGAGAAACAAGTGCCCAACAACCGTGTACAGGTGAAGAGCGACGCTAGGAAAACGAGAGCCTCTGGTAGATATTGAGATGCACAACTATATGCTACTGCTAACTGCTCTTAACTATCATTAAAAACATGCAACTGTTGCCCACTACATAACTCGGACAAAATCAGCCACATACTGCATTGATAGGAATAGTCTCGTAACTGATGGTTGTGACGTAAGCGATTAGCGCCCAAAGGTTGTTTCTGGCGTTTGGAACGCAATATGACAAAACATGTGTTATATATTTCATACTGGTTGAACTGCAATGTCTGCCCTGTCGGCGTTCTAAGGTGTTACATGCGTCAGCAGCAAGGCAATGGTATAAGGTACCCGTAACCTCGCTCAGTGAACGGTTTATTAGACCTGCTTTGTGTTGCCAGAAAATGAGTTTGGCAATGAAATAGAACTCCGCTATAGGTCTATTTATCTCTCTTATCGAGAGGTGTTTACACAGCCTACCAGCCGAGAAGGCACTGTGCTGTAATACCCCAGGTAGTACTCGCAATGTTTGTTCCCGTGCTGCGCTCTTATGATTTTGATGAACCTGTAGACAGGCCTACATTCTGTTGAGCAAATTATTATTCTCGAGCCTAATAAAACTATGTTGGTTAATAGTTATCTGATTTCAGATAGGTATCTCCGTTTTTAATAGATATACATTCCTGTGTCTCGAGCACATTAACGATGCATAAACGCGCCAAAGAATATATGGACACACGTTGTAATAGGTCGATGTGTACTAAAAACGTTATACACATCCATAACATAAAATACCGACTGCTCAGGGGCGGAGTTCAATCTCTGGTCAGGTCAAATCTTTGAGCTCCGCATCCGCAATCGAGTGAGTAGGAACATCCCCATGGTTCTACAACTGATGAAGGCGTGGGCGCCTGTAAATGAGCTGTAACACTTGTTCATATTGTTTAGTCGAAGAACATTCCAAATATAGCTGTTCTAGAATGTTTATAACTGGAAGGAATACGTTGTGGACCTAGTGAACAAGTCATCTGTCATGATATCAAATAAAAATCGTAAGTTCGTATCAAATATAGAAAAAAAAAAAAAAACAAACACTGAACACACTCCATTCTCGTTTCTTAATATATATATAGAATTTCTTTTGTGACTATTAAGTAATTCACATTTACGTCAATTTCAACCGCATTTTCAGTTTGTCCCGACCTAACGCAACACCGCATTTTTTCCCGAATGTAGTGGTGATGTGATCAATGAGCTTTTCAGCAATTTTTCTGGTTCACAATTCAATGGTTTAATTGTGGAATTGGTGACCTCTAGATTCTAACTTGTGGACGTCCGCGACAACTAATATATATAATATTTCATTTGGGTGGAATTTCTTAGCAGAACGTGAATGATGTGTGGATTAACCTGGCACGAAATTAAGCATTCCAATTTCGAAATATCCTGACCAATGATGCACCTTCTCAGAAGATGGTCTCCTCATATTTCGGTGTTTTTTTTTTTAATGAGAAGAGAAGGTTAGTTTCGTTACTTTTTCTACTCCCTTCGAAAAAAACTTCTATAGATTCTATAGAAGTGTCTATAGAGTGTATAAGTCTCTATAGAAACTGTCACTTTCTATAAATTGAGGCCCGATATTCTTTCTATAGAATTCATATTTTCTATAGATTTTCTATAAAAAACATTTTCCATTAACATTGTAAGCAGTAGTCACTCTATAGAGTTCTAAATTCATTTTCAGAACTCTATAGACTCTATAAAAATCTGAAATCTAATTCCATTGGTAATGATAAATGATATGACTAATAATACTAATAATAATAATAATAATTAATAAATAATAATAAACGAAAATACTATAATCATACGAATAATATAAAATAATATACAATAATAATAATAATAATAGCTGCAGTGCAGTGAAAATAGGCTGAGACAGTTGTGTGGGATGCTACTTTAAAGGGCGTCCTGTTGTACTTCTTGCTAGTTTCGAACTATTGTTTGCTGCTCACATGCTAACGTTACAACCCTGTTATTGTTATTGATATCTTAGAAATTAGCTGGTACAATCACTTTTATCAACAACGTACCTTAAGTGGGCCCTGTGTCCCCTCTTCTCTCAACCTTCAACCTTAAAGAGGAGAGCAAGCTGTTTGCAACTGCTTGGTGGACACAATTTGACTTTGACCATGCCATTAAATGGTTGGGAGGGAGAGTTGGCCAGATTAAAGAATGAGAGTTTCCCCACATCTTTTAACACCCTCATAATGTTTTGACGTCAGGCTGCCAAGCAGTACGTCTCATGTAATGCTTCGTCACCCCTTCAACTTTTCACTTTTCCCCGCACAGCCGCACGCTGCCACTGGTTCTTGTTTTATTTTCTGAAGCCAAAAAAGAAAAAAAAAAAAAAAAAAAAAAAAAAAAAAAAAAAAAAAAAAAAAAAAAAACAAAAAAAAAAAAAAAAAAAAAAACAAAAAAAAAATAAAAAAACAAAAAAAAAAAAAAAAAAAAAAAAAAAAAACAAAAAATATATGCTTTCCCCCCCCCCATTCAGCCCTTTAAGAAATTAGACCTTCTGTGCTAAATATCAATAAAAAGAGAGATTTAAGATAAGTGGACAGCCTAAAGAATGTGTAACTTTCTTCTGCTGTTCTGTTAGCCTTTCTGGACAGACTGACATTTATATGCTGTTGTTTTATAATATAACTGCATGAAATGGAAATAAAACTGATTTTACTTATAAACAGCTTTCATTCAATTCTATATAGATTCTATAGAGTTTCTATAGTATCTCTATTGAATCATTCCTGGGGTTGCCATTTAGCTAGTTATAAAATGTATGCTCAAATACCATGAAGAATTGAACTGTTTGGAATCTATGGGACTTGATAGGTTAATTAGCCTTCACTTTACTTCATTTGAATTTATTACTTGTCTACAGATAATTTAAATAATATTCAGTCAGATTTGCAAATCCCAACTGCTCAAGACAGTTTGTGATTTTGACAGCCCTCTTCAATGCGCGTGCAGTTATGCTCTGTAGTTCTGAATGTCAGCCATTCCATTTTAAATTGGTTTATTGATTCCAGGAACATTGGATATGTGTTAGTATAATTGGCCAGGAATTTATCGTTTCAAGCTTGCAATTGGAAATTATGATTTATTCTATTTGTATTATTTTTTTCATATTCAAGCCTATTTTGTAGAGTGAATGTGTAGGCTATAGCTTAACAAATATTCAGTGTAGGACATGGAAGTTAGTACACGCAGTTTGTATGTGCTTATAGCTAGTCCAGTCCTGGGTGCAACTTGTGTGTGGTTAGGCCTATTACTGGTATTAACATATTAAACATGCGTATTTAATATGCATTACCCTTTGGCAGGAAAAATGATGATCACAATTATCTGACCAGTAGGTTCCCTTGTGTTAATCTTGAAAATTATGGATAACGCTAATTAGCCCCCAAAACGTTTTTTTGGAAAAAGCTAGAATGATTATTTGCGTTCTATAGCTTCAGTTCTGTGTAATTGGCACTGCATAATTTTATTTTTGCGCAATAATTAAAAAAATTATTTTATACAAAGTTGCCCGCAGCGCGAGACCGTCCCGACGGGAGAGGGGGGAGGGGGGGTGTGGGGTGGGGGCGGGGGGGTGGCATGGGGGTAATCAGCTTATTCCACTATTTGCTCATCGCGTATCCGGAGATAGGCCCTGTGTTCATACAGAATTAGAATATGATTCTCTTTAGACATTATTTAGAGATTCTTTAGCGATTCTTTGGAGACTCCACAGAGTTTCCATGGCATATGTTATAGATTTCTTTTAGAGTTCTTCACAGATCCTATAGATATTCTATAGAGTTTCTATAGAATATCTTATAAATTTTCTTTAGAATTTCTATAGAGTTTCCATAGAGTTTCTATAGAGTTTCTATAGAATATCCTATAGATTTTCTTTAGAATTTCTATAGAGTTTCTATAGAATATCCTATAGATTTTCTTTAGAAATTCTTTAGAAATTCTTTAGAAATTCTTTAGAATTTCTATAGAGTTTCTATAGAATATCCTATAGATTTTCTTAGAAATTCTTTAGAATTCTTTAGAAATTCTTAGAAATTCTTTAGAAATTCTTTAGAATTCTTTAGAATTCTTTAGAAATTCTTTAGAAATTCTTTAGAAATTTATAGAGTTTCTATAGAGGGGCTCTATAGAAAATTGTATAGATTTTCTATAGATTTTTTAATAGAATTCTATAGAACTTTTTTGTAAGGGCTTGTTTCAATATTTCAAACACCTCAGATATCGGTCGGAAATATTGAAAAACAAAAGAATCAAACGGACAATTGAATTGATTGTAGGCGATATCTGTATGTAACGAGGACAACCAATGAAGCGTACTGATTCTAATTGCAAAGAAAAGGTTGTGGGTTAGAGGCTGTTAGGAGGATGATTTATGATGGTAGGACATGGGTTACCTACATGAAATACTTTCGAATACTCCCACGAACGCGTATCAGTTTGTCAGCTTTGAAATCTTTATTATGCTATTCTCAAACAAAGTGTTTACTTTAGGTTTTTAGAAATTGCAGTGTGACAGAGCCTCCGTACAAGAATGATGCGAACCACTGATCGAGCAAATAGTGACTCCTGGCTTAGAGGAAGCCGTGCTCCAAGTACACATACTTGTTGTTGGTTTTCTGTTACCAACTGTGGGTCCGTATTAGCCTGAATTATTCACTCAGTTTATACAAAAATGGTTTCCTCTCTCACGAAACTGGTAACTTATTACAACCAGAAAAAGGCTTAGTGATTCCTAGACGGATCCTGACTTGCTCAAGCTAAGCATTGGCAAGTTTACCTGCCCACAAGATTTCAATAGGGATCATGCAGTACAAAGTATGAACTTCATCCACACAGGGCACGTCTCGTTAACAAGCTAACATTACCCAAAATATCAGTATTTCATAATATCCTCCCAAACTGGCCCCAGTCTAAACTTGAAAATAAGAATGAATGTACTTCCCATGAAGAGGTGCTCATCAAATTTCAACTTGATCAGACCAGGCAATCTGACTTATCGTTTGTTAGTTTTTAAAAAGGTTTTTTCAGATTTCGATCTCTCCTGGATTCAGATGAGCTTTGACCTGGCCCCAAAACAATAAAAGAACGCGGAAGAATAGTAGAGTGGTATCAGTGTCACTTCTACAACCAACATATTCCGGGTTCGAATTCCAGCAGTCACCGGACGATTTTTCCTGGTGGCGTTACTCGAAGTTGCGATGGGCGGGTTCTTGGTCTCCACTTAATGGTTCCGCCTCGCGCCATGCAGTGGATTCTCTGTGGTTACTGGGGTTTGTCACGGGATATGCAATAAATTCTCGTCTGTCGGCTGTGAGCAGTTAGGTAGACCTTAATAATAATGATAAAAGTAGCTGTCCCAAGCATGTAGAGATATGTGCTTCTATTCTGTTTAAAACAACTGCATGATCAGAATGGTCGAATGTCGGATTGAGTGTCATTGATCGTCACCAGCATAGACTGCTGACTGGACACCAAGGACTGAGATAATTTCTTGTGGTGGGGCGCTAAACATTATACAGTATAACAAAATACTGAAGGCTCATTATCTGTTCCCTGAGTGAAACTACAATCACAGTTGGTGGGGCCGGACATAGTAATGTCTATACTAACACACTGCCTGCGACCATGCAAGTACAGGTAGAGAAAAACTCAAGAGTCTTACCATTAATGCCGTATCTATGAGCAAGACGATCAATCAGACGATCAATAAGAAGGTGATTTTCGAAAAAATAATGCCGTAAGTTATTGACAACTACTCTTTCAATATTCTTTCCGAGCGAAGGAAAATTCGAGAAGCTGGCGAAGATTTCAACACACAAACTAGGCTTTTGTTAGCAGTGGAGTAACAGATTTGTGCTTTAACGATGAGGAAAGGCACTGGAAGATGGAAGAGTGTACTGTTTCCCAGAACACTGGTGGAGGGGGGGGGGGATTGGTGAAGGGAACGTAGACAGGCAGAGGATACGGAGAGCAAGATGTGGATAATAGATGACGCGGAGAACCTTAGCTTCAGAAACCTCAGAAAAATGGTGTAAAGATGGTCACACATACTCAGTAACGAAAAAAAAAAAAAAAAAACGATGAGCGATGTAGATACAGGATCCGGACTACCTCGATGTATCCTGATCTTACTATGAAAAAACAAACATCGATAGAATTCTCCAAATCATCGGTACATAATTAGCAGGCAGCGATCTTGGTGCCCTTTTAAAAGTGAGCTTGTTATTGACACGGAAAAGATTAATTTGGTTCGATTGATAAGATCAGTGTTGATAGTTGGCTTTCCAATTTAACAATTATTGGAGACCCTCATATTTATCACACTGATCCAAATAGATGTCCTTGTCTACAGCCGGTTTGGTCTGCAACCACTTGGGTTCTCTTAGCTTTATGGGATTATCAGATTACCATGGTACTTGAGGTCACAGGTCACTTAATTGCGATGCTGTCAGATAGTGAGCCTGGCTGAATATTAGTTAGGACAACTCACTCATGTGGCTGCACGTATGCTCGGCATAAAGGCGCACATATATTTGTTTACAGATTTTAGGTGTCATCACGGCCAGTAACGACACCAACATGAACATTGAAATCACCATGCAGTCAATAACAAATGTTAGATCCGGCAGTCGGCGTCTCAAATAATTATACTATTATGCATGTGGTAACGCACAGGTGACAATGCTTACTTTTTAAAAGCAGGAATCTGATGGAGAGTTATGCAGGAATAACGTCGACGTGAGGACTATCAATTGTCGTCAACTTATATATAAGCCTATTCCTGCCAGAACAAGCTGGAAATAGATCCGTTCAAGGGCAGCGCCTATCAGGATTTTAATCTACTCAAAAATATTGGAGAGTAAAGTCTATTTGTCGGGTCATTCAGACTCTAAACAAATGTTATGTTCGCTGAAGTTCAAATAACATAGGCCTATATTCCGGTTAGAGTTTAGGCCGGTTTTTTTCAATGATGAATGTACTTTACGTGTGTCTGTTCGAGCTGGTGCTAGGACCAATTGAATTGAAGCTGACGATTTACGCCTTACATCGACAAAGACAAAGACAAAGACCAGAACATCGGGGGAAAAAAAATATTGACGTTATTTGGGTTCTTAAACACTGCCTTGTTTGATTCTACGGGGTAACTCCCCTGGCCTGCCCTCATGGAAACTAAGTGAGGCCCGTCAAGTAACCCTGGCCGTCTCGATCGTAGATGAGCACTGTAGATAACTCACCTTCTATTCTCGACTAGTGCTGTCAGAGCACTTCCTCAGAACATGGAGGAGTGGAAGATTCATAACAATATGGCCTGCTCACACCCGACATGACTAATATCCCGAAACGAGCCACAGAAACTCACAAGTCCACTGCTTTGCAGCGGAACCATGGAGGGAAGACAAGACCTTGCCGATCACACTTGCAAGTACAACCACCCAGGGAAAACGTTCGATGAAGACTTTCAATCTTCGATTGTTTCTCTTGCACTGATACCATCCTGCCACTCATCTACACAAACATCGTCATCATCAGTGTCATGTCGATAGTTAATTTCTATTCACTGATGGTGATCGTGGCTGTTTAGTTTTCAACTCCATGAAATCATGAACCCGTACATAACAACATAACCTACATATCGTTGGTAGAATTAGAGCCATGCATTTCGCCTCTCGATTATATGTAGGCCATGCAGACAAGATGTTGCAAGGACCCTTGTGACGCTAAAGCTGAATAACATGTAGCTGGCAAATAAAATGGCAAGCTTTACATTAGACCATTCCCTGCTTTTCAATGCTACAGGTGTTAGTCGGATCCAAACAGAAGAGCTGAAATTCTAAACAGGGACGAACCAGTGACATATAGGCGATGTCTTCCATGTTAGTTATCACATGAAGTTATGAAGATGTCCACGAATGAAATTGAAGATTTGTAAGGTTTACCAATACTATATATCTCGTTTATCCTGAGTTGACCATGGGAATGTCAATGTAATAGTTGCTCCAAGACAGAAATGCTCTTTCACCAGTTCGAATGCAGTATTGTCAATTACATAGGCGAAATAGGATAACCTGCTGGAAGAGTATGTAATCATCAGCAAATAACCTTATATAGATGCTTGACGGATCTGAACTCATTGTATTTAATGGGAGCAGCTACGGTCCCAATGCTATACGAAACCCCTGACGAGACCTTCCCAAAAGGTGATAACATGTTGCGCACGATTGTTCAAAACGAATTTTGCTATGTCAGAATCTGCTTATGAGCAAAATATAAATATTTTTGTAAAACAGCGCATTGAACAACTTGAAGTATTGCTTTAAAGCTGAACACGAGAAGGTGGAATTTTCTGTCAAAGACTTTGAAATGCCATATTTGAGAAGCTTTAGACACATCGACCATAAGGCTGAAGAGAACTCATGCTACCTGAAGCAAGAGCATGCTCCAGACCTCCGAAGATGTTGCAGTGCTTGTGATCAGCAATCTGCTGAGTTGTTATGTATGACCTTTTGGCGTTCGTTCGAAAGTAACTGAGTGATCATATCAGGGCGGCTTCCACTCGGATGACATATCAGACCTCAATCAACATTTATCATTCCCAATATTTTTTCCGGCGGAATCTTCATAATTGTAGAATCATTGTAAACAGGTAATGTTGATTACATTCAAGAGATTTCTAAAATCATATAGTCTTCACAAGAAGTAAAGTTGCCTCCTGATAGGCAACCTGTTATTAGTACATGAGCTATAACAATTAATCACCATGTGAGCTGCGGGGGAAGCTGCTAGTGAAAATGTTATTGTATACGATAGGTAATAACATACTATTGGGGTATAAATATAGCACAAAAATGGAACCCACCATATTCATTAGCTATTTTTGGGAAGGTTATTCCTCTCACTTGCAATGCTTGTATATAATAATTTTTCCAAGGTCTTTACCATGGCTCTCACTCTATAAAGTACAGCCGACGAAGAATCGTGTGCAAGATAACCCCAGCACAAACGTTCTCGGGGGCACTGAAAGTAGCCATCTGTAGAAAACGTATGTCATTAATAGTACTGAAATAAATCTTTGTAATGAAAGTCCTAATGGAAAGTCCCTGCTTTTCCTAATGTGTTTGTGTTTTCGATGAGAACAAACGTTTTCAGGCACTGTTTTCAGGCACTGTTTTCAGGCATTGTTTCCAGTGCCTGAAAACGAACGTTTCAGGCACTAAAGAAGCCATCTGTAGATAACATATGTCATTTATAGTATTGCAATAAATTGTAATAAAAGTCCTGATAGAAACTCATGCTAATGTAGTTGCTTCTACACGAATATTGAACATTGTTTTGGATAGGCTACGTTGACACAGTCCATTGCCCGGGTATACACTAATCATACTGACATTGATACATTTGTTTCGCGAGGTTAGGCGGTACGAGCGAGGCTAAGCATAGCACTGCAGTTCATCTGATGTGTTCCAATCTGGAATATTAATAGATATTTTCGGATTGGAGAACTTGGAAACAGCGGTTACGATCTGCGTGTAAAACAAGTTCCTTCGAGGTTCCGCTTCTCTTATATGAAAATTTGGGGAGCAGAAAGGTATTGGTGTGATGTGAATAAACATGTCATTGCATTAAGGAAATTGTGTTCGACCCTACGCAAACGCTGCTGAATGCAAGTTCTAATGGCTTTAGAGAGCGGCATTACCTAGGTTTGCAGTTAATGTTAGACACATGGCACTCTGCAGTTACCACTGGCAATTGTTCACCAATTAATGGGGTGCTTTCGATAGCAGGAGGGTTTTTGTTCCAGGCTATTCACACAAGAAATGATAGAGTAGCGGAAAACTGAGCATCACCACACAGCGGAAGACAACAAATTTGTTTTCGAACAATCCCAATCGACCGCTGATTAACCAATAATCACAATCATAGCAATGAACTTACATTGGAAAAAAATGTACTGGCATTACAGCGGGATAAACGGAAGTCGGCTGGGAGAAAATTTCTGAATAGCTCAGCAACACAGCGCGTAGGGTTAGAGAAATAAATTAGCCATCGCAGTAGGTCATTCTGGAGGGTCGTCTGATACTACTATACCTGGGGCGTGAAAATAAACGGCAGCAGCGGTATTGGAGCGTTAGTATTGGAATTCCTTTATAATGACAATAGTCGGACAAAGAAAATTGCAAAGTGATTCTCGGGGCCATAAAATACAACATTGTGGGAAGAAACCCAGTAACAAATATTATTGTTCAGAAGAAACATCAGTTACCTGCCTCCGGTTCGGAAATGTTCTGTACATCTATTTCGAGAGTCAAATCATCTGACACCCTCCGTGGGAAATTCCATATATGTCTGCGTGAATAAACACCCGACGTGAATACATCAGGTGGGTAGCACGTCTGTTAAATATGAACCTCACCTAATAATTTTGCAGAGGCCGTCTCGGAAGTCCACAATATATAAATTTCCACATCGGTCAGTTTGAAACGCATCTTCACCTTCGAGACTTTCAGATGAATTGATTCGGTTGCAGATATTGTGTATGTAAGTATCCTTCGAATATTGTGTGAACTGCTCACGGTAAAGAAAATCCCGCACAGGGCTCAGAAGAGGTGCACACAGCAATCAGTACGGTATGGGCTATTGGAATGATATTCCAGTAGAAATCTCCTTCATTTGGTTTTCATCTTAACTTAAATGAATCTCGGATAAGCAGAACAAATCAATCAGGCTACCTCACAAGGCTTTGCGTGGGTAATGACACATGGGCGTCACACAGGTGGGGGACTTTCCGGACCGTAAAAAAAAATGATAGGCACATACCCGATTTTGTATCACTCCAAACTGATTCAATTTTTTGTCTACCAAAACAAGAATAGCGTTGGAAATTGTCTTAAGTGCACTAATTCCAGGGGCGGACCCAAGTTGAAGATCTGGACCCGACTAGGGCCGAAGTAGGAGGATACCCATGTTAATACCGATTTCTACGATTTAAATACATAGCCAAAAGTGCGTAATTTTTCAAGTGTTCCGCGCGCAAATGGCGTTTTCTTCCAGGGTTTTAGGCTAAATTGCGATGTAATGCTTCGAATCAGTCTGTTCACTCTGCCTTGGGGGCAGACCCCCCCCCCCTCCAATTTTTCTGAGATGAAAAAGTCGGGCGAAAATTCGTGGAAAAATTTAGGGAGGAAAAAAGCTAAGTGGCCGAAAAAAATTGCAGACTTTTTCGTAAATGCCGGAAACACGCAATTTTTTCGCCGGTAGTTTCCAATGAGTGACTTTAAAGTTCGGGTACAAATTTTCTGCTCCCAAATTGAGTGGTCTCGTACGCCTATGGCTTTTCCTTTCACCACAGAAAACGTTCGTGACCTGGATCCCGACGCAAACAAGCCAGGAGTGAAGGAAAAGCGGTAATAAAAAAATACAAATGATGTGATATTCGGTAAATCATCTTAGATATGCACAATGACAACTTTTTTCGTCTGTCTTTAGCTCCAAATCACACATGTAGAGGGACGCTATTTAGCCTGGCAAGTTGCCGTTTCCGTCGATGGGAGGGTAGAAAATCTGAAAATTCTCTTGGTCCGCTACGCTCCGCTTAGATGGTAATTTGCTTCGATGTGTCCCCCCCCCCACATTTTCTAAAACGTCCGAAGCCCCCTGGATGAAAAGAAGAAACAACACAATATAAACAACGGAGGATCACTGCTGAAGGATTTGTTAAGACCTTTCTGAAATCGACTGAGACTGAGCTTCGGAAACTTCGCACAGAACGTTATTAACACTACGGCTTTGATTTCCCGAGAGCAGTGATAGAGAATTCGTAGTAGTAAGCCCAGAGTTGGCTTTTTAAAATTATCGTTCGGAGATTATTCTTCTAATTCAGCACAATTGCTAATGATTAATGAACAGATCTGGTTTTCCTGAGATGTATGTAGAACTGTTCCTAAGTAGTTAGTGAGGAGGGCTTGTGCGAGTATATTCAGTTGGTAGCCTGACGTTCGTGCCAAAACTGCATTGAATGTTTGCACACATCGAACAAGTTATAGTTCCTATAAGTTCCTAGGTCCTTCGGTAAAAGGAACCCCGGGGCAGGGTTTAATCTTTTATATAATCCGTTGATTCCGCCAAGCTCTGTTGATGTCGATTCTACATGGTCCTAGCATGCATGAAGTACATAAACCGAAGACAACTGCCATTCACAAATTCTGAATTCCCTGGCAACGGAACAAATATTGTCATTTGTGCAACTAGTGAAAAGTAAACATTGACTTCTTGGTATATAGTCGTAACACCTAATAGTTGATCGTTCACCATTGAGGTCAATGCAATCCTTTGATGATATTCTAAACTGACTAACAATCTACCTATACTTCCTCACGCACACAGTCAATAATATAGTTCTAGAAAAAGACATGCAGCGACCAGTTTGGGTAGACCTTGGATGGCTTCCCAAAGTTCATTATTTAAGAACACCAATGCTAACTCAATTGGAATGACCGAATGCTCACAGTTTTGAAAAGGAACGTGCAATCGAATCCTATGGTCATCTACACAGCAGTCAAATTCCGATGTTCAATAAGTCACGTGTCATTTTGAGAATTGTCAGCGTTTAATATTGCTCACCACCGCAAGATGAATATGCAAAAAATACTAAATCCCCCCAAATGGACTATTCTCCACCTGAACGATTTCTTGTTTGATTGATCAATCGTAGTGTCATTGTTGATGTAAACCCATAGATCCACACACATACACACAAGACAAGAGACACCGGCAAACAGGGGGACTGCGGTATGTGTTTATCTTTTCAACTTTATTATTTATCTCTATATTTACTTGTTTTCGAGTCACTTGATATCAAGCATCTGCTATAAGCAGTTGCCGCTAGACTTCTAGCAGGTTTTGTACATTATATATGCTTGGGAGAAAAAACTTGTTCGTTACCAGTCCAAGGTTCCTCATTTTTCTATTTTTTTTTTTATATATGAGATATATAGATTGCAGCTATTATTTATATCTCATTATAAGTCATGTAATGTTGTGTTTTTTCACTAAGCAAATGTAAACCTATGTTTATTTACGAAGATGAATATCATATATATTAATTCTTATTTGCAGATCAGATTGCCTGTGAGCCTCAAATGGCCTAAAACCTTACGGAGGACGCTAGCTACTTCGTAACCCGCACATTGTACTACTGGCCTCTAACCGGTAACCGAATTCTGTTAAGAACTACGATAAAACCTGTGCTATTCCTCGTGGACGTATACGTCGACGTCATTGACTGAATTTTGCAATCATAACTGGGGAGCAATGGTATGCGTGAATTTTTATTAATAACCATGGTGTAAGGAATCAAGAGAATAGGAGCTAGCCTGTTTCGTCTAGCCATATCGAATAATCAAAATAGGAAAATTATGGTGAACCCCACCCATTTCGCCCGTGTTATTTAATTAAATTTTCGTTGCTGACTGGTATGCATGCAAAGATCGAAGGAAATACAGTGAACAGCTTGTTGCCAGAGTATATGTTTTCATATGAAACAATATGAATTCATACATTTTATCAATAGTTCCACAGATCGGGTGGAAACCTAATTTTGGACCGAATTGTTGTTTTGGTGCAGCAGTGTGAACAAGGCATGACAACCTTTGAAACCAACGGAGTAGCTGATATCCGGGCAAAGGAGGATAGAGGAAAACCAGGCCTGAATTTCGGTCTCATCTGGTCTCGGTCACGGTTTCGAAAATTCGAGACGAGCAAAAATATTGGTGTTTTTTTTTTTTGTCTGAATAATTTTCAGTTCAGAGAATAATTCATCCTGCAATTCATGTATTGAGCGTTAGTTGTAACGACTTTGAAAAGTACGAAAGACGAAAGTAGGCAAGTTGTCAGAAGGCCCTTGGTTCATTCTTTTCGCTAGCTTTAGCTCATGTGAAGAATGCAGGTATTTGACAGCGGATATATTCAAATGATTATATATATAATAATTATAATATAATATCATCAAATTGCTCCAAATTATTGTTATGTGTCTGTTCAAACCTGTCATGAATTATAGTATCCCGTGGCTTCCACGATTTTCAAATTCGTATTGTTTTTCTTAATTTTTATCACACCCTAATATATGAACCCTGACCATTATAAAAAATGAATGAATAAAAAAAAACGTGGGCCTGAAAACATGGGAACCCCTTTACTATTCTACCCCAATACAAAATTCTCCAGCAGGCACTAATACTGTGATTAAAGAGAAGGAGAGGAGAATATTTAGTGATTTCATTTCATTTCCTAATTTAGTGGGGAGAGGGGGCAGTAATTGGTAATTCAATTATGATAGTTACTGCGGTAGCCTATACGACTATCAATTGTCATTGTAGACCGTGAACATTAATTTGTTCCGATTTTCTAGATGGGTTGGACCGTCATGGCATTGGCACCAGTTTCACAACAGTTGATCTGACATTGACTGCACAGTCCCTGAAGCGCTGTTCACACTTGTGCGATACGATACGATACGATGAATTTATCGGATAAAGTGTTCACACTTGTGCGATAAAAATGTCGTACGATAATTTTATCGGACATCTCGGCGCCTGACATAACGGAGAGAGTGGTGGGATTTTAGTTGAGAACAATCACACAAATTTCCCCCCTTTGTCGCTTCAGGTGGTGGAATAGCCGGGTCGGCAGAATTTCTGAATACCAGGAATTGTAATTTTGAAGCAATTTGAAGCTTTTGTCTTTCTCCGTACTTGTAGGAGGCGTGAAATAGCGTTTAAACAACAACAGTTACAGCCTTTTCTCCAGTCGTTAAGACATCACGCGCGAATAGAACGATTAAACCGTTGTCTGGACATTACTGAACTTCATTCCATTCATAAATTTCCTCACGATTCAATCTGCCCAAAACAATCAATCATGGGAGCGCATGCCTTAGCTGCATCCACCCGCCGCTTCCAATCACCCAGCCTCCTCTGAGCAAGTGACTAGCTGAGCCTGTCCCTTTCCCCCCTAACTCTTCCGAGGTACCCGCGCAGTTGCGTCAACCATGAGCTACTTGGCCGTCCCGGCAGACGGCCCTAACCAAGGGGTCTCGTGGAGACATAACGCAGTAGGCGAATCGTCCACCGAGAGGCACTATAAGCCCAAGCAGCGCAATTGACGATCACGAATGAGGCAGCTGACCTCACCATCCCCACACCTACCCGATTGTTGGACACTCAGTCTAATTAATATCGGTATCCAAGAATACGGCGAAGTGATGTTGCCAAGAAAGCATTCAGTCAATTGAGTCAATTCATCCAATTGCTGAAAATTGGAGCGTGGTTACTCTGCTCAGAACAAGCAAAATAATGCCTACGGCCCCACCTGTGTAGCTTACTACTTTCCTCACTGACCTAGAAGACATTATCAACTTGGCGTTAGATCGACATTATATCCCCCCTCCACTAATAGATTATTTCCGTTGCCTTCTGGCCCTCTGGGAAACTCCCTCCTACCCTACTCCTCTCAAACAGCCACAACACCCCTCCCCGGCCACTCACTACCACTCGCATATCTCCTGCATTTGCATGTCACATGATACTTGGTAGACGCCGCCGACTTCAACATGACCCTCCCGTTACCTCACCCCCCCTGCGTACGCTTACTAGTGTTATGAGGAGGGCGGCATCAGGATTTCGAACTGAAACTAATGGTTTCGAAGTCCCATGCATGGCGGCAAATAGGGCCGAGAAGCTCAATCAGAAGCCAATGTTTTTCCCGGATACGTCACTACTCAATACATTCATCAAAACCCCTGATTTGATCACTTAAACCCACTTTTCACGCCAAACTCCCTCCAATAGCCTGTTTGGCGTTCAATACTCTTTGTAAGTTTGTCACTGCATTGCGCAATGTATTGCATCCGATAAATTTATCGTACGATAAAAGTTAAAATATTTTCAACTTGACGTCCGATAAATTTATCGTACGATAAAGTGAAAATATTTTCAACTTGACGTCCGATAAAAAAAATGTATCGTATCGTGTCGTATCGCAGCGCCAAGTTTGAACAGCCCTTGAATGAGGGAATTTTTTTTTCAATACATCATCTACATGTTACCATGGATGCTTTATTAGCTACTTCGTAATAACGTAGTTATGCCTCTGTCGATCAATAAAGTATTGTATAAAAATCTATAGCGATTCTAGCCTACGACATTGCTAGAACTAGGCCTGGTGATGCATTGTTTTTTCCAGGTATTGCTAGCTGTTGATTAGATGGATAACGATCACCTTAAACTCCAGTATGCAGTTTCCATGTCTCATAAAGCTAATTAGATGTGGACTGTACTGTCATCTGTGAAAAGGTCCACAAGTAGGAGCCCGGCAAAGACACTGAATTCTCATTGTGTGCATTTTATATATTTTCGTTGGCATATTGACATCATACAGTGAGGCCTAACGTTTCAGTATGCATGGTATATGCAATTAGTCATCCAATCCTTGCTTGAATGAAGGATGCAGGAAAAGAATGCACTCGGGCCAAGAGAAGAAGACGACCAAGTGGATTAGAAATAGGGGGAGGGGGGGGGGGTTCATTCATAACAGTCGCAGTGACAATTGTTATTGTGTGTCGGTACCATATTCAGTACAGTTGAACGACTTCGCGGTCAGTCTGCAACCTGGCGGGGTCTTCTAAAGTTAACATGTTATTCGTAATGAGATGAGAAGTGTATTTCGGTTCATGTCTCCACCGACAAAAACTGGGGGGGGGGGGGCAGTCTCAAAGATCCCCCACTGACGTATACCGCAGGAATGCTGGAGTCGACATTCCACGCACGCCCCGGCAATTCAAGTTATTGCACGTGAATCCTCTTATTCTCTGAATGAATGAGCATTACATCAGCTAAAATATATTAAGCTGAATTTGACAATTTTCCGTTCACAAGCAACGTGGGAGAAACGACAGGAAGCGAGCTTTTGAGATCGTTGGTTCGTATTTGACGTACACTTATACCTACTTACTGTCAACGCGTCAACCATCGGCTTTTTCCAAATTGATCATTAACTTTACACATTACACTAGAGCCAGTTATTGAGCTTTCACACCCCGTATCGCCGAATCCGCTCATTGATAACAATAAAGAGAAGCACTAATAAGAAATCAAGTTGGAAAATCTATTAAGAATGATCGCGGAGCGCTGTGTATGATTTTACTTATCATCATGTACTGTGTGTTCAGTGTCATTCCAACTCTAGATATCTCTTTTTTTCAATGATATTCAACCCCTCCCTCCCTCAACAGGGACGTCTGTTGCGTGACCTCTTAACATAAACAACATTCGGACTAACTCAAGATATTTACGAGAAAAAAAACTACGGACACTCAATGCACGAGCACTAGCACACACACAAATGGACATTTTCTGGAGTGCATCTCATTGTTGGATACCCTGCCATCCATGAACACGCTATTATTGGGCACTCATTAATAGTGGAAACTCACCACAATTGTTATACCATAATAGCGATCCGTGCAACGGCGACCGGACTAGCAAGAGTAAATATAGATGGAATGCAGGAAAACGGCCAAATAGGCTCCTCCGGCCATCATTTACGAAGTGAATCTGGTTTCTGGCTATCTGTAACATCTGTATTGTGTACGATTCGGGATTGATCCCTGTGGTATTTGCGATATATGAAAAACGGAACCTCTGAGTTTCAACAAGCAATGTTATTAAGGAACTGCGAACAGAATGCATGATACCGAAATATCTGATTTTGGTATGATCGACCCCAAGCAGACAAGCGGCAGTTTCCGTTTTGCGGTTTTCGCGGTATCATGTTCAAAGTTATGTTCAATCAATAAATGTGAACGTCAACAACTGATCATGCATAATGTTTTCATGGCGTTATTCTGGATGCTAGTGTTGCCGGCGGTTATTGACACTTAATGAGCATTTTCGGCTGGGTGCTGACATACATTAGAACTAGCTGAGCTTGCAATCTTCTTCAGCAATACTTCAGCTCACAGAGCTTTAGCAATACGACCTCGTCAATCTATTTCCATTCTAATACTGTACATCGGTTCAGTGGCTTAAATAGATTCAACATGTGTAATAACGCATCCAACATTAGATGGAGGCCGAATTCCCACTCAATAAATTCTCAACAGTCATGTTCGATGAACGAATGTACTTTCTGGAGCACGGAAAATAGAAACGATTGCTCAAATTCTATCCCACAGGCAACGTAGACATTGCGGAATATAGGTGATGAGTGTGTTTCCTCAATGCAATAGAGGACGATTGTCAGGTTTTCATCAACCTTTATTTGAGTGTGAAATGAATTGGATTTAAAGCGTCGTGAAGGACTTTTCCCCAGTCTGAGAAATTTCGTTCCGTTAGTTATTTGCGGTTTTCTGATGAAGGGTTAGCCATATCCAGCTGTCACTAGCACATCTCTTACTATCTGTCAGGGCGTTCGAGGGGGAGTCTTAGCTCCATGCGTTTCCCCCTCTTGAACTGTGGTTTTCTAGACCAGCATTGCAAGTTCAACTACGGCAAATTGAATACAAGTAATCGGTTTCATGGCTTTATTTGTGCGTAAACTGCATTTGCGTCGATTCAGGATACGCATTTCTAGATATGGGCGATAGTGATAGTAAAATGTTATTCAGCTACAATTGGGTTAACTCCTATTAGCGTATCAGATTTGTGTGATATGATGAGCGATACATCAGCACCTGTACTCTGTAGTGTTCGGTAAACATAAATTAAAAAAATGATAGTGTGTCTATGTAGTGCTTTATCATTACAGTCCAAGGAGGCGAATTCGATGTACTTGATGAAACATCCGATAACATTCAAATTATTTCCCAGAGATGAAGTTAGAGGGAGTAATGAGATCAGGTTGTGGATCGCGTCACTTACTATGACTGATGTGTGTTGACATAGTTAAAAGAGCTTGTCCCACCACATTCCTGTGGGGCTTGAGGTTCCAGGCAACTATGGGTGTTATCTACTACTTCAGGGCTGAGTAGCTTAGAATCATACCCATGAATTACTTTCCATGTTGATCCCAATCAGAACAGCGCATAAGGAAATGTAGAATGTGTTGCTTGCGATGACTAGAGCACATGTCTTTTTGCTTGCCGATGGGCCCATGCCTCCGGCTCTGGAACGACCAAACCACATTTCCTTTCTCGAAATGAGGAGGTTTGGGCGCACATTTCCTATGTACTTTTAGACATCATTGGCAGACATAGCTTAACTAATTGTGAAGCAGGTTTTGGCAGCCTGGGCCCAGCCAAGACATTAGCTTCTGAGTTCGAGACCGGATGAGACCGGACTGAAACTAGTGTCAATGAATATTTTACATAAGAATAAGTTACTATGGGGAAAATACAATGGTCAATCCGGGAGCGAGTGTTATTCCCATTTCCAAAACTGGGTGTGGTTCACAGGCACCTGGTGTTAAGGTCAAGTTCTACATTTACGGTCATTGGCTGCCGTGGAAATGGCAGAACGGGAATGAAAGCCCCGACGATTATGTCAACCTGTCGTTTTATTGAGTGTCCTAAATTAGGAAGTGCATTAATCACCTCAAGGGAAGGGGGGGGGGGGGGTTGTAGAGACGTCAATGCAGCGAGTCAACCGTCCATCGGACTAGGTACCATACATTAGCATCTTTATTTTGTCTCCCAACACTCGTGATAGCTCTTTGTTGGCTTCAATAGGCGTGGTCAGTGCGTTTGCAGTACGAGTGACCGGGTCACGTCCGCTTGCGGAAATCGGGATGGTTTAGGAAGCTAAACTTATTTGGTGGCAATGCCGAGCAGGAGGATATGACGAAACTGATCCCAGTGAGGGTCAATATATTAGTGAAAGGCAACCAGGCCTACCCTTAGTGGGCCTAATTTGCTGACGGGTGTGGATATAGAATCATTACCTAATAGTGCCGTGGCGGCACCTTAACCTGGTGGCAAAACTGGAATACAATCTAGCAAGTTTCTATGGTGTGCTCTGATATGGTGTTTCATCAGTGTAATATATATAAATAACCAGCTTGTACACATGTACCGGGGTTAGGGACTGGGTGATAGGTAGAGCGGCTTATAAGGGGTGAGGGCTATAGGGTTGCTGGTTTAGTGTGTTCAGATGGGAGCTCGAGAGGTACTGACTACATTGAACACTATCCAGGAAAATACATGAACAGTTTGAGGCCATTGCTAGACAGTGACTAAATTACCATCATTGATATTGTTCAAGTGCCAAATGCATTGTTATTCCAGAAGGGGGTTCGCACAGTTTTGCGGCTCCATATCGTCGCCAATTGTTTTGCAGTTACCTAACGTGTCCGCCATATCCACACGCACCACATCCAAAATTGGAATAGTAAAGAAACTAAATCATTTTCAACAAACTGTATCACGTTTATTGTTCCAATTGCATGAATATTTTCCATATGTCCCAACATCAATTTTTTACCATCAATTAATCAATCGGGTTTAACCAAACATGACCCCAGGATCAAGGTTTTATAGTAAGGGGGTTAGCGCTGGGTCACCATCTAGTGTTGCGCTTGCCGGGGAACAGGACTTGATTGTTATGGAAGGCTACCTGAGTTCCTGGAACAGGCTCAACGGATTTTGGGCCTGGATCTTGGGCAAACACCACTTCAAAATTTGTGCTTGGTGGCCTGAAGTTGCCGTTTTGCCAAATTGAGCAGGAGCTGTGATTTTCCGGAGTGAGATGCGAGCCGCCATTTTGTCGCTGTCGTCCGGCCGTAGGAAATTCCTCAGTATTTAATAAAAGCCTTTTTCGTGGTATGTGGTATTCCAAATTCCGGGTGAAATCTTCAATGAGATGAAATTTGGGTCAGGTTATTTGAGGATGAATATGTTATCGTTAGCGGTCCAAGAGTGTTATCTGCAATATTATCGCTAGTTTTTATCTTCATTTCTGACTTCTCTGAGAATTGAACAGATTACATGGATACACAGTACACATCTTTATGGAGAGATTATTTCTCTAATTTTATGCTAACGTACATATTGTTATCCCTCCCAATAATGGACGGGTGGTATATTCTGCTTTGTTCCTAATACTACTATTTATAATGAACAAGTGGGCCCACTCATGTCGAATCTATCGTAGAGACAAATTCAAACCGGAACATCATTGCTTCTATAACTTGCATAGATCCCATTTTCAATACAACATCTTACCTGCCTTGCCCAAGAGCATGCCCTACTTTCCAACAACTCTCTTCGTGAATACGTCGACACTCTGCGCAAGTGAAGTAGTAATAAGCCATCCATCATTCAGTCTACCCGCTTTATCAAAGGAAGACCCTCAATAATTTATAGTTGGCTTCCAGATTGCCAATAACACTAGAGTGGAGATTGGATCGTCTGTTGGAGATGCTATTATACTTAACTTCGTCTTTGCTACGAAAGTAAAACCGCAGCCGGAGTAACCTGTACTTCTCCCCGTAATTAGGGTCTCATCCACTCATGGGGTCATGCAGTGGTTGTTGGAAATGTTTCATCATCTTATGGTAATGGGGGAAGCCATCTTTGAGGAGATGCGTCAACTTAGGCGGTAGAGCTCAAGAATTATAATCTGGCGATTGTGACTCCGAATCCTAGATGATCGCGAGGTTTCTGTAGACAAGGCATATCTCCTCGATTGTCCACGTGTAAAATCCGGTGTCACTTTCATTCGTTTGATGACAGTGTTGATTGAATACAATTTGGGTCCTAGTTCCTTATAAGCATGCTGCAAATACGATGGTTTCAACCATACAGGTAATTGCAGATTCAGTCACTATCATATTCGATGTACTGCAATTACTCATTATTGTCTTACTTTAGGCTAGGATTCCATAGATGCTAATGATGTGTCCGGAGAGACACCCTAAATGATTCCTGCGGATTCATTCGAGTACGAAACATGGACAAGTTCCGTTACAGCAAAATCATCCAATTCTAATTGGAACGAACAATGAGAAGTTGAAATTACCATGTGTACGTATGCGGCAATATCACGGCAAATTGATTCTACAGGATATCTCTCTAATAAAGCAATTAGCCGTTCTTATTCAGGAGTTGCTAGATATTTTATGGCTCTTTCACATTAATATATAGTTCAATTCCTTCCAAAATATCAGCCGTCCTCGCAATCATGATTTTGTCATTCATAACACACGCCAACCCGCATCTATGGAATCCTCGCCTTATCCGGCGAAAAAAGCAGTACAGCTGTCTGTTATAATGTGCAATATTACATATTATTCTCCAACGGGCAACAAAACTATCAACACACGTTGGCAAAAAAAATTGTAAATATCATACGAAATAGAATCTCATACAGATACCTAAGGGATTGGGGCGACGAGCTCTTTCCACAACACCAAACGAGTCTCATCAGGAAAGCAAAAGCCATAAAGCTTCACCTCTGCCCTATCCAGCATATTGAATTATCATATGCCGGCGGCTAACAAACATTGCACTTCTTATATTATTCACTATTCATAGCCTCTTTGGGGGTTGGTAGCTCTTGTCGACAATGACATATTATAAAGGTCACAAAAGCGACTGCTGAAGCTCATTTCAACAACATCGCGCCCTGCCAGTGGATGGACGGTGAGATGGGGTGGGGGTGGGGGGGGGGGGTGCGATTCAGTTGTTAGGCCTGTGATTAGTTATCGCAGCAAATGGTGATGATAAGTACTGCGGAACAATTCCAATTACCTTAAAAGGTGCCCTAACAATTCAAGTCGTTTGGTTTGTTTCACAGATGACGTGTCATTGCCGTTTCCCGCAATAAGCTAACGTTAGAGGCCTACGGGGTCATTTTATATGCAGGACAAACATGCAACAAAAAATTATATGCAGTACAGAATTTATTTTGGAACGTTAAGGTAGGAGCAGGGGCGGGGTGAGTGTTATATGCGGCTGTGGAGATGTGCTTCCCATATAAAACAGGTGCATTTTCCTACGGATGCAACACCCCTCCTCTAATTCGCTGCTCACTCATTGGCTCATTCACCTAATATTTCCGACTAAAAAAAATGTATTTCCGAATCAGCAGAAAATTGACATAATGGTTATGATATCTAGAGCAGAAGATCCAACGTTAGTTTCTATTTATTCGTTAATTTCGTTTATTTCAAAGACCTTTGAACGTCTGGTATATAACCAGAGGTATACAACCAGAGGGTATAAAGTATACTCATGACATTTTTTACTGCAACCAGTATGGCGTCAGAGTGAAACTTACATGGCTACTTTACAACTTGTTGATGAAATTTTCACCTAGAAAGTAGGGGAGAAAACGACGGCTGCTATTGTTTTATTGATTTCTTTAAATCCTTCGATACTATCGATCACGACCTTTTGGATGAGTTACTCACCCATGGAGTATATGTGCAATTGGTTAGAAAAGAAACTAACACATCTCGGGTTAGTTAAGATCGGATAAATTATCTTTGAGTATATGGAAAACGAAGCTTGTTGTGAAGTTGTTGGGACACATCACTCGTTTTCAAACTTGTGGTTCCCGTATAAAACATCACTCGTGCGATGATGTGTAATGGAGAATATATTAATTTCCTGTTTATTCTTGGTACGTGACTACTTCATATGAAATGATTATCATGCAATATAATGATTATCATGCAAGATAATATGCTGAAATGATTATCATGCAAGATAATATGCTGTAATTTTGCTCAATAAATCTATTGTCAGCTAATAGTGGGGGTCTCTTAGTGACAAAACAAAGGTCCAAGGATCAACATTTTGCCCGGCTCCAAAAAGTCTGACATTGCCAAAGGTATTTCATGACGTCATAATGACGTATATTTATATTCACAATACATTGGGCGACGTTGATTCCTCAATTCGGAGTTGTGTAGTGCAATACTGATGTCTTCGTCCCTATATATACCTCCAGGAGGTATAGATTCTGGTGATTGATTCAACATTATTTTTCAGTTCAATATCCATATTTGCAGTGATGTCATTTCTCGGAACCATTCCCTTCTAAATTCAAAAGTACTTCCATTTTTTTTAGGGAATTCTTGTAAGAAAGTTGCTGGTCCATACTGTGAATGAAGTTGGCCATTTTTCCAGTCCTTACATGTGACTACCGGATTTTTTTACCTGGAACTGCAACTCACTGCGAAAAGGAGTTTCAGATCATGTTCGGTGGATTTCATTCTTTTGGAGAAAGCCTTGTGGACAGCACTAGGAGACTTCTCGGGCCGCAGAGTGGTTGTGGACAGTGGTAGGGAAAACATCCTCATTGAGAGACCATGAAGCCACAACATCCCAAAAGAGAAGAGCAGCCCAGTTGCTCAAAGAATTCGCCCACAGTTCTTGAAAATTAAATCAAGACTGTTCTTGAATGCATTCACACTCTTAGACAGAACAACATCTTCAGGAATGCTATTCCACTCATTAATAACTCTCTGGGAGAAGAGATAATTTCGAATGTCCAATCTACCGCGTTTACCACGAAGCTCGAGGCATTGACCGCTATTGGTGGTAACTTTTGGAAAACTCAGAGAAATAGTGGAAGAAAAAGGCCCTCGAAACCATGAACAATTTAAAAAACCTGATCAAATCACGAAGAATTCGTCTCAGTTCCATCGAATTAGACGGGACGCCTTTATCTCTCTTCGTAAGGTAAATCTCCAAGAGATTGAATCAATCCAATGGCCCTCCCCTGAACGTTTTTAATTACCTTGCTGTCCTTTCGAGAAATATGGATTCCATACTTGGACAGAATACTCCAGGTGAGGTCTCACCAGCTGCTTAAACAACCTGACAGCAATATCAAGGAAACTGACGTGACGTCTAATCAAGCCAAGAATCCAGTTACCTTTCCTCGCAGCTTCAGCACACTGCTTAGAAGGTTTCAAAGAAGAATAAAAATGAACATCGAGATCCGTTCCTGAATTCGCCTGATGAATATTTTGCCCATTTACTTGAAAGAAGTATTGCGATTGCGGAATCCAACACCAACCTATCGCAAAATACTTTGCTTCTAGAGAGAGAGAAAAAATGCTCAAAAAGTATCAGTCGAACTAACTTTTTATTCCGACCACGGTTCGCACTTTCAAACAAGAATACAATTAATAGGTCAAATTGATGAGAGAAAACAAAGATAGGCCTACACTATGAACAGGAAAGCAGATAGAAATACCACTCAGCAGTGTGCAAGCCACACTAACCCACTAACGACAAAATCAATACTGTTGACAATGCTACCAAAAGAATGCCAGAGGCTACCTGCACGCAGCCCACGGAGCAGAACGAAAGGAAGAGACAAAAACTGGACAATAGGCTTACGCAAATCCAATAGCACACTCAACGCTCTCCACCACAGTAGCCATACACATCAAGAAAAGCAAACGCTAGAACAGCTAATTACACTCAGGTACGGAAGGCCCGAAAAGCTAGGCCTATAGCTAGGGAGGGGAATGAGTGGCCTAGAGCAAAAATAGCCCCCAAAAGGAGAAAGACTCCAAACAGCTCAACACAGACATACGGACACAGAACACACCACTCACAGAGAAAATAGAAAATAATGACGGAAATGGAAGAGCAAAATGCTTATGAAACTGAGAAGGAATTTGAAGACGTCTTGACGTTATGTGTTGCCAGTCACTGTCATGGTCGCTGGTGGTCATGTGGCGTGTGTAACTCGCACACGCCACATGACCACCAGGTTATAGCATTATCTCTGTCAAGTTTGGAGACTGTATATGTCAAAGAAGAGCCCTACTATTGGGACTGTACTACGTACAGAGATAATGATCCTGATCTTCATTCGAGCGCACTGAATGTTCCTCTTATCCGCGCTGGGCCATCGTCAGGTTTTCATTCATCTTCGAGCTATGGCAGTCCTGTGCCAACTCCTCTCGCAGGAGAATTCTGCGTACTGGGTTGTGAACAAAACACGGAGGAGGTGCTATTGGTCTGACAGAGAATCCAGACGCTTTACGGCGATGGATAATAGTAGGTCTCGAGCGAGTTAGGCTACTGGCAACGTTCGAGAGTGAGTACTTCCCGAAGACGATGCCGAAGTGAACTATCAGCGCTATGAGGAAGGTTCCATCAGTGCGAGCGACTTTTGCCAAGGAAATGTATTGCTGAGAAAATAGTATGTTTGCCAATCGTGTCACATTTGTTTCACTAATTGACCCCATTATAACCTGTATTTCACGTTTAACGTATATGCAGTGTCGAATCGTTCAAAGCTATTCTAAACTGAGGCCTGTTGCACTTTATTATCGGGTGGCGTGAGCATCATACAAACGGCCGGAAAGCTTGGGGTACAAAACCAGTACACAGGTACACAGTGAAAATAACAATGTTAGTGATAGCGAGTTGACATATCCAAACAGAGCGTGAATAGCGACGTCGTTAGAGATCTGACTGGGCAGGCCGTCACGGACTACCCCCTCAGGGAAATCAGGGGGAATCAGTAAATAACAGATACATGTATCTCTTAAATTTACGGCCTTCAGTTGGCTTCAGTTTCTATGTAACCTGACTATTTTTCCGCTGGAAAATTTCAACATTACGGTACATGGGATACGTGTCTTGAGGAGCTCGTGCTCAACTATCGCGACAGATTATTACCCACCCGATAGAGGTTGCGAAGACTAGTATATCCTATCTGCTGACTGATCCTCATCCGACCAAGCTAAGCGCTGTAGATTTCATGTACTCCAAACCAAAATACCGAGTAGCCCCATCCACAAACCCGTTCTACAATATGGTTTATGTACCCCCTACAAGTAGGAAGCAGGATACCAAATTTCACCTTGATCGGACCAGTCAATCTGACTTGGTGAACAAGTGAACAATTTCTTTCTTGCTCTTGACCTGGTTGACGCTCTGATCTGACTCCGGAACAATAAGGATCATATATTAACCATTAGAATTTTAAATTATTAGCTATTAACTCATCGTGTTAACACGATTTTCTAACTTATTTTTATTTGAATCCAATCAATGGGGATCATGTAATGTGTAATTATAAGTTATTACACATAGTCATGACTCCATACATTCATCTGATGTGAAGGAATCAAAAGGGGTACATTCCCTGTTTTATCTTTCTCGATAAAACAAAACCTTAGCCTTCGTTCATATCTCCTCTACACCAGAAGACGATGAGCTAGGACAATGTTGTTGTTTATTCGATTAGATGATCGACAATCGGGGGTATGCCTTGCTCGTTGCACCATTACATGAGATAAGTCAGTCAAAATGAAATGTTTAAACATTCTGCAGTATCTCTCATATTGTTCGAAGTAGAAGAATCTCCCGTCATAACAGGGGAGCAATGAGACAAAAAAAAATCACGGAGCAGTGTCATTGGATGGAGGATAGTGCATCCTCGGTTTCCTAATCATATTCAGCAACTGGCGCATGATTGAGCGCCATCACTCCGAGTTCGCCTACGAACGTACATGTCCTCACTCATGATTTGAAATGTCTTTATTCCCAATTGACTAGACGAAACGTTTAACATGAAGATCGCAACGTGCTCGATGTATGCTGCAACGCAGCCAATTATCCAACCAGTTTTCATCGTCCAGTGATGGTGATGGGATGTTCCATTTTCTCGGGCAGTTGATACCGATCCATATGCATGCGTTTCCGCAGTTTCCTCTTACTGCAATTGACGCCTGTCTGGTAATACCACAAATTAACTGAAAGCTGGGCAATGGCCTTACCTTGAGGAACCTTGGGGAACTATATACAAAGGTTATTGCACTGAGCTGCGAAACGGAGCTGTGACGCCGAAGACATTAATATTGTTGTGTTTGCCATCACAACAAACTTGAATTCAGTGGTTTTTCGCGTTGCAGAAATCTCCCTCTTCAGCAGTGAGTGTTCTTGCTAAATCTCATATCTTGGGACGTTTAGAAAATGGAAGCCAACAAAAAGAACAGAAAGTTAGAAACTTTTTGTTTACAATAAACCCGTAGCTCTTGACCCGAGGCTCTCTCCTCTAGCCTCTCAGCATAACTCTGTACGATGTTCGGTTATGTTCAACTGCTGGGGATGATAGACGTCGGCTTTTTTCCGTCTTGGCGAGTGTACCCGTTAACGACATTCAATGTTTAAGAACTTTTGCATACTGTAGTTTGAATCCCACAGGATCCGTTGATCACCGATAGAGTCATCTCTGATAGGTAGCATGATGGTGTGGCGTTGTTAGCCATTCTGACTCTTGTTAGGAACAATAATGCACCAAGAGGAATGAACAAGATTTCGTGTTTCATTCTAGCTTCGTTTCATTATATTTCCAATTGAAATGGTCAGTGGAACCTGGACCATCCTCAGCATACAAACTGATATAACGACTGCACAGAGTGAGAGATGAAACCAGAACCCAATGAACCATGAAAGTTAGGACCCTAACCACCATTGAGCTGTTAACAAAGAGGGGAGGCTCAGGAACATGGAGGGGGGGGGGGTAGCTTTAGAAGAAATGACCAGAGGGAGAAAGCAAACCAGTGAGAGGTTAAGGTTTCTTTTTATAAGTCTGCCTGTGGACCATTCATCTCTCAAGTTCTCATTCTTATTCTGCGAGTTGAAAATAGCCTCAATCCCTGGAGCGGTTTCGCGAATAGGGTTATATTGTATGGTAATGAATGAGGTGAGATAATTTCACATCTTCTCTTCATACATCAATACAGCAATTAGTAGAGGCCATGTACCGTTGTTTTCAGTTGTCTGTTAGTGGGGTGGGGTGGTTTTTTCCCTAACCTCGATAATATACGGGCACGGGCGGGGTACGGCAATATTCGCCCATCAGGGTGAAATGGGTCTCTATGCTACTACGCCTCATTTGTTAACCAATACCTTAGTGTGCGCCCGTGTACGGCAATCTACCACGAACATTTTTGGTTTTCCAATTCGAACATTAAGAATTCAAGGTAGGTACTCATTTTTTTCATATCCTGTAATGGTGTGATTACGTAACATTTCAACAGAACTGACCACCAGACAACGAGATTTGACGCTATTTTTGCTTAATTATTTGCGGGCTGTGTGCAAAATTCTGTCAGCAGCACGTTCCTGATGCATACTACAAAATGATCAATCTCCTCCACAGAAGAAATAGGGCTAATCACGACCTGTCTGTTCCTATATTTGCTAATTCCATCATACCCGGCTTGATCTCAATATTTGTGGAACAGTGCACTTGACCCCAGCTAATGGCCTTCTACAGTGCGGAAAGAAGGACCTCTGTCACAGAAGCTCGCCGTGTGGAAACACTTATTCATGTCTGGCCTCTTCATCGCCGCCCCACTGAGCAGGGGGACAAGAATTGATACATACGAATGGACGTTTTCTACATGCACTTCTACGCGCAAGTCGGCAACTATAATTACGCAGTTTCGTGTATGTCCTGCTGAAGTCTTTCTGGAGTGTAGGTGGGGGGGGGGGGGGGGGGGGTCGGCTGGTCGCAGTAGGTTGCATAATCGCAGTAGAAGAGCTATCAAATCAAATTAAGAAACCCGTGATAATTACGCGCAATCTATAACGCTGGGTATAATGCAGACTGGCCCCAGTGTTTACATATTCATGAATAGCAAGAGTCCAATTATCTGTCCTTATATGAAAAGGGACTCCTCCTCCTCCCAATGACGTTTGAAAGGAATCGATCCTTTGTGTTTCGAGCGTGTTTTCCCTGAATTGACAGTTTCAGAAGTAGCTAACTTGAGGTAAAAACTGACGCTCTCAGGAAACACGATTACAATGACGCACGGTGAAGAACGTGAAATCAACGAGAGGACTGGCGTACTCACTTAGAGGTTCCAGGTTGTCATCCGAAAATATTGTCCAATGAAAATTAATGAATTACCGCTGATTTGTAGTTTCTGATTGGCGTTTGCTCTTATCTGTCCAAGAACAAATATGCGAGCGTTCATAACTGGTAACGTGATGAAAGTGACTAAACCGCATGATTACCCTTTGTTCCTTTTTTTGTCAGATCAGAGAACACGACAGACCAGGACAGGAGTCGAACACATAATAAATTATTATATGCTTTCTTTGATCTCTTACCAAAACTGACCTTATCTACATTCAGGAGCAACTAAGTACTCTCAAATCTCGTGATTACTCCATTGGGGAATTTGTCACAACAGGCGAGAAAAAAAAAAAAAACATCGATACAGTCATGGTTCTCCAGGCCTAGACAATTGACTCGGTTTCACCGTATCCATTACTGAACTGAGGACGCATTTATTGCCTCGTTACGCATACATTATCGCAATCTATGAGTAATGAAAAACTTGGAGTATTGCAGTCAGACTTCCCCTGAAACCTAAGACGTCAGTTCACTTCGATTGAAGGCACTGTTGGTATTAGGCTTCACTGTTTGATAACGCTCAGGACAGGCCGAGTCATCGCCAGATTGTAGTATTTAGACGAGTACAGGGAATCCTCCATACCGTATATATTAACTGACTGTATGGGTGCTTGTAAATTTGTCTATCTGTGTCTGTCTGTCTCTCTGTCCTAATTATAGCGGGTGGTAAGGTGTATTGATCGCTTCAACGCAATGCTTCCATGTTAAGATAAGTTGTTAAGAACGGTCACGAGATTAAGTTTTTCAACGTCGGAACACGAAGCTTTTTGAAGCATGTGTTAGAATCTGTGAACATTCGTACGAGATCGCCATTGGGTGACGGCTCCAATGAAAATCTGTAAGATTCGAGAAGAGAATGATCGAAATCAGACAAAGAATGAACGGAATTTCAGAATGTTGAACCAAAAGAAAAAAGAAAGGTGAAATGAGAGTTCGAATTCTCAATCGACTGCTCCACATATGTGTTTTTTCATACGCATAATTCCAATTGACTCATTGACCTAACAGCTAACTGGTCTTGTATCTACTACCTTCCCTTCGTAAACATATATACAGTCGAGGCCTCATCTAGTTTCCAGACGCAAACACAGTTTGCTGGCGCAACCGGAGGACGCGAAAATGACTAAGCGTGACCAAGATCGTCAGTAGTTATTTTCCTGTTGTGGCATTCTATAACTCAGAACACTCTATGGGAGAACTGTTAATTTTAAAATATCGCGAGTGAACTCCAGGTTAAGTTGATCTGTACACTGACAAATCACACAAACCACAATCCATGTCTGGTCATGTGACATTGTAAAACAATTGACATTCATTTTCCTTACTTTTTGAACAGGCACGAACCGGGGATGCGCATTACTGTCAAAACGTATAACTGTATTCCGAAAGATTCCAATTAGTCGAGATATTTTTTACAGACTGACGCAACGCCAGTCTGCTTTATCAGGAGCAGTTGTCTGTCGATAGTAAATTTGATTGCCAAATGGTGTGATTCCTCCAGCCAATTACCGTTAGAATTACCCCAAACACAGCCACAGGCCCTGGAAAGAAGTTTGTTCCATTCATGTCTAGAATATTCAACCGGTGATAAAATCCAATGAACTAATTAACAGTATTTACAGTGTGTCCCCTTTCCGTGCCAATAAAGACGACAATGTAGAGGTATACATTTTACTAGTATCTTCAGGAAATAAGTTTCAAATTCCTGACCTTGGCTACCTTCCATATAAATCCATCTCTTTATCATTCGTCACGCATGCTGGCTGAGAGTAATAAACCTAGTTCGGCGACTGTTTTCGTTTTCTCCTAGTGATTGAGTATATCCGGCACGGTATATATTCATTTATCAGACATTTTCTTAACAATGGAGACACCAATACACAGTTACAAGTGCGCACGCGTGGAAGGTAGCGACAATGGGACCGACTGCTTACAGTTTGTTTTTATACTATTGTGTATTTCACTCAAACCATCACATCTTACACTATCCGAACAAATAGACACCTCTCCGTTATAATTTGATCAGTCTAGGTTTATGGATGGCAGTTGGGAAGGTTTCAGCTGTTTCCATCATAGGTTTCATTCGTTGATTTCAATTTTTGAAAGTGATTCTCGATGTACTTGTCTCAACTCATCAGGAGGTGCTGACCCTTGATTACACGTACTTGCCATGTTTTTACATGTTGAATTGGCTTAAAAAGTACTTTCCTGTCATGTTCTTCGTTTCTGTATCAGTCGCGCATTGGGCAATACTGTTATGTTAGCAATGCTTAGGTAAAAGGAGCAACCAGAGCCGAGGATTCCTGTTTATTTAAAACATCCTTCCATTGCAACAAACAGTGATTTTACCTACCCTGTGAGGTAATACAGATGACTGTTTTTTTTATTTAACTAGCCTTCGCGGCTAACTGGGAACGTCGACCCGACAAAAACTGAAATTAAACCTTTGTTTCAACTACAGACAATATGTCGTGTGCTTGAGCTATATTCAGTCTATCATTACTATCACATATTCTTGTTGTTAAAGTTGCCCTGCTGTACGAACATCGCCGTACTGATCGATTTTGGTTTATGTCAAACTATTTGAAATTCGATGAAAATACAACAATCTCGTTCAATTTGTACTCAATTTGTTTTCATATCGTACTCTCGATATCCATAAACTTCTGCAGCAATATCTTGATGGCCCCTCTATGAGAACACGAAACAGGAACTGAATGATGCTCAGTGATTCCTTGCAATATCTGAATAACTTGGGAACTTAGGTGATTAATGGCTATATTTTCCCGAAATCGTAAGAGAGAAAAAAATAAACTAGAGTTTGACCTCTCTTGAACTGCCTTGATCCTGGGAACGACTCGAAAAGCCATTGTGGTTTCACACTCTGATAATTGCAAGCCCAACACCCAACCTCTTTACATGCCTAATTTGAACTAATTTGCACTGTGAAGACATTGCTGTAGGAATTGAATGAATTTGAGGCTTAGACTTCTCCAAGAAGCAATAAGATCCTCCGTTTCACATGCGTGTTATTCGAAATTGTCTTCCTCTTATGACGTTGAATGACTTTCATCGATCACCATAACCGACAGAGTATTTCTCCACATATATGAAACCTTCCATGCTGAATGCAATTAACTGCCCTGAAATTCCTCCGATTACGAAGATTGTATCCTATACATACACAAACACATACCGTACGTACATATACTTGACTGCATTAACTTTTGTTAACCAACGGAAATGAATGTCTTGCACACTGACCTAGACAATTCGTAAATTGCAGTGCGACAGTGTGGCAGTTTCACTGTGTTTACTGTAAACTTTTAGGACATGTTTGGCACTAATCGGCACAGCTAAAGTTCTCGTATAACTGTACACATACCTACGAATATTCTGGAACTAACGAGCTCCCTCCGGTTTTTGTCTGACATGTCTGCTTTTAAAGACCGCCTCTAGAAGCAATATTGGATAAAGGCAAACATCGACAAACCTTATTAATTGCCCAAACTTGTAGTCATCTACGAAAACAAATAGGTCTTCAGGCATTCAAGGTAATGGTGGCCTCAATAAGTGGTAATTTGGGTATCTGACAGAGGCCAGTTTGTTCTTGGGCAGAGTACGCAAGTGTAAGCTGTTTTTGTGTTCGCGCATAGCCTATATCGGTAATTATAAACCTACAAAGAGTCATCATTTCGGTATTACGAATCATGATTCCCCTATTCCTGCTCTTCAATCAAAATGCAAGCGATTTCAATATATAAATGGAAACTAAAATAGTTCATTTGAAGCTGATTGGAAGGCTACTTACTTGCTCCTAACACTGCCATAATTTCCCATGGATAGGTACATTGTTTTAGATGCGGGTGAGCATCTCAGGCAATCATCACGTCTCTCCGTCTGTTTGATTGTCAGTTGGTCCGTTCATCCGTTTTCCCCACGTTGTCCATAATTTCTGAGCCGTACAAACAATTAGGTTTAAAACTAGTAGGATGCAGTGCCGTTCGAGTTTTTTCTTTTTACCTGATTACATATTGCGCATATTCTATATGCAAAATAGATCCTCAAATCTTCTATGTTGTGTTGGATTTGTATGGTACACATAATAAAGTAACATTTCCGAATATGTCCGATGTTCTTCAAAAGTCATGGGATTTCCATGAAAATTGGTTATTGTAAGAGTGAAATTTTTTAAAATTTTCAAAATGGTTCCTGAAAGTTGGCTGTAATTTTCTGCGTTATAGTGGAATGTCACCGAAATGCAATTGCGAAGCGCAATTGTAGCAGCGAGCAAATACTATCAATTATGCCTAATCATTCAATCTCTGATGACCTTTGATGACCTTGAAATGTTCACCATTTGTAAAGGGAATGGGAACTGAATGTAGCCTAATTTGTGCAAGTAACCATGATTGTGGCCTTGATGAAAAACTCGGAATGCCTCGCATTGTATAATAATATTGCTTGTCATTTTCGTGAGTTTGGCCTATTCGGTGAAAAAAATTGATATGGCCATTGTAATGCAAATCCCGTTGAAAGTGCATTGTGTATCATTTCATAATTTTAAGGTACAGCGTAGGGCGTAGGGTGTATCTCCTACATATTCTCCTAGTCACCTACATATTCACAGTTTGGAAAAGGAAGGGGGGGGGTGGACATCGCTCGCCAAACCGCTCTGTCCTTTGCAAGATAAATATATTCCGATGAATTTTAAATAGAATGGAGGAGGAACAATATGCTAAATGTGCCAATGTGCTAAATCTGCAATTATTCGATGACAGCAGCGAAGTGTTCCATAGCCATTGAACTGACTAGCCTAGACAATGTCAATTAGAAAGACCGGTAGGATTTCACTTTTTCTCACATTATATCCTAGCAGGGATCGTGACTTTGCGTTAAAAGGGATTCAATGTTAATGTGTATGTTTGAGTTCTTTTTAAGTTCTTTTCCGCTGATTAGGATAACACCGACTTTCTTTCCATTACGTTGAGAATATTCGTCCATTCTTGCTTTTTGCAGCAAGAAGCCACCTGAAGAACGTTCCCCCTCACTGACATAGAATACGTCCGATTTGACTGAACTCTCACTCAGCCGCGGTGATGGCAATAATACCGCCATTAGGAGATGTCACCTCCGAGTTGGATCTGTTCGTTATGATGCCGGTCACTGGGAGATGAGGATAATTAAGTTATATTGTTCAGGTGTTCGCATCATGAGAATAATCACTGGACGACGTGCACTTAAATTGTGTGGTGGAACACAGCTGTTCATCAGGAACACACTGCCATCCAGTCAAGCATGAAACGCGTTAAAATGTAAACGAATCTCGACATTCGGACATTTTCTAGCGCTCTCAATGGCATGACACACCACGCGTGGTTGGAGGAAACGATGGGTATTAAATTCCGCTGGTCGTCGAAAATGAGATTAATGAGGTATCAAAAAAGAAAGAGAGATAGGAAGGAGACTTTTTGCGGCATCAACGCACATAACGACGTATCTGGGGCACATAGGCTAGAAGAAAAACATCAATAGAACAACACTTCGTGCGTATATATTTACCCCACTATCCTAACCCAATATATAACGCTTCGAAATGTACCCCAAAGCAACTGCAATTTACCAGCATGTAATTTGCTGCTTATATTGTGTACTGGAAACATGTTTGGAAACATGTGTCCACTACTGTTTGTGCACGACCAAAACTGAGAAACGAGCCATTTTACTTTGACTTTGGCCCCACGTAATTATCCCATCAACTTGGGATTGACAAATCAGATGACTGTCTTTAGCGCCAAGCTCGGCCTAATCATCACCCAAAGTCCATCGCCATTTTGAAAAACGGAGTAGGTAGTAGTAACCCCTTAGTTGCCTTTGCCTCGATAATAGATATCGGGCCATTCTAAAGCTTGGTAGTCACTCATGAATTGAAACAAATACATTGAGTCGTGGTCTGACGCAACAAACCAAGGCGGTTCACATAATATTTTATTTGATTGACGTCAGGACGTACGCTTCCTGGAATGGTCGTTTTTATTACAGCTTGATCGATTTTGTTTCTTTCGAACTTACCTGCATGTAATATCACCTATTTACGAAATTAGATAAACCATAATCCCCGTACACTGTTTACATGGTTGAAAGAGGTAACCCGTCACCCAAATGAATATAATTCCCATATGTTATGGTTTCATTTGAAGATGTTAGTAATCTTAGAAATCGGTGTACAGTCACAGAAGTCGTGAAAAATTACTTTTGCTATTATTACTAGAATCCTTATCATTCATGTATATGCTCTATACATAGCATTCGTGTAACGCTAGGATATTATTTGGAACTCTGAGGCCTTCAAGACACTTCAGAACTGACTATTTTAGATGAAGTTTTCGGTCATGTTGAGTGAAAGAATCAAACAAACTCCGCGTTTCCCATTAACGATGCGTCCGGCGTTGTCGAAGGCTTAATTTTTCAAATTTTCCGATCCGGCGTGCTGCAGTTCAGGAATGTTTGCACATTCGACTGATGCGAAGCAAGGCCTCCTTGGATTTCAAACCATTGTCCCGATTGTCTAATGTAAAATTGTGTCACTTTAATGACCGGAGGACTGTATCTTAAATGAATAGTTATTCGCAAAACTTCTTTATGATGCCCCATCCCTCATTTAGTGTCGTTCAGAAAAGAAAGAAAAAAAAAAAGACGTTTAGTTAGTTGATTAATTTTGTTGGTTTTCATCACCCTCGAGAACAAATATGGCAAGAAATTGGCCATATCTTATCGTGAGTTGAGGAAACAAATGTGAGCTGTGTGTTCTGAGCGCAAATAAACCGTAGACGGGTAAGTTCCTCGAGGAACCGACCAAACTAGCGTAATGGTCAAGGGTTACACCGCAGCTTCCAACTATGAGGTCGTGGGTTCGAAACTCGGCTCGTTCAGTAAATTGTCGTCTAGTTTCTGCTATCTCTCCCGCCACCTTAAACCTGTGCGTATGTACACGAGATGGTGTTCATTTGGCCGTTGAACTCCTTCGCTGAGTTCCCGTGATGTAGAATTTTTTGTATGCAAACATACACACCACAGTTATTTTCAAAACCGGCATTTGGACACTGGATAAGTTAGTCATAACGTACTCTGCCAAGAAATTTATTTCATGGAGTTCTCTTTCCGAATTGACCTGATACTTGAAATGTTTGCGCAGTCGGGTAGTCCGTTTCCCATTGAAACAATCAGTATGGAAATGGTTAATACGGTGTCATTCATCTTAATCTAATTTGGAAGGAATGTAATGACTCTGAAAATAGGGAAACATAGAAAAAGTTCACAGGGCATCAAAACTGGAATACCACCTCATTTTCATTCTCCTCGGAGCCGCTCTATACCGCAGTGCTAACAGTCCATTCCAAACACGTGAACTTCGTGTTCCAATATATGAACGTAACGTTTTACGAATAGATATGATTTGTAATGGTCAATTTCACTAGAAGTCTTGAAGGTACAATTGATTGGTTTTTAAGATGTCCGACTAGCGCAGCCATAAGGCTGGAAGCATTTGGCACGTAGGATGCTTTCCTACTCCAGCTATAAACGACCGGTTATTACGATCCCGGCAAAAGAGCTGGGACAAGCATTGCGAATTTTGATTGTCGAAAGGATTGCCTAAGTGCGTTACAACACCCAAGGTCACCCGGTATTGATTTCGCTCTGAGCTCATCTCGTGCTTTCGAAGTTCCGCGTGAAAAATCCTCAGAAATGACAAACACCGAGAACGGAAACTGCACTATCATTCATTGGAATATTCGAAATTGGATGAAATTGAAGAATCACGGGCAGGGGCCTACCCTACCCCAATCCTAACGTCACCGGACTTTCATCACATTTGCAATGCTAACCTATCGCGCCCCAGAATCGAGGAAGCGACATCAACTAACGTTTTATGCATAGTGCAAGTATACAAGATCTTCCCCAATGTCTTATGAAACAAAAACTGTTGTTTATTGCCTGGGAAGCATTTAATCCAATCAATATACTATAATTAAGAGGTATGTCATTGATATGAGGTGGCAATTATGTGCACAATGAATAACACATAAGGCTAGCCAAGGAAAATATGGAGTATCTAACTCTGTAACTCAGTCATATTCTAATAAATGCCATTCTTGAGTTAGAATACATAGTATCCCAAAGAGGTATCAAACCGTTTCCAAGAAATCCGTATATATCGGCAACAGACATAACGCTTATACCGGAAAAAACACATTGATATGTTATGAATAATTGGTCGGAGATGAGACTGTTTCACTCTGCTGATTCACTTATGCTCCTTCATCAGTCAAGCAGTTGATTCGTGACCAAACCTTTAGACATCGCCCCCTCGTTACAGCTCACCACTGTCATCCGCCTGTTCTTGAGCTGAGGCCTCACCTTTCTCACCATTCTTAGTCAGAAATCGTTTTCCGGAAATGACTTTTCTTAATGATGGCTGTTTCATCAAAGCGGCTCACATAATTTATACCGGACAACAAACCCCTGAGTGTCAGAGGTGCGACTGTTTCCGACTTCTGGTCAGTTAATGTACTTGGTCATGGTTGCATTTCTAAGCAAATAACGAAAATCTAATAAAAGAGTTGAATGACGCTATGGATATTTTCACCCGCGGCTAGAAATGATGCTAGTCTTCGAATCGATTTAGTCCTCACATCCAAAAAGAAACATTGGAAGTATGATATAAAACACCATGAAAAGGTTATTAAGCTAGTTCCCAGAACAAAACACAGATCAGATAGTCAATAGAAAAATATGACCAAACTGTTTAAAACCAATCAAACCACATATCTCGTCATGTTCATCTAGCGAGGCAGTTATCTTTATCTTACTTGTTGGGCCTTCTCCATATATTAAAACAATTACTATTCGTGGCAAGTTTGCCATGTTTCACAGGTGTCAATTTCGCGAATGTGCTTCCTGAAAAGCGCGATGTTTATTGTACTGGCACAGCATCAGAAGAGACCCGCAGGGCTATATACTCGTGATCATAGTACCTAGTTTATTTACAACTACCTCCACTCATACGTTCAACATGCCCGGTCTTATAGTGTCGCAGATTACCACGTTTCGAAGAGGAGCAACTAGATGGCCCGGTGTTTGAATGTAACAGGTTATGAAGATCCCATTTCAGAGGACTGGGTGAAACGTACGTTAGGTGACCACGGTGAAGCATTACACTACAATGAGATTTTGGAGACGAGGAAATAAGTATCGCTTAGTAGAATTATCGAGGATAAGCGGAGCTCTTAGGCAAAATAGCGTAATGAATGCGAGCCTGGTCGGAGGAGTTTTTTTTTTAACTGACTACCGATATGCATTAATCACATATTAAGCAATTTTCCCCCGTCCTTGGTGAGTTTCATTTGTGCTTCGTTTCTCTGCGAAGTTGACGTGAACATTGTTTCTCGCACTGACACCTCCCACCAAATTTGTTTTCAAAACTATCATCGGTTTGGGAGTTAATCTGTTCCTAAACACCTCACATCACTCCCTAGGGATATAAATTCATACAATATTAATCTATGTACTTAAAGTACAACTTGCCAAGTTTTACTACCATAAAAGGAGATAATAGGATAGAAGACTATAATGAACCATTGGACCTTCATTACAGTTAGTCTGATCAGGAATTTGGCTTTTGCAAACCGTTGGAGGACGGCCCTATTCCGCTCCACGGTGCTTAATGACAACCAGCAATTACTGTTTGGTAACTGTGCATGACTATAGCGTCACCAGCGATAGTGATATTAGGAATTATTTACTTTTGGCTAAATGGGTGGTGTCAATATGCACCGTTCGGTTATTCAGTTTCACATAGGTAGCATTGTAAACGCGTCCCAATACTTCTCAATATGCCTACGTTTTCACCATGATGGATTGAACACATGTGATGCTGATCGATTTTCTCTTCGGTGGTAGCAGCTCACTGTGCACTGGTTTCCTTCCAGCTCTTATTTTAGCCCTCTTTTAGCTTCTTTGCTTCCAGTGCCTTCACTTGCAGATCGTTTTTCGTGTTTTTATACACAATACATTGCCAGGCCAATGGGTTTTGTTTTGGGCTGTTTTCTAGATGTTTTTGTTTACTTTTTTTTCATTAACATGGAAACAATCATGTGGCTAGGCTAGCCTATATTAGCTTAGCAATCCCCTCTGTTGTCCCTAGAACTAGAAGCCATCTTTGTTGAGATTTAGCTTTTAATACCGTTATTTTACTGTCTTCAATTCCTCATCCGGATCGCGAAACTTTCAATTCCAACCATATATTTTCCAAAGGGGGTAGTGCATTATTCTCTTTTTAATTCTGATGTTCAGTGTAGGCCTGGCTGAGATATTGTACAAGCTTATGCCCAAGTCTTGCAGTTCCACCCCAAATTGGAACTTCGACATCATCTCAGTCAACCATAGACATGACTACACTACAAAAGCAAACAACAATGTATGACCTTGTTTTTACTTCCCGATATGTACCGTGGCCTGACAGTTTTGTCGAGTTTGTCATTTCCATCTCTAATTGTCGTAGAATATTATATTCTACATGACAATGATTTATAATTTTAGCAGCGACACAATATCCTATTTTTTTTTCAATTTCTTCAATAGAACAAGACCTGGAAAAATACAAAACAATTTTAAAAGGCCGACATAACCAGACTTAGCACAGTATGTCGTACAAGTGTAGGCCCACAACACAGCGACATCTTGTCTGTCACACCAACTGAAAGATAGTCAAGTATAGACTATGTTGTTATAATATTATGAATGATAATGAATGTATAGCATAAATAACTTTTCCTCTCTCAATTGAAAAAAAAACCCTGATAAAAAAAAGAGTTGTGAATAAATAGTCGACATAATCTGACATTAAACTTCAAGTGACCTTGTCTGTTCATCAATAGAAAACGGGTTACAATAGGTGTACAGTTCTAATGTCAGTCTAGAGCATATGTTGTACAAGTTAGAGCCAAATCTAGCCTTTTCGCGTTCACTAAACAAATGAAAACCCTGAAGAAGTACAAGATTATTATTCATCTATTTTCGTATTCTCTGTTTGTATATTCAAAAACTGGATAGCCCCCCCCCCCCCCTTTGGCCGAGACCCTCTACACAGCGCACACAATCAGATTGTATACTTTCGTTCGAGTTTATAGAACACATTTTACGAAAGAGGGGTCTATAATATTATGTTATTAAGTTTAAACTGATAGAAAATTGGAAGAGCCAACAATACCATGTGAATTACTAGCCATGGGCTCTAGGGTACACTGTGTTTGTACAAGTTTAACAAAGAACTATTTCTGTCAATCAACAGAGAAAACTCGGTCTGAAAGAATACGTGCACATTTAAACATATATAGGAAATATAACATACATACTAAACATATCGATGATCGACTTATTCAGAGGCCTATATTTGTTTTTATACATTTCTATTCCTGACAAATGACCAGGCATGAACAATGTATAAAACTATTCCGATTCAGATTGATCGCGTCGGCTATACTTACTTGTACTACTTCCGTATTTGTTATGACGAATCGAATCACATAGCCAGGTACACGGCAAAAACCAAATGTTCCAGCGACGAGAGCTAATCAATTAAAATATCATCATACATTTCTTGATTTGATTATTACGATATGGCCTTCGCGGACACGCTGCTCCTCACTTCCTTTATCTCCAGGCGGCCTATATACCAGATTAATTTGTCCCTGCTCTGATACATAGCAGCTGCGGTAATCGGTAGCGGTATTACTGGGTTCCTTCGCGCTATGATTATTATTGATAATAATATGGCCAAGTTCCGGCAACTGACAGACTGATGTACGTGAAACTACCCAGTGACGTTTTCAGCTATTTCATCAGATGTTTGTTCTTGTTTCTCGGTTTTACAAATTGTGTCTTCTCGGTGTGAATCTCTGTATTACGAGCGACCATACTGTTATTTCACCTTGAACGAATTCCTTCTACTGTTCAGATGTAAGATCTTTTAATGCACATAAGCCGATATATGCCGGTTTGCCGGCATGGTGCTTTGACTGTGGTACCCGCTATATAAGCATTGGAACCATCGTTCAACAGCAATATGTGTGTCTTGACACAAATATTACGAATGAAGATACCAGTCGAACCACCAAGATATTGTTTACATTTTTCAACGAACTCAAATGGGCCTACTGCAAATGCGCCTACTCCTCCAGGCCTACTGCAAAACCCATATATTTGAATTGTTCCAATAATCTATACTATTTTCTCAGTTGTGTCAGCAGTAAGCACAATTATATTAAATGTGTGTTTCCCTATTGGTCGAATGCGTGTCGAGGTGCCAAACACATAGTATACTTGACCTCGTTGTCACCTGAGTGGAAATCCATACACTGAAACTGAAGACTTCCCAACAGGGCGGAAATTTACTCACGTAGTTATCGGTTACTCGGAGAGTTTGCTCTGATATGATTCCCTTTCAGTCCGGATGATTCTTCTATTCTGGAGAACAAAATTGTCTCCTGTTTAGGAGAATTTGGATTATTCATGAGACTGCCATATTAATTTTTCCCACAATGCAGCGTCCACCCATACGTAAATATATAGAAGACGTGAGATTTTGAGCCCTGTCCCAGTCACGAGTCTTTAATTTTTATTGCATATTCAGGTTCCTTGTTGTCCCAACTACAAAATGCTTAGTTTGGATTGGTAGTTATTGTTCAATGTAGATTTCGAGATATTTGAATAAGAATAGATTACCTCCGGTGGTAGCTTTTGGGATAAGATTTGTCGCAGTCGTTCCGTACAGCAGTTCGCTGTTTTAAATTGTTAGGGTAGCCACCTGAACCCGCAATAAAACGTTAATATAGGTAATACATGCTATGTAAACACATGTAACTGTAATAATCAATCTATTGTTAAATTACTCAAAACACCGCTAATTACTGTTATTTATCTATGGTCTGCAGACATGCCTATTCATATCTGTATTAAGATAACAATTTTCCCGAACAGTAAGAATCTCGGAATTCTCTCAAACAGGAGAATCCCCCAGACTAACCATAGTACTTGTTGCCAAATTTTGGTTATAAATTAAATAAATGAAACAGGATATGTCACTAATGCATGTTAAAAAACAATTTTTCACATACTGCATAAGGTCTGCTCGCAAATGTTCTTTATTGCAATGTAAATTCCACATAGAATCACTAATTTGATTTTTTTTATTTTTTTTATTTTTTTTATTTTTTTTAAAAAACAAATGAAATTTGGGTTGCGAAAAAGGTGTGGATTTTCATCGAACGGAGGTGAGTAATATTCGGCACCTGGGAAGATTTCGACTATTTAGAGTAAGTCGCCTGGTGGAAGGACTACAGAAAAGGTTTCCAATATGCATTCAAAAAGATTCGGTTCAAACTGATTATTCCTATGTGCACTGTCCCAGGCTTGAGGGTTTCAATCTTGTTGATATCATGCATTACCTTGACATTACTGATAGGCCAATGTCATGATGCGAGAGTAACAATTACGTGTCTCAAAAACAGCACGATGAGGCATTGACGCCACACGCCAATGTTAACCATATAATAAATGAGGGGACTCACTTTTGACACTTGTTTGACGACCAACAGGTTACGACCCTTTTTTCACCTCTACTTCAACGATTTCGACTAGTTCTGAGGCCATGCATGGTAAAAGTCGTAATTCGGAGACAACATCAATGAAATTTTTCATTTAAAATACTTCTTCACAGTAAAGTTCAAAGTTTTCACACGCTAACTCCTGTGGTTTCTTGTGAATATATATATATATATATATATATATATATATATCTTTATATAGATATATATATTCTATATATAATAGATATATATATATAGATTTTATAATATATATATATATTATATATATATATATAGGTAATGTGAGTAAGGGGAAAAAAAAACTGTGAATTTAGTCTTGTGTGGGTTGCATGTTCATGGGTTTAAGGACACATGTGAAGGCTAATAAAAAAAAAAAAAACCTGGCCGTATCGATCGGTTAGTGGTCAGATATATTGAGCAAGGGTGCAACCAGTTCCTAACCTCAGATGCCTAATACTTCACTTACCCTCGGAAAAGACGATCGTTGGACCCCAGGATGCCCCCCCCTGTAAGGAATAATGTTCAAAGCTGGCCGCTGAGACGTATCCGCAATTTATCCCGCAGCAACCCATGCACGATCACTGCTTAATCGGAACCATGAAGTGAGGACCAAGACTGGCCCACCATGCGCGTCACAGGGGGGAGGCGGGGGACATTCCCCCCCCCCTTGCGAAAGTGGGGCGATATCATATCGTTGTCCACCCCCCCTCCAACTTTTCCAGACCGTAATCAAAAAATATAGCACATTGCCCGAGTTTGTATCACCTAAAATGATTCAAATTTTTGTCTAACCAAAATAACGCGTTGGAAAAAAATTAGGGGTTTTCCCATAATCCATATTCCAGGTACGGGACCCCAGGTGAGATCTCGGATCACGGGCTAGGGCCGAAGTGGGGGATGACCCAGGTCTCATACCACCGAGTTCTCGAATTATAAATCGAATAGGTTTAGGCGCCATGGCGTTTTTCTCGGCGTGGAGGCTAAATATGCGATGTAATGCTTCAATCATTTTGTTCACCCGATTAATTTCGGGAGCCTTGGGAGAAGACCCCCCCCCCACTACCAATTCTCGAGATGAAAAATTCGGGCGAAAATTGTGGAAAATTAGGGAAGGAAAAGCAAAGTGAAAAAATGCTGAATTTTTTGCAGACTTTTTCGATAAAATGCCCGCGAAAACATGCCTTGTTTTCTGGAGTGGAGGTTTCCAAGGACTGACTTGTAAAATTCGGGTACAAAGATTCTGCCTCCCAAATTGGAGTGGTTCCGTAGGAGATGGCTTTTTCCCTTCGATCCCACCAGAGAACGCTCGGTAGCAGTGGAGTCGCCACAGTGAGGGGGGGGGGGAGGGGGGCCATTCTGGGGTCCACCGCGTGTCCCCACCTCGAGAAACTTGTGCCCCCCGTGTGCACCCAAATGAGATTTGTGATTTTCGAAAAAATATTCAGTAGTTCAGTATTCGACTACCAGTTCGATAAGAACTGGCTAATTGGTTGTTGTTTATGACAAGAAAGGCAGCAATGTGCCAAATTTGCCTCAAATGCACTAAAAAGTGTAACCCCCCAAGTTGGTGCTTCGGCCCGTTGTATTAGTGGTGGAATTCGTTCCCGTTGCTCCTCTGCCCAATCTCAATAAATCTCCCGCAAGCTCTATGGGAAATGTCTGCCTCATTGGCCCCCAGCTTAGACTTTCTGTGAGGTGAAAATATACAACAACATTCGCATAACCTTGAAAAACTACAATCAACCTCGTACGAAACCATCTACTGAGCTCTGTCTGTTTATTACCCCGCAACACACGCAATTTAGAATGACAGTAGCTAGGTATCAGATGCTTAGGATGTTCAATTCGGGTTTAGTCTCATGGAGTAGAGTATATTCTGCAGGGAAACTACTACTCGGAAGTTCCCTGCCTCTGTGGCAGTAAAGGTCATATCATGTTGCTGGGATCCTGATTTCTCCACTCGTGAATGGAAAATACGGAAAAATTTCGTCGCACTTGTGTACGGGTCGTAAGGACAGTAATTGTTGAAATTGGCCAAAAATTCGGGGCACTGATAGGAATGATAGGACTGAAGTCCGATTTATAAAAAGTTTCCAATCTTCGCAACGATTACAAAATTTTGAATAATTCTAAAAATGCACATGTTTGAAGCTTGTTACATGCAGCATAAAACGACCGGGAAATTCCATTCCGGCCAAACTGGGGCTGCACAACCGGAAAATTTCTTGTACGCTGAATGCTAAAAGTTAAAGTCGGAGCAATGATAGGACTGGATTCCGACCAAAATGTCCAAATTCCACGATTACAAAATTTGTGATTATAAATTCCCCATGTTTGATGAAGCTTGGTACACGCAGCCTAAAACGCCGGGAAAGGCAATTTCAGACCAACTGGGGGCTTGCACACAAACCGAAAAAATGTCTTGTACGCTGAAAGCTAAGAGTAAAGTCGGGGGGAGCAACGATGGACCGGATTCCGACAAAATGTCAAAATCGTCCACCGATTACAAACTTTGTGATGATAAAATGCCACATGTTTGTAGCTTGCTAAAGGCAACCTAAAATGCTCGGGAAAGGCCATTTCGGGCTATTATCTGGGGGCTTGCACAACCAAAAAATTTCTTGGACGCTTCGCGCCAATCCATGCTGGCGACCGCTTCTTAGATGGTATGCTGTGTGCCCCCTGAAAATGTCTGGCCCCCATGTGCCCCCCCACCCCAAGACGCGAAAAAGTCTTGGTGAGCCCCACTGTTCGGTGGACCCCTGGATCCCACGCAAAAAAAGCCAGAGTAGAAAAGAAATAAAAAATACATGTGTGATCCTCGGTAAACATCTTAGTACTTAGTAATCAATTTTTTGTCTTGTCTTTACTCAAATCACACATGAAGATGAGTGCTATTGAGCATGGAACGTCGCCGATTTCGTCGATTTGGAGGTAGGGAATCTGAATTTTCTGTGTACGATTCGCGCCAACCGAAAGGGCGCTCCGCTCAGTTGGTAATTTGCATTCGATGTATCCCCCCCCCCACTTTCCAAAACGGTCGACGCCCCTGTGCCCATCGCAAATTGCTGTACAAACCCCTGAAAGGAAAACGTCCGGCGACAGCCGATTCGAACCAGAAGTTATGCTGCAAGGCGTCACGGATACATCTGCCATTCTTCGCTATTGTTTAGACCTCAGTCAGAGGACACAACAACACACACGCTATAGTATTACGCCACTACGAGATGAGAAAGACATATAGAACTACGCTTCAACCAAAAAAAAAGTCGAGGCAGAAAAGTTAGCGTTTTTACACTGTCCTAGGCAATATGTAATGAGGAAGAGTATGGCTGATCAAAGATTACCGTTCAGGTGTTTGTAGTGTTTTTCAATCTACCACACATAATCGCCAAAATAGGTAGGGCATTCCATAGCCACTTCAGTCATTATTATGGCGGAATTTGGTTAGTATATACACTCGGTTTTACCGCATTGCCTAAATATTGTTCGATGAAAAAAAAAAATTGGATTCAGAATCAAATGCTGAAAAATAGTACTTCTGTGGGAGCCCAAACGCTATTTCTTGTCAGAAGGGATTTTAAATGTTTGCCCCCTTCAATATAATCGTCCAAATCATATTGAATATTTGTATTGCTAGTAAGTACTGGAATGCTTTTTCTGCAGACCATACCTTACAGGCGTAGCTAAAGGATTCGAAACGAACCCAAGGAATGAGCAGAAAGAATGAACTGACGCAGTGAAGTAGTAAATTTAGTAGTGAGTTGACTACTGTTTTCGCGCAGGAGTGCATGTTCTCGCTGGATTACATTCGCTACACAACGACCAAAACAATTGAACACCACGGACCAAACTCGAGAATGCCAAGTGGGGGATTGTCTATGTTTTTCGCATACTTGAAAAACAAGGAAAAGGTCAAGAAATTTGTGCTTGAAATTGAATTTTTGTTGGAACTTTAGTTATTTAGCCAATTATTGTAAGTCAATGCACAATGCCAAAACGGGTACCACGTGATTATGTCATTGGATTATATAAACGTATTATGACGTAATATTAGGGGAGTGGAGTGAGGTGGATTGTTGACTCCATTTGTTGCACAAATGTTGTGTGATCAATCACTTGACTGCTTGAAGAAAGTACACACAGTTCAAGATAACAAACAAGGGAAAGTTTCTAACATAACCAATTCTTAAAAATAACTTATTATCGGTTTAGGTAAGTTTTATTTGAGTGAGAAGGGGTAAAAGGGCCCCAGTTCTCATGAACGACTGGGAAATAAATCGCCCAAGGAGCAGAACATGAAACCAAAGATTTCTCACATTCCTGAAAAGGCAGACTGTTCTTGAAGGCAATAACACTCTTGGACCAAACAAAATAGGGGGCTATCCACTCTTGCGAAGAGAATACTTTAGGATGTCTAATCTGCAACGTTTCCTTAGGCTCGAGTCAATAGCCCGTATAAGGGTAACATTAGAAGTGGGCAAAAACAAAATAATCGACGGAATTAGACAATTCTGAAATCTTGTCAATCAAAATGATCCGAATTCGGCATTAGCTCTATTGAGTCAGACAAAGACTTTCCTCATACGGCAAATCTCGAGACAGTGGTTAATCTCGTAGCTAGAATTCGAGCGTTAGCGCAGTATCCCTGGCGAAATAAGAATTCTACAGGTCCACGGAATACAAGGTCTTACAACTTTAATTACCACATTTTCCACATTGTCATAACAATGGAGCTAGCGTAGGTTATGTAGCGCAGATCGCTATGCATTTATCGGCGTCAAAATAACTTGCCAATCAGCGAAAACCCGTCCAAAAGGCAAATGAATAACCCATGAAGTCGCTCCCGATACATTTTAGTATCGTCCGCACATTCGTCAACTTGGTTGCACAGAATGTTGCGAGATCGTTAATATAAACGGAGAGAGTAACTGATAAGAACCGAACCTTGGGGAACATCACTGTTGACATCGTAAGGCAGAAAAACGCCCACCTCTACAAAATTAACAATCGATGTACTGAAAATAGAAGCCGCTATTAGTAGGTACTTACATTTCCCCTCACACTTAGTGCAAACTACCCCCATGCCATCAAAAGCAAACCCCTGTTCGACTCCCTCTTCCCGCGAGAACCAATCTGCCGCTTTAAATGACCCCAACAGACCCCCACCCCCCCTCCGCGACATCCAGTCAAGAAATGTGTGTTACAAGCCTGTGATTTTTCAAACTCCGATTACAACGTCCTGACCTACAACATCGCCTCCCCTAACGCCCTGCAACTGATGTTAACGAGCCCCTAATCTCACTTCCAACCCAAACAATTTCAACATTTCTAACTTGCTATTCTATCCCATAACAGGTAGTCCGTAACCCATAGGACAAAACACCTAAGCGATAGCTAGTGAAAGACCCAACGGATTTTTGATAGTCGCTAAAATCAAACTCTATTCTGTTGCGAAATGTGCTAGCTAACGATGAATACAATGATGCGCTGAAGCGACTGGCTTAACAGCAACCCCCCCCCCCCCCCCCCCAGAAAAAAAAGAAAAAAAAAGGTGCAGACTATCAATTTGCGATTGCTCAACTGCAGTAATAAAAAAAAAAATCCACCATGCACTGAACCCGCAATTGATTTTAAAACAAATGTTTTAACAACACGCTGCAAAACTGCAGGGCAATAATGGGACCGATGAGAATACCATTGAACATTTCATTTGGTGGTGCAGCCTTGAGAAGGCAAGTTAAGAACTTGACTGAGTTTGCGTCATAGCTCTAATCAATCACGAATTTCTTTGGAGCAAGAAGAGGACCAATGTTTACCGTCTATATATAAATAAACATGAATGAATCGCATCAAATTTGACGCTCAAGCATTTATATATAATACCGAACCATATGAAATACAAACCGTGGTATGCGTTCTCACGTATGATGACATCATCTCCAAGGCCACGCAATTCAGTTATATTTAATGTGATTCCCGGTTCTAGCACGACGAAGATGAGCGTCTAGAATAGGGAGTGAGTAACTTCGACCGTACTGATCTAAATATGTATAACCGTGAGCAGTTTGAACTCATTGTGTGAAGCAATATTATGTGTTCCCTGAAGTTCCAAATACCTTTGCCTCTGTTACTCTGACTTCTCTTTCAAAACAAGAATTGTGTAGTTCTGATCCTAATTAGATTATTGGAAGATAGACACCATTCACGAGACGGAGAAATATATTATTCGCGAGAGCTTTTGACATAATTTTGCAGGTACAGGTGTAATGCTTTACTCATATCATGTGAGCATGAAAAGAAAGAGTTAAATATGTTTCCTGAAAGATTATACACCATATGGGCCTATAAAGAATAACTATATTATATGACTAAATTAATTGATTGCAAACTGATGCACTCAATGTTGATATCGTACAGCCTCTGTAGTGTGTTCAAACACATCGTGTCATGCAAAAATTCTCGGAAATAACTAGACGCCGGGAACGAATTCGTGGCCTCGTCATTCCATGGAAAATCGATTGGATGAAACCGGAGAATCCCCAGAGGCAAGAACGTACCAACACGTTACTAAGGTCACTAAGGACGCTCGTCAAAACAATTGTAAATGTCAAAACTTTACTGCAGTCGCTTGAGATCGATTTTTGCGGATGCGGAATTCGCGAAAGTTTGAACTGCAGTTTCCTTTACAGAGAGGTTGAAATACGTGTACGCTCGTAGCTTTCAAATAACGATAAAATCGAGGTTTACCTTTCTTAGTACAGTGTTGTTCGTGCGTCCCATTATTGTCACGTTGTATTCAGTACAGCAAAATGTTCCAGCGACGGAAGGTGAACTAAAATATACATCATCATACATTTCTTGATATGATCATACGGTATGGCCCGTCGCGACACGCTGGCTGTACTTCGTTCTATATATTCAGGCTGCTAAATACGGAAATTAAATTGTCCTCCTTGATAATACCGACACAGGCTGTGAAATCGGTCGCGGTATCACTGGATTCCCTCGCGCTGTGATTATTATTAATGACAACGTTTTGCCGATTGTTGTACGCGGAACTACCAGTGACGTTGGCGGAAATGTCAGCGAGAAATGTTGCACCTCTTTTTTTAATCTCATTTCATTTGTTTGGTTTTGTTTTTGTTCATCGTTTTACAAAAATTCTTCCTTGTTTGGTTCTTTGCTTATACAAGCGATCAGACTGTCACTTGACGATTCCTTCCCTCTACTGTTCGTATGCAATATCTTATTGTGCCGATAATCTGTACCGATATACGAGTATATAGTGTTTTGACTGTGACACCCGCTCGATCAATGAAAACAATTGTTAAACCACGGTGATCGAGTCCAGAAACAAATATTACAAATGAAATATACAAGATATTGTTGAAAATTACAACCGCCTTCAGAATTTCCTCTAGACCTACTACAAAGTACATATATTTTAATGGTTCCGATAATTTACTATAACTAATACTATTTTCTTAGTTGTATTGTGATAAGAAATAGCTGACGTAACTGATGGGTATGCAACGTTCGAAGGCTAAACAATACATAAAAAATATCATTGACATTTGCTGTGACCCTGTTTTGCAGAATGTACTGGTTTGGATACCAGACAAAAGACAGTACGAATGTACTGGTCTTGTCACCTAAGTAAAAATTCATACATGGAAACTGAAGACTCCCAGAGAGTCGAAATTTAACCCACGTAGTTATCGGTTATTCAGAGATGTCGCAGAACAACAAGCCATTCAATTATTTATGCAGTTTAAGATTAACTGTTTCTGAAACTGTAGGACTGTTCCAAGGTTATGGAGGCGATTCAGCTCAAGTTCCTCTATGAAGGAAACAGGTAATATAGACTAAGGACTCTTCCACAGTATGTTGGAAACAAAGCTAGCAGATGTTCATCGCTCGTATTTTCGTGTGTCATTCGAGCAAGACAACCCTCATGAAGAACCTTTATTAGGTTATTCTTATTATGATAATTTGCCACACAGATCTTCTGATAGGGTGAAGAAAGTGTTGAAGTAACTAGGAAATAAACTAAGCTAAGCTAAGCTAATCGTTACCGGATCGCTCACTGGCCATCATCTATAATTGGAAAACACACTCGAAAAAATAACAACACATAAATGGAATGTCACTAGCGCCAAAATTACCTTCCACAACAAGTACAAAGCAGTGAACGATAAGTTACATATTAAGTCCCAAATTAAGCAATGTCTACTTATAGTGTTGATGACGATTTCTGGTAATAAACAATAAGCGTTCCCTCAAGATGAACACGGGCAACGGAATACAGAAGAAAAAAAAAACCAACAACGACATTGTAGCACATTCAGTGGAGTAGGGGATCATATTTCCAGTAATGTACTGTCTATTTGAGATGTCGATGTTGATATCAATACCGGTAATACACAACTGACTTTCGTGTCCTTCAGACAAACACAAACAACGGCAAACAGACCGAATTAAATGGAATTCACTGCTCACGAATAAGCTGACAGCCGAAACGTTATTTTTTCGTTTCATATCATACATCTCATTTTCTATCTGCATATCAGGTACGCGGTTGATATAGAAGGCACAACGAGGGTAAAACAGTGTTTTAAGATTAACGAATCAAGCCTGTTCTAATTGATTTCCTTTTGTAGCAACTTCGAGCAACGACCATTGTACTTGATTCCAAATTTGGGTAGCAACAGAGGAACAAAAACAGTCACTAATCCGCTAATGTTTGTTCTCACACACTTCCGGATAAGTTCTGCTTGCGAATGCTTTTTATTGCAATATAAATTCTATAAATCCTTTCTGCGACTACAGCACTTACTTTATATTCACCAAGACATTCACAAAAATGGGTTGCGAATAAAAAGTATCCACGTCCTCATTATATTCATCCAACAAAGATGAGTGATATTAGGTACTTTCACGAATTTCAGAGGTAATTTGCTTAGAGAGGGACTACAGGAAACGTTTCAAAATTCCAATATGCATTTTTAAATAGTTCGGCCCAACCCAGTAGTTATCGCCTTCAACCATGTGCATTGCCCATGGATATCGTCCATTACCAATGCTAACCATATGTAATAGTCAGGGACTCCCACTTTTGACACTCTGTATAACGACCTACATTGGTGCTGACATATTAACCTAGACATGTAGTCTATGAACAAGACATTTCTCGTAATTAGACCCATGCTACCTGAGGCTCTTAGTTACCTTTACCTTAACGAATCTAGTTCTTCTGAGGCCATTAATGTCCTGAGGTAAGACGCGCTCCCTATCGAGGGATGGGAAGTCGAACAATTCCGAGATGGCCTCGTCGCCATTATTAATAAAGTGTTAATGTGACGGACTTCTACACCGGTACGATGAAATTCAAATGTACATTCACACGCAGATTGCTGTGATTTCTCGCGGAGGAGAAAAACGATGAATTGAAAAACATGCCTTGGAGGCTGCCATATCCTGTAATTTGTATCGCACTAAAGAGTTTGTTTATTAATGTTAAGGGCAATCTAGACTTATCCTGAAAAAACTGAATAAAGTGCACTGTTTGGTGTCAGATAATTCGGGTTCTAACAGGAATTTATATTTGGCCTGTAGACCATATGAGATAACTAGTGCATAATCCTGATCGTAGGGTGAGGAGGAACAGAGAATGATTTCACATTTTTTTTTGTAATTAGAAATCTCGCAGGAAGTTTATATTGACTCTCTGCGCTTGACATGAAAGACACACACACACTAAAAAAAAACCCGTTAAATACATATACCACCTTGGCAAATTGTTTTACCAAGTCTGGGTAATATTTTACCCATTTTGAGTAAATGCTTACCCATGCTTGGGTAAAACACTTGCCCATGTTGTATTTTGTACCCAACATTTTCAGTGCAACCCATTTCATTACGCCGCCACGCGGGGCAGACCTCACCGCTGTCAATTGAAAAGTTATCCCCAAAACCAATGAATGCCCAAATCGTTAAATTAAAACAGCGTGTTATCCCTGTATCTTAGACAGCACCTGTTTTGAAAGAAGACATATGTATGACTAATTATAAAACAGAGTGGTTTTTTCATCCCTCGTCAGTGACGGGAAATTAGTAACATTGATCACACAGTACAACTTTGTAGGCCCCTGTTGAAATCCCCTGAACCTATCTCCGTTGATAGTGGTGAGTTGTCTAATATCACACACTTGGAGACGTTTAGTGGATGTTTGACTGATGCTTCGTCAGGGACATTGCACTAGCTAAAGTAACATTGCACTCCCCCCCCCCCTCCCCCCCCCCCCCCCCCCCCCCTTCGTAAAGTCGGTATCAGGTTCATGGGAGTATCCATGAGAAGTATGTTCCTATTCTCGTGTAAATCATACAATACATCATAAAATTATGAGGCAAAGAAAATATACTGAAAAAGCTGACGAACAAGACCTTTCCAGCAAATGCGCGCGTTCTTCTTCTTACTTGTCGAGCGCCATGTGAGGTCAAGTAACTACCATAGGGAACTTAAGTTGCATCTAAACCATGCGCAATGCCACTGAAATGTGTTGCTGGTAATTTTCCTTGTTTGACGTTCTAACACTTTAACATATAGTCTGTGATCAAATGAGTTCCTCTGAACCCATGCAAGCCTCGGTTCCTCAGTGAGTTGCCTCAAAGAATCTAGTACTCTTGAGGCCATGAATGTCCCCGAGGTAATTCGCGCGTTTGTACCGAGAGGTTAGAAGTCGAACTAAGTCCGAGCGGCCTCGCCGTCATCATTAATAGAGGTGTATACTTTACGAACTTCTCACACCTACACGATGAAATTCAGACGACAATTCACACGTAAACTCCTGTGATTTCTCGCGAACACGGAAGATGATAAAACATATTTGAAACTCCATACTTTGCAATCTTCATTGCCCTAACGGATTTTTCTTCACCATAGCCCAGTAGCACTCCAACACTGATCGGAGGAAGAAATCTGAGTACACCTTTCAGCGTCGAGTCAATGGAATCTCCCAAGAGTTTTGGACTGTAATTCAAATATCTCAGGCATAATTCTAGATCGCGAACTATGGAGAGGAGAAACGGTTAAGTAGACTAGTTTCTCTGTTATTTTAATAAAAAATAAATCATTCATGTAAATGTTTGTTTGATTCGGTTCGATATGATTATGATATAATAAGTAAGGCTCATCAAGAAATCCTGGCCGTATTGATTGTGAATGGGCATTGGTGATAACTCGTTTTTTTTTTTCTTCTCGACTAGTGCTCAGATGATATTGAGGTAGAGGTACATCCCATCCTGCTCCCGGGGCCGCTATGTCACGTACCCTTCGAAAGAAGGATCAGTGAACCACGGGATCTATCGCGACCCGGAGGGTTTATGTCTGTGACTGCTCACATCCGACCGACGAGACGTACGTATCCCGAAACAAACCCCTCGAACCCACGCAGGACTGCATTACAGCGGAACCATCAGTGAGGACCGAGGCCATCCCCATCGAAACTGCAAGTACAAGCCACCTCAGGAAAAACGTCCTGACTGTCGATTCGAACCAGGAATGCTGGCTTTACTAATACCATTCGCTATTCTTTCTTCCGCTAGAAAATTTGTTGATCCCTCATTTGGGGTACATAACCACACACATGCCTAGAATAGTACGCCACTACAAGAGTGAAAAGACGTGTGGAAACTATACACTTCAAACTGAAACCCTCAAAATTATTATTTGAAAAAAAACTCATAGAATTGCTACGAGGAAGAAATATTAAATGGCTGATTATATATAACAAGTGAAAAAAGGCAAAATGAGTAACGGTATGTAAGGGCATCTTAGATGAAATGATATATGGCATACCATTGCGATTCAATATGATGGGTGAAAGTAGGTATTCAATTACACTTGTTTGTCACTTTGCATTGCGACTGAGAGAATATAAATTGTCCGCTCCATGTTTCCACATAATCTTCTAATAAATATTCCAGGGATGGAGTGACAGAATGCGACTGCAAACAAAGCTTACTGGCGTAGCTGAATGATTTTAGAGGAATCCTACAAAATTGAACACAAATTTGTAAATGTTACTTGAGGAGTTGACTTATGTCTGTTGTACAGACGTTACACTATTTTGCGCCTACGGGCCAATGGATTGCAATCTTGCTATTTCTAGTTTTTACGTGCTGATCATTGGATATCAGGAGTGGGGTGTATGCAAATATGACGTTACCTGTGCAATATCAATTTTGCGTGAAGATATACAACGGAGTTGACGGTAGTGAGAAAAAACAAATGAAAAATAATTCCTCACTTAAAAATAACTAACATCAGTAACAGTTTAGCTACATCGATCACATACCCGCTACGTTCGGTTTTTATTGCAGCTTAGATAAACGACCTAAATTGATCGCGAAGTTGAATAATAATAAAGGCCCTCCCTAACCTTTCAAGCTATTTTAAAATATCTCTATTACGGAATTTAGGCTACACTCTCTGTTTTTTTAACGGTCTAACTGTATTCGACTATAGTTTACCGTGTATTGTTAAATTAGTTTTCTACAGTTGAAAAATTCGACATTTTGCGAAATTAAACTCTGACAAATTGGACAAATTGAAAATGTTCAGTATCACACAGCGGTTCTCGATCATTTGTATATTTTAAATTATAGTAAAATTAGTATGCTCACTAGGTACGCACCTATCTGACCTCCAGGTCTGACCTGACCCTACCTATTTAGGTAGGCCCTGAAGTAGCGATTTTGGAGGAATGAATCACAATGGGTCGTTTAGGTTTGGGATGCAATGCACAATTCACTTTCATGAATATAAAATTCATATAGTTGTTCATAATGTCCAGTTACAAATCGTGACAAATATCAATATCACAAGCGAAGCGATCGAATATGCCAAAATCACAAGTAACATACTGATCTCACCATCGAGGTATGACAGTACCCACCGATCGGTTATTTAGAATTGTACCAAGTCTCAATGAATACAACTAAGTTGAAGAAATTAGGTCGTCCAAGATTTCACATTGCAAGAACTTTGTTATTTTGCACAGGATAATGTAGGTCTGTTTATGGTGCATTGGGAACGTGGATCTCCATAGCATTCATGAATTAGGTGGATTGGTGGTGGTTTGTCCATCTTTTTCGCTGCACATACTGTTGTGTGATCAATCACCAGATTGCTCTTGGAAAGTACCGCACAGTCGCGAGAACTGAACAATTGAATGTTCTTGAATAACCAATCCTATATATATCAATTCTTATGAATTATTAATTAGGAAACAATAGTATTCCTGTTGTTTTGCATGCTCGAGACATACACCCACCTCTAATTTAAAACTAAAGTTTTAGTAACTTTGCGGAGTAATAATGGGACAAATCAGAAACCACTGTCTACTGTTCGTTTTATTTGATGCTGCTTCGAGGAGCAAGTAAAAAAACAACTTCTTTTTAATAAAAATAAATCAGAACATCTCGGTGCAAGCAGAGAAAACATGTTTACCATCTGCATAGAATAAATCGCATCAAATTTGACGCTCAATTATTTATACCTAAAGCGTCTTGTCAACTAACACCAGGCTCTCTGATATCACTCGTACCAATATGAAATCCAGAACCTAGGCAGGCGTTCTCACGTATGATGACAACAGTCTCCAAGGCCGCGGAATTAAGTTATATTTGATGTGATTTCCGATTCCAGCACGACGGAGATCAGCTTCCAGAGAGAGTATCTACGACCACCCTGATCTGGATATGTATATTCAGTGAGCAATTTGACAAACTAACGCAATCTATGAGAAGAAATGTTATGAGCTTCCCTGGAGTTACAACTACATATACCTTTGCTTTTGTTACTTTTGTTACTTGTCGTCTCCACGCAAAACATACAATTTGGTAGGCCTAATCCTAATTAGGTTATTTGAACATAGACAAAAACCACTCACGAGACTGAGAAAACTACTGATCAAGAGAACCGATGTCGTGCCAATGATTATTCCCTGCGAGGTTCTGGACCTGTGGCGTACAAGGTGGTGGTGTGAGTGGGAGAGGAGGTGTGAGGGGGGGGGGGGGGGGTCATTGTGGGGGGGGGGGGGGTCTTCACTGTGACGAGCATGTTTACTCGTCGATGGGTCGGCCCTATCAGTCAATAATCAATATTAAACCTTTAACCACAGGTGAAATAAATAACATATGAAATCGAATAATCAATTGACAATAGTTTGCAGGTACAGTGTGATGCTCAACTCGCTTCATGTGATGTTCTGCTCGTTTCATTTATGCATGAAATAAAAAGAGGTGATACTTGTCCTGAAACACTGGACACCATATCATTCCATTGCATACTGATATTATGAATGTTGATATCATACAGTCTCTGTCGTTAGTTCAACTACAAAGTGTCATGCAAAATTCTCGGACTAGATGCCGAGAACGGATTCGTGGCCTCGTCATTTTATGGGAAATCGATTGGATGAAACCGGAGAATCTCTGGAGACAAGAACGCTCATCGGAACATTTTTCAATGTCAAAACTGCAAAAGTTATCACTGTAGTGTAATGGGTGACTCGGACTGGCACATGGAGTCATGAAGTCACTTGATACTGGTGTTTGGCGTTGATGTAGCTAGGTGCCTCATATTATATATATATATATATTATATATATATATATAATATATATATATAATATATATATATATATATCTATATATATATATATAGATATATATATATATTATATATTATATATATATATATATAGTTTGTTTGGCTACTTGTGGTATTGCGTGGGGGGAGTGTTCACCCCACAATTAAGGTGAATTTATAGATCTGCTGCAAGGGGATATATGACTGATGCTACACATTGCCAGCAACATGTCGAAGTCTTGTCGAGCAGGCGCCGTAATGAATTGGTATCAAATGACGAAATGATGACCAGCTCAATATCAAAGCAGTCCTGTAATTGAACGAAGGTCGAGAGACAAAGCTTCTTGTTTGCCTTCTTTGCCAATATTTGTCCTGTCCGTCGTGTATTAGCGAACAGAATTTACAACATTGCAATCACACAAAGTTTACCGAAAAAATGGTCCGGAGTCACGTGAAGGTTATCTCATTTTTCTCGTTATCAATAAATGATGATATAATAATGATATGGCGAGGTCGGAGAACACTAACAGTAAACACGAACAGTGTAAGTACTGTAATGAGAAGCAATAATCTTACTAGCACAGAACATTAACAAGAATTGAAGCGAAAATGCACAGTTCTCGCGCCGTTACTAGTTACGAGGCGATGTACCTCACATCGCCGAACCCGCTGGTTCGATTCCCAACCCAGTCATACCAACGACCTCATAAATAACACATACATGTTGCCCGTAGTGCTCCGTATATCCGTGTGGAGATGTAGCGCAAAGTATCACACTTACCTTGAACGTTAAACGTAGAACGGTCAAACCAAAACGTTTGAAGATGTGGCGTTAAACACCATCTAACTTTAACTAATAAATGGAGTCATGTAAGGAGCACACGCCAAGTTTCCAGGCGGCGCTGCCTCTCCAGTATCTGTATTCTTGTGGTGTACCGTATGCGATTTGGTGCCATTATCACGGCAAGTTCGTAGTTAGTGCATAGGCGTTGTGCTTATTTCACTGTGTGACATCGCTGTGAAGACGGCGATACTCTCCTTGGGCGACACTGTTGTATTTATGATCCTAACAGAATCGGCTGGATTACAAATGACTATGGAGAATTATGCAACTAATTACTAGGTCAATTCATTCGAGCCCTCTAAATAAACAGTATATATTTGACAACCTTCTCCCAAAAATCAAGCCCGACTGCTTGAATAAAAATAGGCCTAGTATGAAAAAAGGAGGATAAGTGTATATTACGAGAAGTGAACACACAGAGACTTACCCAGGTTCTCTCAATGTGCGTTAGCACTGTTAGTGGATTTCCTGGACTCCTTTCGTTTTCTGTCCGAATTGGCATGTAGTTTATGCAGAAACTAAAGGAAAACATGTTGTCTACGTAATATGTTGTGGTCCAAATCTCCAGCCCGATGTTATTCTATGTAAATATCGTGGAACTTTGAACAAGCATTACACATTCCACTGCTACAGTGTTAATAAACACATTTTGCATTAAACGAAAACAATCAGTTACGTACTCAAGCTTCTGGATTAATAGGAACTAGGACAGAAATACTTGGAGGACGTGATGAATATATACTGACACATTTAGAATATTAACAGAACACGCGAATGTAGTATATGCAACGTGGTCGTGTATATGTCTCACAAATAAAGCTGAAAATATTATTATATTTGAGATGATATTTGAGATCTATTCACTTTATTAATTATCAGTACTATCCACATCTTTATTACGACTTCCGTCATAAGAAAGAATCACACAATCATTTATGACAGAACAAAATTATGACAAAATAAAATTTCCCTGCATCAGAACGCTAACCTAATTGAATCGCATGTCATCATACAATTCGTGATTTGAATATGCGACATGGATCGGTGAATTCAAGCCACTGTACAGCTCACGATCGAAATGAAGCGAGATTCATATCGCTACCCGAGGTGAAAGTTGTCGACACAGAATACATGTCCGTATGGGTACAGTCCTGCGCCGTGTAATGAATAATATCGATAACTACATCAAGAAGTCTCGTCGATGGATATACGGGAATTTATCTAATGGCGTTTGTAAGACAGTAATCGAAATATTAGCGTATACTGCCCTCTAAATATGGGAAGCCAATTTTGGCCGCGACAAGTGTGTTGTAGATTACAGAAACTGCTCTATCACGGCTATATCACTGCTTTATTTCCGGACAAAAACAAAAATGCTTAGCATGTTAAATAGCATCGCTCTATTTTTAGTGGACTCTTCAGTAATCACTAAGCTCACCACTCGCGGGAAAATACGGCTCGAGGCTGATAACTTGTTGTTGCCTATTTGAAGGCATGACGGACGTCCCAGCTACGATTCATTGGTATGTGTATGACCTAGCACACACGAGGGGAGCTTTCAACTACGCCGATTGGCACTATCAGCCTATGTTATCTCCCCAGGCACGTTTTCCGAGCAATTGGTCAAATTACAAACACAAGCGTTTATGACAGAGTGACAGGCGCCTCTTGAGTATTGATAAGAGCATGGGTTTACACTGTTTCACAACTGGTCAATCAAGCTATTAAACAGTTTGTCAGTAAGAGGGCCAGGATTACATGAGGAGGTTTATCACTAATGTACATATTGATGGAACTGAGATGATGTTCCGTGAACGAAGCGAAGGTTGTCGACCATCGAAAGTGTCTGCTAAGTACAGCAACTGATGGACGAGGCTCCGTATCTATGCAGGCGCGTGCCTACCAGAAATGAAGTCTGTGGAGTATGATGTCCTGTCTTCTTGACGATGCGCTGATCAATCCGTCATTTGGCTTAGGATTAGCTCAGCCCATATCTAGGTTCCTTGTAGCGGCAGATCGTCCTAATTGGATGCAAATAATCTCAAGGTTAAAATCGGAAACACATATTGTGAGGTTTTCTGGTAGAACGTTAGTCGGGTTGGTTAGATTGCGTTACCTACCCTTCACAAATGGATTCTTGAAAATTTTCAATGAATTAGCGATGCTCACTTATTAAACAGGCAAAATCTACGGCATTGGTATTAAACAAATATTGTTCTGTAATAGGCGATGTATCAGTGAAAAATATTTTCCCGAAGTTATTCCACCCACCTGCCAGAAAATAAACGAGCATGTGTACAACGATTTCATACCCATAACACTCAATGACCCTAGATCATCTTGCACTGGATAAAGATTTTGATGCATTGATAGCCAAACTGTGTTTCGTCAAGTGAAGCCATCACTTCCTAATCGGCGAGCAAGAGTGTTATTTACTCGAATATTCTCCCAAAGAACAGGCTTGAGAACCTATATACACCCACTGCTGTGTTAAAATCCATTCACAAGGAGGCCTGGTAGTATTCGTGCACTATATGCACATCTGTCCGTTCAAAGCTTCAAACCAATCCCAGATGAGACGTACTTCAGTCTGACAAGTAGAAACCCGATACTTTGCGATGTAAAAGGCCGTGTCGGCCTCTTCGATATAATCCCACAGAGTTCACATTTGAATGAACACTTATAAAATGATATGATGTCAATTCACGCAGAGACACTTGGCATTCCTCGTGGTCTCAAAATGAGACAATAAGACAATGAGAGTACCGACGTCACCTCCGCAATTTTATTGGAGGGTATATTGTGATGGACGATCTTAAGGCGGAATGGAAAAAAGCAATTGGACGGTGTTCTGCAATGCGGTGTTTGAGCCCGGTGTCAATGCTGATACTGGCACACATCAGACTGTAGACCTAGATGATCAAAAAATTCGATGGAAACACTTTGCTATATCACTATTTCAGCCGCCATCTTCGATTAATATATGGCGGCTACCTTCTGTCATCGAATCAACCAGCTATCTTGTCGACTATTTCGAGCATGGTATTTGGTGGCCGCCATGGAACACGGCTATAGGCCACTTTTCCGGTAGTCATATTGGATCTCAAAATGGCCACTATTCAGAACAATTTTCTCCTTGATGTCATGCACAGCCTTGAGTCTGAATATAGCGGCCACTAAAAGACTATTTTCATCGGGGTGAATGGGATAGTCATAATATATCATTAGGGTCGTTATCGTATCTTTTTTCCATTTAATGGTTCAATTTCGGTAACTGAATTTGAATTCAAGAGGTCAATAGATTTACTCTAGTAACTATCCTTCATGCCCGCCATCTTGAAATCCAAATGGCTGCCATCTGTTTCATGGAAATCTTGGTAGTTGGCCATGATAGGTACGGGAATAGCGCTGTCCCGTTACTTTGCAGACTCCTCAACAAATGAGTTTTCTGTTAGTTTGTACTTTTCCTTGTATTCATGTAAGCACAGCGGATGTTCCTATTCATTAATTGTAAGTTTCTTGTATTTTGGCCTTCGGGTCTCGAAGAGAGATCCTAATAAATACAACAAACAAACAAACAAACATATCCGTTGTTGCTATATTACTCGTAAAAGAATAGGCATTATAGAAGGATGTTGCTGGTGAGTGTGTGATGGAGTCTCTGTATTCGGCAACTACACAAACGATCTTCAAATTATATTTTCCACAGACGATATTTATCGTTTTAGGCTTCTTAGCCTCAGTGCTCTTTTTTTATTTTTTTTATCTCCCATTACAATATAAATATATACATGAAAAAATGGCAGAGGAAATGCTTACTCATTTTCATGTTAGGAGTAGTAGAATGACCTGGAAGCAACAGCATAATTTGAATAACAATGAACACAGCTCCTTTCCGCTTCGTACAACATACCATGCAAGGGTGAGTAAGGTAAGGTAAGAGTAAGGGTTGGATGTGTTGAAGTATCTTACCATTAGCCGACCTTTTCTCATCTTCATTAATGACCTTTTAGCTCTACCACATATCGTAACCATTATTTCGCTGATGATCCACCCTTCATCATTCACTCTGGTTTCTCTACCCCCAGATACGAAATGAGTTGTTCAAAATTGCTCAGTATCGCTCCCCCGTTGCTAGTCAGTTGACCAGTGACATGAAATCTATTTTGGAGTGGGGACTAATCTGGTTGCTTTCAATCAAACTAAAACCCCAAACCAGCTTACTTTTGGAGAGCGTGATTCCGACGCACCCATCCTTCCCATGGCTGATCAGGTCCTCCCGCAGTCTGCTTCACTTAATATTCTTGGTATGGAAATCGCCAGTAACTTGTCTTGGAACTCTCATATCCAGTCTATCCGACAATCATTGCTTCCAGAAAATTGGGTTTCCTATTCCGTACCAGGAAGTACTTCACCTGTCATCAGTTATACCGAACAATTACTTTGTACATCCGCCTGTTTGCCAACCAGAACATTGAAAAACGTTAGTTAGGAAAGTGCTACCACCAGAGTATACGTCAGGTTGATTTCAATTCTGAATTCATGACAATCAATTGGAATATATTTCGGTTCGTTGTGATGGAGAGATAGATGTCAGAGGTCTTTTCTAATCAACACTTTAATCAACTAATTGACTCTCAAATGGTTATTCTACTCAACTGAAATGACAACACAAAGTGAACTGCAAACGTATATGTCCACCATAGGCCTTTTATACTGGATACAGATTGCTATAGTACAAATCCACTTGTTATGGGGGAGAGTATAATGTTGTTTCCCTAATAAATCTGTGAGGAATGGGCCGGTCTTGCAGTGACGACGTCGGTAGTTTTCATGACTTTCGTTCTTACCACTGATTGGTACGCCACAATTGAAACAGAAAGTAAGTAATGCGGTGGTGTATCTGCTCTCAACCTGGTTAGCCCTGACGTTAATTGTACGCTATCGAAACGTAGTATGAGCTTTGCGGTAGTTAATTCCATTATTTAGCAAGAGGCTCATCCTGTTAGATCACGTGTACCTCAGATTTAATCAAAGATGACAATATGTGCATAATCTTAGTATCTAGGCCTATGTGCCTATAGTGCCTCCAGGGAAGTTGGTTCGAAACTCCCATGGGTCCACGTAGAAGAATGGGAACAACACCTTAACGAAACGCGTTATAAAAGTTCATCAGTATCAGTTTACGTACCGGCGGCAGGCTACTAGGCGTTTTAGGCTTATGACGTCTCAAGAGTTTATCATACACAAAACTATCCGCCAGGACGTGACGACGTACTTTCAGTATCTACACCACTGCGGGATGAATTCCATATCGATAGCGCTGCAAGAGGTTAATTTCTTTCGCTGAAATATGAGGTGCTGATGTGCACTTTTTATATTATATCTATTTCTAGCGTTCATCGCTAGATGGGGTTTACATTGCAAGACGTTTTATTGGAACAAACGTAATACCTGACACATTCAGTGCGTCATGGCTGCCAAGAATGACAGACGTTCTGCCTTGTATTAAGTTATTTTGCATCATACCTTATAAACGTCACACTTTTTGAGTTCATCAAGCATTTAGAGTAACTTAGACCTAATTAAACAAAGCACACGCATACTCACCATCAATTAGAAACACGGAGATTTCGATAGTGAATGAAGGATTTAATGTGGCAGCGAGTTTGGGTGATTCCTGCAGTGAATGGACTTGACGAATCATGGTAAAGTGGTAAACATGCTAACTATATAGGGGAGTAGCGAAGTATGTCAGAGCAAAATATACCATCTAATGCGCAAAATGTCTGTCGTCAGTCCTACATCGCGATATGACTGTTTTTTGGAAACGACATTCAGCAGCCTCGCCAAATTACTGCAATTATTGGAATGTTTGCAAGAAATTATGGATAATTTATAAAAAGGGGAAAAATAGAAGCCAAAGATCGTAAATCCCTTCACTACCTTGATTTTCGTTGATTTCAGGTGACATTTATTCTAACCCGGACTCTGGGAGGTCGAGCACCGTCTGAGGATATGGGCACTGCCAAGTAGAGTCTGTCTTTGTCTAGGGGGCGTACGCTGTGTTGTCCAGGAATCTCTTCCAGATGTCAATCTAAGTTGTTGGATACTTCTTCCAGTTGCCCGATCACCACCGGTACACTCTAGGCCGTGAGTGTCCACATGCTTGGATCTCAATTTGTTCTCTTTCTTTCTTCAACTATGTGGTGGAGCTTCAGTATTGCTAAGTCGATTATGGGGTTCGGCGGCCGCTACTTATTATTATTATTATTATTATTATTTTATTATTATTATTATTATTATTATTATTATTATTATTTTATTATTATTATTATTATTATTATTATTATTATTATTATTATGCACCATGTTAGGGTCGAGTGTTTACAAGACTCAAAATATTTTAAATATCCGCTTATCTCAGTATGATTTTACCAAAAGTGAATATTTACTGTGGTGGGCCACCAAGGAGAAGCGGGACGTGGACGCTCAGCCCTTATGAGAGATGTTTGCGGGAGGTCTACTGCAAGTTTCGATGTCCACGTGCAACCGAGAGGAAGCTGGGCCGTCCTCTCACGTACGCGAAAAGGTAGTCGTCGTACGTACGTACATACATTCATACCCTACAGCGTACGTGGGAATCCATGTTAAGGCAGCGAGCGCACGTCATGCGCGAATCATGAACAGGGTCGTTCACGCCCTCACACTTCAGAGACCACGTGCGGGCTCGCAAATTAGGAAACGTTGCAGACACCGCGTACGTGGAAATAACCCTAGGGCCGCGGTCGATACCCGACTCGCCCCGCGCCCTCGCTGTTTCTGCCGACCACGTGAGCCCTCGGCGCGCTGTCAGAACATTATCGAACGCCGGCGTTTCGAACGTGACACCCCTGCGTACTAATAAACGATGCTTCGGGAAGTCCACCTGAGTTTCGAGCTCCGCGTGGTGAGGGCACACGGGGGACGCCAGCGGCTCTGCAGGAATAGATACCTCTTGAGGCAGTGAATGTGCACAGATACGTCTTTTTGTTTAGTTCATTGACCTTCTACAGCCTAGAAATGAAGAAAAAAAATATTATGATTGTCAAGTGAGACCGGTAGTTACGTTTCTGATGGGAATTTTCGTGGGTATATGAACGAAACGTACCCTGCTATTGCTCCTAAGTGTAAATTCATTACCCTCAGTTGAAGCCGACGTACGTACGTACGTAAGTGGCGTACATTCCTTCGCGTCGATTCTGGCGAGCTCTTTACCTGGCATGACACAATAATGGATTAGCGAAAATTATCAGCTTATACTACTCATACCTAAATGTTTTTCATCGAGACGCATACCAGTGGTTTTTTTCTCAACCAGGTAAGGTTTCAGCGATCTCTTGTGGGTAACTCCTCTATTGACATATTTTTACTCTGCTGAACACGTGGCGCCAACAGACCGCGCTCCCTTTGTCTGACATCGACTATGATAGCATGGGTAGTATCAGCTTGTGCAGGAGGGTAATATGATGTATGTATTGGGATTGGAGGCAGAATGCATGCATGCACATGGTAGACATTTTCCACATTTTTGTCAGAAACAGTCAAAGAACAGTCTGTCTGGCCAGACGCAATTTGTTTCGACATAGTTGAACAAATTGATGGAAGTTCAGATTTACCATGAAAATGGTGGAGAAGACGGACTCAGCTTATGTGCAGTTGTAGTAGAGGTTTAACAACATAGGTCAATGATGATGAATTGTGTAAGACCTAATACTACCTAGATGTGGATATATAATGTTCAACGACTTAGGTGGACCTTCGCTGACCCACAAACGATAAGGAACATCTACTCCAACTAACAACCAATCATGTAAGGATAAACTCTCTACATCATGTTGTTGCACAATCATGAGGCTCACGAACTTTCCAGATTTAGACCTCTATTAACCTCCACCTGACTCCAAACAGCAGGATTTTTTCTTTATAACCGTATTACAGCTAACAGAACTTCGAAATGAAACGCCACAACACACCCACATACACCCACGAAAAAAATGCAGTCGTCTTATTCGGAAATATATATCCGGCCTAAAAATAGTCCAGGTTCATTCGTATATAATTCGAATAAAATCTGTTCATTTGTGTAGTATGATATGGTTACAGCAAGGCAGTCGGGAAACGAGTTGGAAAATATTGGGCCAATTGGTCGAGAAGAGAATTAGTGTCTCGCCTACACGAAGGTGCGGGTACATTCTCGACATGAGGTCTGACCGTAAATCTGACCACGCCCCGATATTCATATTTCACGTTTTAGATCCCAGAGGCGAAAAAGAGGAGGGGTAATTCTACAGTAGAGGAATTCCTTTTAATGGGTTATAAGTCAAGTGGGATCAACACTGATGAATGACAAAGACACTTCGGGTTCCGTTCCTCCTCTCACCTCTTACCTCCATGATAATTGCTTCGGGGCAAACACCTATTGTCCTCTTTCAATTCAAATTTGAGTGTCACACTAAATATTTTTTTTCTAAGAATTTTTTGAATAAACTGCTGAACAGAACAATATAGAGATATATTACAACATTGTACACCATACAGTGTTACCTCAAACTGGCACTGTGCGAAGAAAGAGGAACGGGAAAAAAGACCACCAAAAACGTTACTAAAATACATTATTTTCTACTTATATGGGGGTACACAACCACAACCACCGTAACCACCAGAAATTCAGTATAGCAAAACAAACCTGTTTCCCAAAACAACAGGATGACTTACAATAATATTACAATAATATCATAGGTCTAGATCTAACTTAACTTATATTATAATCGTAGAGAGAATAAAGGTTTCCAAACAGATTAAAATAATGCCGTACGATAGTGACAAGAAAGTATGAATGTATTTCAGTGTTTTCGACTTGAACTTGAACTGGGGAGGAACCAGCAAACACAAACACGTTTTAAAAATATTTTTAACATGTTTTGCCAAATGTTTTTTGAAGACTTTTTTTCCGAAATTCTGAAATTGTTCCTAAAAGATTAAGGTTAAGTGTTCCTTACAAATGTTCTCAGAAATTTCTCAAAACGTTCTTTGAATGTAATGAAACGTCTCATAACATTTAGGTTACTCAAAGAAAACATTTTTCTGAAAACATTGGGAAAATATTTTCGAAAACGGTTCGTGTTTGCTGGGAAGGCATGTCATTTTTCCTCCAACTCGCTAACAGAGGCTCTATTGACGAAGAATAAGTATCAAGAAACGAAGACATAGCGAAGAATGAACAGATCGTCAAATGACATGACTTGTTGAACAGTCTTGTTGGCATTAGCCTGTTCCATGAGCAAATGTTCAATCGAGTCCGGGACCCCGGGTTGCTAAAACTCATCAGTGAATTCATGACCAATGATCGGCTAAGTACCCATATTTGATACATATCATGATCACTATTATAGTGGAAACTACTGCAGCACATCAGGGAAGTATGCATAAAGAGACGTCCATACACACTGCCATATTCTTATAACAAAATCTCTGCTGGATGAATAATGGACCTTCGTTCGTGACTTTCAGGGGTTATTCGAATGTTCATAGGTAATGCCTATGGTTCAACTACTTTTGGCTGGTGTTAAATTGAGAATCAAGTGTCTAACTAGAGAAAGCAATTCTTAGGTAATTTTACATTATCAATTTAACACACTTCGAGAATATGGTAATATGGGAAGCCTTTGGCACCGTGATGGGTTAGAGAACTATTCGTGAAACGAAGTGAGTACATAATATGCAAATAGCGATCTCCAATCAGCGTTAGGTAAGGATTTCATAGACGCGAATGTGGAATGCGATTTGACTCTATGAATAGCGGATTCACACGAGTAAAAACACGAGAGGTATCTAAATCATCTGGAATTGGTTTGTAGAGACAGCAGCAGAATAACACCCAAATAAAATGGAACGAACACAGAGTAGGGGAAATTACCATGTGTACTGGGATGCATTCGATAATGCCGCATCAGGGAACTTGATTCGATGGGATATATTCCTAACGGAGCAATTTAAAGTCCTTATTCTTGAGTTGCTAAATATTTATGGCCCTTCCACATTATTATACAATTCAATCTCTCCCAAAATGTCGACCTCGTCTCGCAAACCTTAGGATTCTATCCATAATTACCGCCACCACTACGCATCTATGGAATCCTAGCCTCAGTCAGTATTGCGGTGGTGCCTATGCTAACCATAGGAAGCGTTACTATGCAATATATACAACTAAGCGGTATATATGTCCCCCAAATAATGCATAATCAGAAAAGAGCAGCGAGAGTGAAATCTGCTGACGTCCTTTACCTCAATCATGGAGATCTTCCAGCACTTGCACGATTTCCCTACAGCAAAATGGCACAATTCCGGCCATCATAGCGAAACTTTATTGAATTATATGTAATGATATATGTCTTGATTTGATTATGCGATGTAAAAATACTGGTTCCAATTATTGTCTTGTCTCAATATAACTATCTCGTCTCGGGCGCCTTCGGTATTCCGTCGCCTAATGATTGATATTGATAAGGACATTTAACAGCCTCGTCAAATATATGGTAAATTATATGTCTGGGAGTAATGCGGGAGGGGTTACGAAAGAACAAATCATGCCAGTGTAAACTCGGGTGGCGAACCATCAACCGAAGTGAATATTTTTTCTTTTATCATTCCTTGTCAACAGTCCATGCCATCTTCACTGTCTCTTTCAATTCTCACATTTACTTACATTTACGTCACTTGTCACCAAACGAAGGCTGTGGGACTTGGTTTCCTGTGTCTGGTGTATGTGTAGTTAGTTTGAAGATGGTACATTCCTTCCTAATGAATCATACCTTTACGTCATACCTTGTAAAGGCTAGACTTGTGGTCAATTTTGAATAATGGTAGTTAGTATTTATTTAGTTTAGTTATTTAGTGAATATGGTCAGGAAGGACAGATTCCTCATAAACGACCCCGGAGCCACAACATCCCACAATAAACAGAACCAAAACCACTATAATTTCGCCCGTGATTCCTGAAAAATAAATCAAGACTTTCTTGAATGCATTCACACGCTTAGAGAGAACAACATTTTCAGGAAGACATTCCACTCATTGATCACTCTCTCGAGAAGAAATATTTACGAATGTCCAATCTGCAGCGCTTGCCACGAAGCTTGAGACAGTGGATTCTATTTGCAGTAACATTGGAAAAATTCAAAAGAAAGAGTGGAAGGAAAGGCCAACGAGTCCATGGACAATTTTGAAAACCTGGAATCAAGTCCACCCCGAATTCGCCTCATCTCCATGGTAGTTAGTCCAGCGACGGCCTGGGAATCTTTCTTCGTAGGATACTTCTTCAGACGTTCAATCATTCTAGTTGCCCTACGCTGAACGTTTTCAATAACCTGCTTGTCTTTTGCAAAGGAAGGATTCCACACTGTACAGAATACTCCCGGTGCGGTCTCACCAGGTTGCTTAAACAGCCTGAACACAATTCATATCAAGGAAGATGAAGTGATCGTCTAGTCAAGCCACGAATCCTTACCCCTCTTCTAGCACGCTTCGGCACACTGCGTAGAAGGTTTCAAAGAAGAATCAAAACAAACCCCAAGATCTTTTTCTGAAATCACCTCCTGAATATTTGATGGAAGAGAAGTACCCTTCCATCAATCTCTAGACATCATCAGTTACTAGCAGAATCAAATAGCTATCGAATTTGAGTTCCGTATGGGTATACTGTCGACTCCCGCTCGAGGATGGCTGAGATTAAAGGCTATCGATAATTTAGGCAGGAACTATACGGAAACATGGACGGTGCTTACCCAATGATGGTAAATTCTCTGCTAGAATTGTTAGAACATTCGCCCGCCGATATGGGATATACGAGGATAAAATTGCCATGGAACTTGATGTGAAAACGCCAGACTAGTTAAATCTTGGGATAAGGATTCGGGGATAAGCGATTTATGTGTATTTAGGACGGTATAGCTGATACCTTCTCAAACGCTTGTCAGTTTTCTGTTACCCGAAATTCTATCGTACATGTTTGGGGCAGGGCCCGACGGTACAGCTCACACAAAGTTGAGCAGTAGCATTCAACGTGCAACTTTTCAATTTTATGCAAAGCCCATGGACCATTGTTGGAATCGACTATGCACTATAAAAAAAAAAGTTAGCATTCGATAGCAAATGGCCACACAGCTGATAAACCGCTGCTATTAGGTTTGATGACGATTATCTGATGAAATTACATTGCTCCCATGCGTAATTAGTAATTGTATACAGCCGTACGAGCAGTAGTTGTCTTCCGATATGTTTATCCTAACATTGATAGCGTTAACTGTTACACTTGACAATCGAGATAAAGCAGACCAGAATTATCGCAAACATCTTGTAGCAGCCAGACAGCAAATCAAATTGCCTTCCTCTCGCTAGCTCGAATAGTAAATCATTGTATATTACCAGTTAGCAATATTTGGTCACACATATCAACTGTCTGACCAAAAATGGTCTTAACATCGCTTTGCAAGGTTGCAACAATCAGTATAAAACGTTCGGCTAGAATTGAGTTCACATCAATCGCAAGGAGTGAGGGAAACTCGCCATCTTATTGGTATGTCAAAAAATGAATGTTAGATTATCCACATGTAGTTTGTATTCCAACTTCGTGAATGATAATAATAAAAAAAATAAGATTGTCACAAAAAGCTGAAATTACTTTATCCATGGGGTCAACATTGACACTGTAAAGCTCTTGGCTTGCATAACCGGTGTAGTAGGGGGGGTTACGGCTAAACGATATTGAAGAGGATGATGCGACCCACAACAGTGACTTTTGTGATATGAAAACCTAGTCAATTCATGATTGTAAAGTTGGACCCACCGTTACGTTTAATTATTCGGAAGGTAGGAGTAGACATTTTTGGAAGTTTATAGCCAAACAATCATCAGATTTATTCTAAATAAATTACATCGGGTTGATTGTACACGAAAACAACGAAGCCATACTAGAATAACAAGAAAAAAGGCACTTGCAACACACTCATTATCATCCACTGGTATTACAATTGACATCAAATGGACAGGTACCGTATCTGGACCGTGGTTTTACTATAACAAGTACTGGCAGTAACGACTATACCGTGGCGTCACTTTAAATTGCTTAACGTCCTTTCTTTTAACAATATTCATCGTGACCTGTAAAACGCTGTCTTGTTCTGTGCAAAAACTGGAACTAACATGCCGTGACTGTCCCTAAAGGAGGCAGGCCTTCACCAATGAAAAGTAAAACTCATGCCAATTGCGAATTAGAATGGTGACCATTTGAATTACCTATCGCACAAATAGGCGAATAGTCAAATCCGTAACGGCGTTTTATACCGCAATAATATGGCTATATGGAATATTAAGTAGCGGCGCAGTTTTCCAGTGGAAATCCCAGTGGTTACTAGAATGCAATGCATGAACCCCTACATAATGTAGTCTAATTAGAGTAATCGGGGCTGTCAGTACCCCTATGGTCATAAAATGTCAGTATTAGCAACATGTTCTGTTATCTCAACTATTAAAAGTTCTCTACCATGTCACCAACCAGTTTTTATATGACACTGTTGCATTCGGGTAAATTAAAAAAAAAAAGCTAACATTGGAGAACCTAACAATGTGGACTCCCGAAAAGGTCCTCCAAACGTTAGAGTTTGTGTAACATTGTTTCAATGTTTTTGATAGTGGTTATATATCAATCGGACTGTTGGCGAGGAAGCACTATCTACATGTGTTGGGCAGTCAACATCCTCACGTCCCCTGAACGAAATCTAGCCAAAACATTTTCAAACGACATATCGTTACGTTGGAGAGGGATTGAAACAGTGTCTTAATCACAAAAATACATAATCTGACAGGCTATCAATACGTGAATAGCTATAACTATTGCTGTGCAAAAGGGCATCTTGTGAATGTTGCCCTTACTAGTAATTATGGTAACAATTCATTCCTACACTCGAACAATTTTCTGTTCTCACAAACGTTTTTTACAGAAAATATAAAACATGCAAAACCGTCTCCATATTGTATGCCTGCATTCTTTTCCTAATTTGCGACCGGTATCCGATCAGGTTGCGGGAGTTAACTAAAAATAGACGCACCTACCTAAGTTTCCCGTAATCAGATGAACTTTGGAATTTGGCATAGATCATGCGAACTAGACACACTACTATATCCCTATTGTAGCAGAGTCTGGTACCGTCAGGGTCTCCATCCAAGAGATTGACGCAGGGCGGGGGGTGGGCGCCCTCCTCCGAACCCTCTTATCCGCTAGAGTTCATCATCCAGATTTGTTAGTGTTCGAACGCGGCAATTCTCTGCCGCTGTTATCCACCGGAGGGCAGCACGTCGAATGAAAGGTTCAGACTGAAGCCCGCGGAACCTCCGGAGCCGCGACTTCTTATCTGCTGTCACAAGTTGTGGAGTACTCTGGGCCAACACTTTACAACGTGTGGTTTGAACTGGTTTATGGGACGGGTTGCGGAATAGTACGACTGCAGGGTCTCAATTTGTGGAGTCAGGGAAGACGCTGCATCATTCGACGATTCGTGGATATCTGGCTTTGGGCACACATTCGGGGGGGGGGGCGCAAATCCTTCGGCCTGTAGGTGTCATGGACCAAGACTAGGATCCAGGTTTTTCGTGGAATCTTGGATCAGTCCTTGCTGGGATTCGTTCAGGTATGCCGTCACCCGTACTTACCTAGGCAGTTTCTTATACAAATTAGACCATCTCATTGCCATAACTGAGCCGAATCTAATCATTTCGGTATCCTTCTAGTTGCAACATACACACAGCACGGCAATTGCCGATTGTGATCTATCTTGTACCCAACAATCCCGCTATTTTTCCTGAATTCGTGATTTATGCAGGTATGGTCGTTCTGGCTCAAATTGGGGGCACTTGACCATGTCTCCATCTACAATTTCCATCATGAGATCATTCACGGATCAGTAGATATTGCTCCGCGCAATACGGACTGACACACACGACCACGGCAAAGTGCCCAAGTGTTCAGCGGAAAAAAAATGACTTGTATATCTAAAAATAAACGTGCCTATAACTGGAGTTGCATGGATAAAAAAGTGTGACGACCGGCACAAAGTGGGTTTCTATACTGTTACTAGATAACGGACTCCACCTCGGTTCTTGAAACAAAAACTACATTACCAATCTTACTAGAAATATATCCTTGTTGTAAGGAGAAACTTGAGCAAAAATCAGTCGAATACTAACACATGGTACCATCGTACCTAAACATACTGTAATCAGAACGTTGGGTTTGTGACTTCCATTAGCCAGTTTTCAACTGAGATCAAATTCATGACACTGAGCATCAACATAAAAGCATAAAACTGGAAGCTTGTTGGTTGGAACTAGCTCTGCACGACCGTTCCCGGATGGTGGAACCAAGCGCCCCAGACCTCGACGTCAACACACACGCACCCTTGGCACGCCAGCGGGAGGCCCATAAAGAGTTTCAGTCTAACATAGTATGCTGGAAGTGTTAAAAAAAATCCTCGGTTTGTCAGATTCAAACACGAACATGAGAAATGTAGTCATTAAGAATTTAAAATATATAATTGATTATCAAAGCCAATTGTTTTCGTATGATATTCAGTTATTCTAGCATAAATGGCAGTCCTTGGTTATACCAATGAAATACAGATTGAAATGCGGATGTTAAAAATAGTTCAACAAATTTTATCTGAGAGATCATATTGTGATATTGTCACGAGAAATTGTAAATGACATTATTTCTTACCACGAAATTTAAGACGAGGCGTCTCCCTGTCTGTTGGTCCCCCTCGATGTTAATTTCACGCGTCGAGTCGCAACGAAAATTGAGGAATGATTGTACGGGAGATCTGAAGATCGTTATTTCGAGTTCTTGTGTACGCATCCAAAGTGAAAGAGGTTCAATAGTCAATTGATAACACAGGTACGAGCCTCAGCTAACTGTGCCTTTAGAGTAAACGCCAGAGCTTGAATGTTCAGGTAGAAGCACGTCGTATCGCAACACTGCCAAAGAAGGGATGGGTAACTCATTCGGTTAAGAAACGGCAACCAAAACCATTCCAGGGAATATCCTTGTTGGTGTAAATAATCGAACGTCTCCGGCGGCCTTTCGTGTTTAAATAAAAACAAAACAAACAAACAACACAACAAACTGACGGGAACACTATTCCTTCAGGTTCTGCTGACATGGAGGTGTTGTATCATCAAATGATTTGAATACAGCATTTATGACTACCACGTGACCTACATGTATGTGCACTCTTAAAAAATGTGTTGTAACCAATTACACAATCATTGACTGACTCATCGGCACAACAACCAGAAAGCTATTGTAATTGTCACAGTGGCAGCTGTGGACATTTGTTATTGTCGAAAAGACTCCAGATATATAATAATTATACTGAAAATTACCTTTCCTTCCTGTGATGCTTGTAGGCAATGACGACGCAAGTAAAATTGTCGAGGGTCGAACGACAACTTGGGTGATGATTGATTGGTAAATATGTCCATTGCTGAGATATTTAGTCTGCATGGATGGTATATCCACACGATATTATCCTCGGTTATCACAGTGCTGAATCGATGGAAAGATAGTGAAATATGCTGGAGGTAGGTATTCTGTAATGATGAAGGTCGAGTATTTTGAAGACGAAAAAACTCGATTTGACGGCGCGATTCCGGGACACTTAGCTAACACGGCAAAGTCCTTGTGTACAATCTGACACCGTTCGTCAATTGAGCAATATTGGAGAATAAACATCTAATCCATATGTTTGCCTATCATTTTGCGCATTTCCTCAGAAAAAAAATAGTGAAATATTTATGATTACGCCCGGGAATTTTATGATCGTCGTATGGAAAAAAGTCATTACCGCGTTTCAATTATGCAACAATGATCCTCGTATTATGTTTCAACTATTCCCAAAATATAATACAGAACGCGTTATGTCGTGTACCATTTATTGACAATGTACTATTAGAAAAACAAAAAAACAAAATAGTCACCACACCAAAAAGATGCTAGGGAGTGCACAAAAACATCAAAAGTGAAGGCGGCCTAAAATAAACTCGAATATTTATATAATAAGAGATTAATAGGCTAACAAATAAGAAAAACAAAACACCTGGCGCCAATGTTTCGATATCACTTGGTTGCATCTGTGAATAAGTTATGGACTTTGACTGCGTAATCATTTCTCCTCCTCCCATAACTGACGAATCCAGTCGCGGATTTTTTACAATAGATTGACATAGTTTTTCATCATATTGCGTAAGTATTATTTCATGAGCGAAAGATCTTTCTTACGGGACCATTGATATCCTGGGTGATAGTTGTTTGGATATTAATCTGAAATGTTTGTTTGCCACATTTTAACTAGAGCTATGCCAGAAACATCTTGTTCTAAATACCGATAGTTGAGCTGATCACATAATTCACATTCACAGCATGATAAGGGTGTAATGTTAACTGCCAGTCGACCATTGCCCGGCTTTCGATATCCTGCGATGGTTTGCTAGTAATTGGGACGAAAGCCTAGAGTATATTTACTGTGCAAAGAAGCACAAAACGTCCCCAAAGAACCGCATACATATGAAATTAGTCTATATATTTAAAGAGGTTATATTGGGATAAGTTGTAGCTTTGGTTGAGAGAGCATTCAACTTCCTCGGCGGCCTGGAAAACAGGGCACGCACTTTCGCAGGACTTTGAAACGATTATCGCACTTGTACGCAACATTTATAGTTGAATTTCGCCTGCATTATAGGAAATCGGCAGCAAGTCAGGTCGTTAAGGTTATTGGTACCGAATTGTCATCATCTGTTCTTGATGGTCATGCCTCCGAAGACGTTCTTTTACAGTGGATGTATGTGGTATGAGTGAAAAAATAGACCATCTACTCGAGATTGTTCTAATGTGGTTTTCGAGGCATGATCGCCTAATTATGAATTTTTAACTAGACCCAATCCTTTGCATCCTATGGGCAAACAAGCGTTAAATCTTCTCTCCTCACCTGTAACATACCGCGAAACAGTCAGTATTTGTTCGGGCCTCTCAGGAAAAGCACCTCACCGTATGCACAAGCCTATATACATAGGCCTATACACGTACACTCAAGAAACAGTTGAGCAAACATTCGCCAGTTTTTGTAAACATAGCACATGCCGAAAGGCTGCTTCTCTTATTCAACAACAAGTTTTGTGTTATGTCTTCCCACCCTATTTTGTAGAAGAGTAAATGATTAGAACGGTTGCTGTGCCGGGAGGCCTTATGTTACCCTTCTAATAGCATACGCTTGTCGGTCCGGACAACAAAACTCGGAAACCAGCTTTATTTACTCACTTTTGCATCGCAATGCCTTTTCACGACATTTTACCGATGACTACGTCAGCTTCTTTAATGTAACGGACTAGGTCATAGATAATATACTTTGAAGATGAAACTGGTTCATTGAGATTACTCGTGACAATACAAGTCGTGTTTCCAATTTAATCCTGCCGTTATGGGTCGTACACATACCAGAGGGAGTTGTGAAAGGTTTAAAATCAATTGTGCAAATATGTAACATGTTTATAAATATAATGTGTATCACGTTTTGTGTATATTCCTGTAGCGGGCACTGATTGATTCAGATTAGATTGCGGATGGGTCTGCATATATAAAGTTGGCTCCACATTCGCCTAATATATCATCAGGATGAGGTCAGGACTAGAGTAAAAATTTGATGCAACCCAATTACACGGTATCTACATTGATATATTGCATACGATTCGCAATCGATACCTTCAGTTCCCCATTGGAAAAATTGGAATGGGCCTAGTGATTCCTTGAGTGATTCCGATAAACTTCTTATATCCATGACACCAGAACGATAGAAGGCATGTACCAGTAAGTGATGGATAATTTAATTCCCACTTCCCACTTTTCCCACTGTACTGATCGATAAGAATGCTACAGATGAACTTCAACTTGAACCGACCAAGCATTCTGAACTCACTTCTTGCTTTAAATGACGTGTTCAACTTTGATTTTTTTTATTTTTGGTGACCTCAGCGACCTCTGACTGATCCAAAGAATATGGTTCGATCGTACACATCATGAGACTACTCCCACCTTGTCTAGGCTCCATCCACCCAGACCTCGCCGAGCTGTGGTGTTCACAAACGAAAATAAAAAAACAACGAGATTTCCTATCACTTTCTAAGCATACCACCACCAACACCAATCCAATAGGATTTTGTACACTCCATAAGAAGCACACAAAAAAATTCAACTTGATCCGATCAATCTGGACTGATCTCGTTCACAACTTTGTCAGACTTGATCTCTCCTGACCTCAGACCTGGATCCGAGATAGTAGAGCTCATATAATCATCATGTGTAATAACATACCAGGTATGCACGCTCCCACCCATCCCAAGCTGCGATTGAGCTTTCGTGTGTACAAGCTGGGCGTCACACACACACACACACACACACACGCACACACACACACACACGCACACACACACACGCACACACACACACCACACACACACACACGCACACACACACACGCACACACACACACCACAAGTGGTTCTCGGTGAACAACCACTTTTCATGCCAGTGACAACACCCCAAGACAGGAACCACCAACATTGTTATCTCAATCGAGCGTACAGTAACTAGATGTCAACTGGGAAATCCTGGAACCTGAATGGAATCACGGCTGAGCTGATACAATCGACAGGGCCAAATGCACACACATCTGGACAACTTGTGAATGGCTGACTGGACTGGACATTTCAAGAGTTTGTGATGTTATACAAGTATGGAGACCCCAAGCAATGCTCAAACTACGGGATCATCGCACTCATCTATCACACCAGCAAAGTTCTTTTGTTGATCATCATGGACAGCCTCAAAACGAACCTGGAACAAGAGCTGTCAGAGCAAAAAATCCGCTAACTAAAACGGACGAGGCACCAGAGACATGCTGGTTTATCATCAGATACTAATCGAAAAAATACTGGCAATAGATGAGAAAGTTTTCATCATGTTCATCGACTACTCTATGGCATTCGACTCTGTCAGTCATATCCAATCGCTTTACAGTAATGGCGAAGATACGATTGCCCACATATCTGGTTTCCCTACTGCGCCGTATGTCAGTCACAGAGGGAAGATCAGATGGGATGGCAAAAATACAGATGAATTCAGTTTGTTGCAGGTGGCGACAAGGCTGCAATCGCATCACCATACTGTTTGTGACATACACAAAGAAAGTTATGAGAGAGGCGAGTGTGGAACATTTCGGCATCAGAGTTGGAGGGTTAAACCAAACTCAAACTACCAGTATGCAGATGATACAGCACTCCCAGATCGATCAGTCGAAGGAACTGAGGAGTTGACAACAGCTGTAAATGAAGCAGGCAGAGATAAGAACCTTGGGTTGAATGTGAAGACAACGAGACTTCTCGTCGATGAATGTGACCCGAATGCATACAACATCAGCATAAACGATGAACTAGTTGTGCAGGTTAACCATTGTAAATATCCGGGCTCTGTAGAAACCTCGAATGCAAACTGCAAAATGTACGTCAACATGATTGGAAGAGCCTAAGGAAAAATGACAGATCTACAGGACATCTATAATCATAGCAACCTCCCATCGGAGCTAAAAATGGTGCTTGTTAAAATCCTGGTGTGGAATGTGCTACTGTATGGCTCAGATGGCTGTACATAGACTAAAGTAGATGAGAACCGGCTGCTTGTGGAAATGTGCTGAAATGTGGCTCTGGAGACGAATGATGAAAATCAGCTGGGAAGAGAAAAGGACGAACCGAAGCATCTAGAGGAACTCAGAGTGAGAAGAAAAAAATTGTCAGAAGGAAGCTCACTTATCCTAGTCACATTCTCAGAGGACCAGTGGCAGTAAACTAAAAACCAAACTAAACTAAACTAAACTAAAACAATTAGAGGGGAATGTCAAAGGAAAGAAAGAGTCGGAGGCCAAAAGAAGCAGTGGTATGACAACATCATGAATGGACTGGGTTGCTCGTTCTAGCTCAGAACAGCGCTGCTTGGAAGAAGATACAAACGACATCGACAATCATTCACCGGGAGTTGTGAGACGATTCTGCCTCTTTAAGCAACAATTTGACAATGCACTGCAGTCATTCGCTAATTGTATCTGGTTCCACCATACGTTATTTTATTTCATGTGTATATGATTACAGATTAACTTCAGGTTAGTACTGACTCACAAGGACAAGAAATAATCCTCTCAACTATCCCTATCAATGCAAATTATGCAAGACAATTAAAATTATGCAACAAATTGCAAAATATGTAATTGAATCGCCGATCACACTTATATCACGGAAAAAGGAGATTTTTGATGCCTCATATTTTAGGTTTATTACACTTGGCACTCCACGGTGACAGAAAAATAAGAAGCATAATAGTACATGTACACCTGTGTTGCCTCATATAACTACAAGAGATAAAGTTTGTGATGATTGGTAGAAATGATTGTAGAACCTCCGAGTACGATGGCTATGAAGATATGACTTGACTTTTAATAATTTCTATTGAGTAATTTATGGAAGCTAAACTCAAACCGAACGTAGACCCGAGTGCGTCAATGGAGCACAATCGCCTTCACTGCATTCGTTCGATTCGAATAGAGACATATGTGGTCATTTCTAACAACCCACGGCCGTGAGGCCATGATTCCTCCTATTGCTAATAAGTGAATTTGAATAGCTCAACATGGCAACAGGCCAGAATTTTCTGAATGTGAGGTGTAGGGTTGTGATATGTCGCTTTATCACCTGTGCTCATTTGGAAGAAATTTGTTGCATGCTAATCGGATTCGGATAGGCTAATGGTTTCCTCGACTTTCGTGAGAACAAAAAGAAGGACTTGGACGATGTAACCAGACAGATTAGACATAAACTGTCTATTATCTATAATAAGACTATGTGACTGAGCGTGAATGAGAGAGATGAATAGTGTCGACTGATAGGCAGGGCGATTGTACCAGAGAACTCGGCGACCCGATTCGCAAAATAACGTCGTAACTTGACGCTGAACAGCCGAATAAATCCACCTAGATAATCCAGATAGCCGAAGGTTCAGTGATAACTTGTCGTCTTTATGTTTTTTTCCGTTCGGTCGGACGACCTTTGAGCTGAGCCCCAAGAGAGTGGTCGAAAAAATTCCAAACACCCTTTTTAATACTCTTTCCTCTGTTTCATCTGGGTCAGTACTCAACTGGAAAACTACCATCAGTTATGATGTTCGAACCATCTCATGACTGATCGATGCGAGTGTTCACACCCAGGCGTTACCAACCACACGCCCGCACATGCACACACACACTGCCATACTCCGTCGAGGAATACAAAATAGTTGTTTGAGCATCATTTACATCGAATTTCATGGTTTGTTAAACATACAATAGACCAAAACAACGGTCCTCTGAAGGAATGAAGTTTATGGTCGAAATCACGCTGAACAGAAATTTGACACACTTGTTCAAATATTGTGCATGTAGGCAATCATTTAAAATGAATCCCACTTCATTTGCAAAGTTTATTCGTTTCGTTGATATGTTTGAAACCTACCTTGGAATTACTGAATACGGTACGTGAATTCATGGTGGGTTGTTCATACCCATGACTATATCACGCAATAGCTATCAGTCACGTGTGATAACGGAAGTATTACTAGCACACCAAGTTACTCTACTCGAGTTTTTCAGGGGCAGTGAAACTGAATTTGGCCAATAGAAGTGCAGATGACATTCTTGCAGTCGAAGCAAAAATAGTCAGAGAAGGATACCTTATGCATAGCGGTACACGAGGTGATGACTATAGCGACGACAATTATATGCCTTATATTCTTTTTTGTAATGTTCCGGAGTCAAAATCTCAAAAGCGTACAAAAAATGTAAGATAGTCGATGTGCATATCTCATTGGCTGGTTTCTTCATGTGTAAAAAAAGATAAATTACATGCGAAAAGCTCCTTTGGAGATTATTCGATACATAGTTGTGGAATACACGATTGTTCTATACCACACACGGGTTCTAATTAATGTTATGTATCGGGGGCCGCCCAATTTAAGTTGACTGTTTGAGATGAGCAAAAACACGGTATAGAGATTGGCGATCACTTATTATTGCAAATGGACATCTACATAGAAACAGTCCGACGAGGATGTATCTATTATCTATTCATCTAGGTTCGGGGTGGAAAGAACAAAAACACCGCCCTGGCCATTATATGTGAAGTGTTTCCGTATTCGTTGAAGTATACAATTTGTTGCCCTAGCCAGAGCACAGGAGCCTAGTTAGCCACTACTAACACAAACTGCCCATAACTACAGTTATTTTATAATCTATATAGTTGGTGTGATGCTCAGGGGTATATGCTAGTAGTATGTGGTTGAATATGCGTTTACTGACCATAGTTCATAACCAGAAAGGTTGAAGGCTCCATCATGTCTGCTGGCACCAATTACCTTTGGCTTGTGATATACATTTGAAAAGAAAGACGTTTTGAGCTATGGGTTTTTATCCTGGTCAAGAGGAGCATCATGTTGTCATAATGCTACAGAGAAATCAAGTATACGCCCAATGCATCCATGCCAAATCTATACACAAACTGGACGCAAAGGTCCCGGAAAATCACCGCAAGGGGTGGCAAGACACACGAAAGCTTTGATTGAACACTTCTAATTGTTTGTAGCCTGATCGACGGTTAAGGTTTGAAACGGCCAATTTTATCTCTGTTATAGCCGCCCTGATGGCGTTGAACGCATGGAATACCTTGCTATATTTTTAGAATAAGAAATCATTGAAATATTGCGGCAGGCGCGTGATTTTGGCCGAAATTAGGATTTTCGGGCGGTTACGTAATCGTTCTGACGTCATGATAACCTATGACCAGGTATTTTTACGGGTGATTACATAATCGTTCTGACGTAATTATAACCTATGGCCCGAAGTCATATGGAGAAACAAAGACAACAAACAACAACAACAATAACAATTACAATAAACAATAACAACAACAACAACAAACGATAACAACAACAACAAATAACAACAACAACAAGTCGACAGCACAAATTGCCACGACTTGCCACAGCCGTTAAGCTTGCACGCACATCGTACGTGGGGCGCATGTTATGCATATGCATGACATGCGCTGTGGTATGTACAGTGCGGGATTACCAGACATGTGCGTTACATTACCGCACGCGTCAACCCAGAACGTGACTGCATTTGCGTGCTGTCCTCGGACTTATGAAGCGGTAATAATATATGAGGCGTTAGATTATCGGTGGTTACCGACCAAGTAGGCTGAAGTTGAAGTCCGACATTAGGCTAACTTAGCCTAACGTTAGGCCTCAGCTTGCCGCCTAGGCTAGGAGACATAACAATTAACATTCCAAATCTACAAATTACGGGTACACAGTCGCCCAAGAAAAAAATAGGCCTAAAAACGATCCAGCCCAATCTCATTCGCGAAGCCTTACTTAGGACTATATTATTGTAATGTGTGTAGTGGAATGATGGAAGTGGTGAGAATGAAGAGGCTCGGCTGGTACTTGCATAAGGTTGTGACTGGCCATAATGTTCTCACATCGCTGGCCATTGTGGTGGAATGGAAAACAGGAGTTAGGGTGTGGCACGTCAGTACAAAGAGTGACCAAGTTGAAAGCCTACATACAGTCTATGCCTCGCTATTCATCTTTGGTTTGGGTCACCGAAGGGCTGAACAAACTCCATTGTGGCACCAGTTAAAAATATTGTAGCTTGTTTTCAATTACTTACAGTACATGTAAGGAAAATCACAACAAAGCTGATTTCGTTCTGTTTTTTATAACTCTAATGCGTTTTTCGGCTGACAATGTAAAGTCAGCGTAACATTTACTTCCCAGTGAGAAAAATCCCAAAAATTTGATTGGTACTTTTAAACACCTAAGCAAAATATTGTAATGATACAATGATTAAGTGCGGTCTTAAACATTAACAAAATATGGTATTTATGAAATGGAAAGAGAACCTATCATTAGGTGAGGGATGCATTCCCGTTAGGAAAGGCAATCTCTTCACCACCAAACATCCTCAGCAGATTCTCCCTGCCAAGCTTACAGGGACATATTCTCTGTATTCATTAAGCAAAAATGAAATGCCCTCCCGACAAAAAGGGCATGTGTGAAGAGGCAGGCATTTACCACACTTGAAGAGTTGGGAAGGGCCAAAACTTCGGTGGGGTATTAAATTGTGGATGCATTAAAATGGTTCAAGTTATAACTATTACAACTAAGAGTCACTCTACAACATGCCCTAACTCCCATGTCGTTAGTAGCATGGGATGGAATCCTCTCACACTTATTGTTTCACAAATCAATATAAACAAGATATTCATCAAAAAGGAGAGTCATCACATGACATGTATTGCGCACCATTTCTATTCGCACCTTTGTCCACCCAAGCAATGACGGGTAGTTCGTTGAAGAGGCAGGACACAGCGGATAGGTCCGTCCTAAGTAACGTACACTAAGTGTCATATATTTGAAAACACCCTATAAGCGCGCCATTGACCACCCCGCAAGGAAAGGCTTTAAATTCTGGTTCGAAAACTCTGGATAACATGTGGACTCCCAGTGATCAGTAAATTGTCAAACTTTGACCTGGTCGAACTCAGGTGGCATTTACTGACTCCAAAACAGTACGGATGACGCTCGGGAGGTAAGGGAAGGCACTTGGGTCCAGTCACTTGTGCTCTGTGCGAGGTTATTACGCCCTAATTACTTGACCAGTTAACAATCGCGGCGGGCGGTGGGTTGTTATTGTTCAGTGTCCACAAGTCAATGGGGTGATACTGGTGATGCTTTCGTTCCTCAATAGGGCATGGTTATGGACACAGGGTATACCGATCCGGCGACGAACGCTGACTTGCTGTCATACCTGGTGAAACCATGTGCTATCTCGGTTGTCGTGGCCCATCAGGGGGATTGGTAACGGTGTGTTCCCTCCTGGGCCCCCTGTTTGTGGTGCCCAGTTAATACCCCCCCCCCCAAAGGAGAGAACATTTTGACGTTTGAGTTTGAGTATTCGTACAGTGCTCTCCACTTTCCGAATCTATGAGGACAGACCGTTACGTCATTGTAACATTGTTAGAATTTGTGTTGTACCGCTTAGGTGTGGTACTTATGTTGCGACTTTGTTCATGGCGAATGCATTATTATTATTTATAATTTCCACAGGTACTCGAATATTCGTGTTCGTAAAAAAGAAACACACCCTCCTCCCCCCCCCCCCCAACAACACACACACAATACACAAACATTTTTTTGCAGGGGGGGAATTTTCAGTTTCATCATTGGCTGACCGATAACGAGGGATTCGTGTTGCTAGTATTATAATGTAATAATTTTGGCCAGTGATTTTCGACCGAACATCACTCAAAATTGAGGAGTTGTTGGGATTTATTGCATATTTTTTAAGCGGGGGGGGGGGCAACTATTCGTTAACACTTCCTCACTTCTCGACAATTTGATACGGAAAGGAGTATTAGTAGACATTATCACCTATCCTCGCTGGATTGGGGAGTAGGTCCTGCTTACAAAGGTTAGACACCTAAGAGCATACTCGAACTTTTCCACCTGACATAGGTTTCATTTTTTAATTTAATTTTTCTCCAGTTTTGGCGTGTCATGTAGGTCAGTTTCGAAGATAATGTAATTGAGGTGGGGAGGGGGGGGGGTGTTCTCACCGTGTTTGGTTCATGTCCAGATTGTTTATCCCACTCATGACGTCGGAGATAACATGACGGGTACATAGAGGAACACGTTTCTATGTTACGTTTCAGATTTACTCTCTCCTCCCGCAACTGGACGACGTTTGTTTCCATATACGTCTGTGAGGTCTTTGGTTTGATTAGTCTTTGTTCCGACCCATTATTAATTTTATTATCACTCGTTTGAGTGAAACGTTACCTTATCCGGTGCAATAAAAAAAAAATATGCACTTTGATTGACAACCGCAGCTCTGTGACTCTAATCGTCTTTGTCCAGTGGTCTGAGGGGTGTACATCTGTCTGTCCGTGCGTTTGGCTCCTACAATATTGGAAGCAAATTGTCTTAGAAGAGGACCGATGGGGGCCTTGACGTCTGCAAGACCGAGTTACGTGGGAAACACTTGCAGGTTACTGCGGGCGAACACCTCAGAAATGTGAAAAAGTGCTTAACACAGCCGAGGAAAGCGCATATCGGGAGGGTTGTCAACAAACGTCTTAAAACACAAGATACGGTTGATTAGCTTCAAACCGTAATGGACTGTGATACTGTGACGTTGTACTTGCTGAAATTACAATTTACTTCATTGATTTCTCTCGTTCGAAATAACATTTGTCATTCTCGCGGCAAAAGGTATTACAAAAGATGAGAAATAAAATTGAAGGTACATCACAACGAATGAGAGAAAAAAAAAACCCAATGGTTGTAACCTGGGCACCCAGTTGCCCCGAAGGTAATTTCATGCTCGGGACCGCGCTGGAGATTGAGGAAAGGGAAGTTGATTTACGTCGAGACCTACAGCTCGTTACGGTAAGTTCTGTGTACCCCATATGAATTATTAGACTCGTACTGGAACACATCAAACCTTATATTCAAGGTGCCACGTTTTCTAATATTGCCGCAGCCTGCGTGGTGGTTGATTCAAAACAACGCTTCCATAGGATTCAAGAACGCTCAAAGATCAGAAACTGTGGTGATGAAGGGTAGGGCATGTAGGGAAGACCACAACTGTGACGAGAGTAAAATGTTTCATTGCATATAATACGGTAAATGAGGTCAGCGAAGGCGGCTCTCGGATCAATTGGTTAGAGCGCCGGCCTTCCAACCGGGGACGGGATCGCATCCCGGTGGGGGGCACGGGTAATAAACGAAGAAGAAAAAAACGAGGAATAGCAATTGCAGTGCTGTCTGTGTCTGACCCCCCCCCCCTATATGAGTACCGACAAAACAGGCATTGCCGTGTTGCGTGTGCATGGTGGGGGTTCGCAGCTGACATGGAGATGCCGTACCAAGGACTGAACTGCTGGAGCCTCGAAAAAAAAACCTCAAGGAGCCAACCCGGCATTGGTCTATGCGGAGTGTAGGACTAACAGTTTCGGCTCAGTATCTGCTGAGGAGAATATTCTAGACGTTGGCAATGCACAAACAAACTGCTACGCACCATCTCACCATTCGGAGAGACAAAAGGGATACTACAAACTCAACATACCAACTTCATAATCTTTTAGATAAGCACGATGACGATACGCCCCAAATCGCACGGAATAGGCTGAAACGCATATTAAAACTTATAGGTACAGAATGGCAGCGAAAAATAAGGGAGGAAAACCTCCTCCCAACACCGAAACCATCAGCTGACGTTCAACGTTCCAGTGGCTACATACCCGTGAGTTCCATGGTTGTCTCGGGGCATGGCTGGATGTATGAATAGCAAGAAAAGGATGCAGGAGAGCCGAACTAGTCAGACTATCTATCTTGTAGAAACCACGTTGAGTGTCGGAAATGGGTAGGTCCACACAACTTCGCGACCTGCGCTTAAATGTAATTCTTGAATATATCGTCTTTATGAAGGATACCGCATCGCACGAAGCGTCCTTATAGACTACTGCTGACTCCCTTTCTTAAACGCGGGCATTAAGGTGTTTCTCTTATAAGGAGAGAGTTCCGCGCTCAAGTGTGCGAACAGCTTCGTGGGGGCTCGGAGTTGTGGGTGTATCTATAAGTACGGGCGTTGGAGTCATAGCACTTATACTATGTCCAGTGCCGTTTCCAAGGTTTTGTCAGCTAGTGTTCTTTCGTTTACTTGGTGCTTTCCGTGGCGAGCCTATGAGTTTAGAATATCTTATTTGCCTAGTACCCCTGGAACGGATCGTGCCGGGGATGAAAACATTCTCGGTTGCTAAATCTCGCTTCCTAAAGGACCTGCAGTCATGAAACCCATCTTCAGTTTCGAGACTAAAAGCGATTTGATCGACTTCCTTCATTCATTGAGAGGATGTGCGTGTATAAGCCAGCAAAATATGCTGCTGGTTCTTTCTAAATCCTATACGCCATCCGCTTTCCTTTAGGAGGCTCGGATGGAGAACTTCAACAGGGGGCTTATAATAACGTGTGGGTACTGTTTCCTGTCGCGGCGTTGGGTTGGTTCTGAGAACCTCTCATTTGTATATCGCAAGCGCACTTGAAGTCGCCATTCTGAAATCCGCTTCTCGGAAGAAAAGAGGAATCCCCCTGAAGATTGTTTGTGCATTTTCAGGGCAGCCAGTTATTTGAAGCACACAGGAATGCGTCTTTTTGACGCGATATTGTTCAAATTCGAAATGGCGTGAAGGAAGTCGGTTGAACAATCGATACAGTTGCGAAGAAACATAACTCGGCACATTTTAAGCGTCTGTCTTGTTATTCAGTAATTACAACACTGACATTGTCCTTTTTTTTTATTGAGTAATTGCTAGAAATTTACCAAAATTCGGGAGTATTCAAATAATGCTGTTTTCCACAAAGGGATACTATTCGTTATGATTTTTCCCAATAACCTAAGAATACGAAAAAAGCCGAAATACCTACACTGCCACAAATTGTTCCTCAAAATAGGATAAGGAAGCTCTGAGCCAATTTCAAATTTCAGGCAAATCATTGCATTTACTTGCTTGTAGGATAAATACACATGAACCGAGTAACTTGACTTTCAGGTCATAGGAGTTATGAGTTAGTTGCATGTACGAGCAAATGTAATCTACTTAAAAATAGTTGGATTTAATCAATATTGGACTGGCATTAATGGGTAACTTACACAGTAACAACTTGACTCATTTTCCCAATTTATTTGTAGTTACAATTATTATTATTTTTTTTTTCAATTAACTTGATATGTGGAATCGATTGTGTATTTTGCCATTCACTGGAAGCTCAACCTGTTTATTGGAATATAAAGTAAAGTCCGTCATGTGGATAGTGCCTCTCACGATTTAAGGAAAAGACAATACCCGGACACATAGTCTTTGTTACATGTGACCGTTACTTCTAACACGCGACTAGAATAAAAAATGTACACTCTCCGCTATTATTTCCCTTCATAAACAGCAGAGTAGGACCGGTAGTTGAATAATAATAATAATATAATAATAATAATTAATAATAATAATAATAATAATAATAATAATAATAATATAATAATAATAATAATTAATAATAATAATTCCCTGTGTGAGTGAATACGGGGGTGAGACACAAAATTAGACATGCATACTGGAAATCATATTCCCAAAATATTGCAATGAAACGAGCAAGTCTAAACAAGTAAAAATGTAAACAAGACATTGTTGTTGCAACGTCATGAGGAAACCATATTAAAACAGACAGAAGCTCCTAGGTGTTTGTATATAGATTATGCTTTTGTGGTAACATTTGTAATCGTCCGGGTCAGCTAGCGACACTGATTGCCCGATAGTTTTTGTTGTACGTACTTTGCAACTGAAACGAGGAAATGGTCGCGCCTAGAGAGAAACCAACAGGTGAGCAAATTGGTGTAACGCACTCTCAGAACCGACAAATACATTCTGAGTTGGCTTTGTCGGTAAGTGTAATGAGTACAACGGCAGGAATCTAGAGTTGTTTCTGTATTAGGTGGCAAACACCAAACATATACTGTCGTTCTACCACAGCGTGAGTCGATCCTGTCGGATTGGTAGAAATTGTGCCCTCGGCGAAGCGGTAGTCAAATATGTGATAAAAAGCAGAAATTGCCACCCACTCTGAACCGACGTATATAGATAATCATCTAGAAAAAGTTCCTCACAGTCCCCCATTCCCGAAAGTGGTCTAAGCCCACCTAAAAATGTGTCTATGACATGATTTGTCGACTGCTCCAAATATTAGACATGTTTCGAGAATTCAACAAGATAGCACATCGCCAACGCCCCAATGATTTCTGACACGTACACTATCATTATCTACTACCTAATATTCTAAGATAAACTAAAAGAGTTACAAACTGAGAAATAGTTACTATTTGTGAAGTGCTTCGAGCATTGGGAAAGCTCTGGACATTATTATCATTATTATTAATGTTATTATCATTATTATTAGCCGAATGACGGTGACCACCTCCTCTGTTTGTCTGAGTTAATGATATCCTAGTTGGCAGTATCACTCCCAGGAACCGCGTCGATCATTAGGTAGGTTCATTGGCCTTATACACTTATACATTAATTCCCACGGTTTTCGGCGTCCATCGACAATAATACCCACAGTGATATAATTATACTCTAATCTATCGTCTTATCTTCATGTTTTCTCTCGATAACTAAGCTATACACCTCTCAAGTCAAATCAATATGGAATATCTGGATGTTTAACAGATAGCATTTTGTGTATTCGGAAACATTCAGATTTGTGCAATTATGGTAGTCTACTTCTGAGTGTATTACATTACGTACTTTTCCTCACCGCGAAGAACAAATTATCTCAATCTGAGAATTTGGTGAGAATTTCTTCTGTAACAGGGTCGATTTCCATTGAGTTACCAGCTGCAGGATCGACAGCCTTTCTCGCATTCGTAACCATGGGAAGTGATAGCTAGGCCAACCTCCTTCTATACACGTCTTCTGGAATTATTATCAAGATTGAAGTTGCTGTGATTGCTGTAGCGCGCCGCATGGAGTTCTGATTTTGCATGGTCTGATCGCCACATTCGACGTGCGGTGGGCAGACGGTTTCATCTCTATTTCTCTCCCCATCCACTGACTACCTTTTAGGAAAAAAAAAACCCTCGGACACAACCAACTCTTGCGGTTTGCTCACTTCCAGAGATTCTCGGGGTGCGTGAAGGATTCTGTGACCGTTGTCCTTAAACACAGGTGATGTGAAGGAGCCTCGAAAATAATTAGGTAAATATTGCTATTGAGGTGACCCAGAAGGCAGTAATAACTATATAAACATACAGCAGTTGCTTTACTGGTATGAGTTGGACAAATTAATGGGTGACGAAGAAGTTAACGACCACTCAGATATCACTAGTATACGCGGGGTGCAATAACCAAGACAATCGAACTGATCAATACTTCAATCAATGTCTAATTAACGAAGGCAGGGTTGCTGCTATTGATACTTTTTCAGCTCAACACAACACAACAGTTCAATTGATTGCTATGGGCATGTATTCCTCAGTTGCATAATATTCCATGAAAAAAAGGGTCCCCCCATGGCTTATTTAACAGCCGCTCCCAGATATCACCGAGAGACATTCAAGCCTAGCCAGCTAATACAGCGGTTGAATAAATACATACTTGCCATCTTCCTTTGTGTGGGTATAACATTCTAAATCAATTCCGCCTCACAATAGCTGCCTTACGGACAGATAATGAGTCGAATGCCGAAGGGGTCAATAGTGTTTTCTGTTTTATGACTTCAAGCTTCACATTACCGTTATTTGGCCAACCTCCCCGCCAGGAAATTGTTCGGCCCAAGTAAACGGTAATAAGTAACTCTAGTGTGTATTTCGCGTCAATGGAATTAAAGAGTGAATCCATAACCGTGAATGTACATAGGAGTCGATTATATTTGTTAAGCAAATTTCCTCTCACCTTCCATGAGCATATACTCGCATTGGATGTATTTTTACAAATTCCAAAATGGGTACGGGCAAATGTCAGCTTTCATTCGTGGAGCTAAACATAGGTATGTTTCAATGGGATAACCTTCACCCTAAATTTCAATCAGTAATGGAGCAATTGTCACGGGATGCCAATATACATTACTTTCATAGTTTCCGGTGTCTGACTGGTTCCTGATTGGATGTGCATAGCTCATACTTTGTAGTTATAAGAGTGGAGCGTCAGTTTATCGAGACAGAGTAGGTCTTGCGACTAATTGATTGATCGACTAATAAAGTGGAATACGCTGATGACTAATGCGTTGAGGGCCTCCCAATCACATGTTATTTAGCGTGATACAGTGACTCAAAATAGTAAAACGCTGTCAGTCTCTGTGGCCGCTGACGATTTGTTTTTACACCTATAAGTTAAAGACAGTGTGTGCCACGAGAAGTTTTGATAATATGTGTGATGTTATACCTCATAATACTACATTGCAATCCATCTTCTTTCAAAGGGAAATCGTATGAGTGATGTCACGTCGAAAATTGCTTGACAAATGGCGCGAAATGCTTCCTTGACATATAATGGCAATCGATCAATATACTAATTGAAACAGTACATTAATAAAAGGGTTTTCCAGGCTTTTCCGCTGGTTTATGCGGCTGGTAATAGAGTTTCTATCATTATGGTATAATGGAAATGGATGGAATGTGAAATATATTCCCTTTCGCTTGGAGGTGGAATATTCCAGCCACATTCGTCTGGATATTTGCAGGCAGGGTTTCGTGAAGCTATTGAACCTTTCTATCAGCAGAACCATTCCTACCTAGTTTATAATCTAAGATGGTTTTATTCACGACTTTTTGCATAGCCATTCCGGGAACTTTTGACGATTCATACACTTAATACTGATATTTGCCCTAATATATTAATGTCAAACTTCCAATTGGCATTCATATACGTTGTCGATACGAAGACTGACCATTCTACCAACTGGGAAGTATTTGGCTTACTTTCTTTATTCGAGGAAAATATGGGCGTTACATTTTGATCTCTTAAAAACAAACAAACAAAAAGCCAAGAGGGGATTTGGTCTGTTTGTTGCGATGCGTATCGGCCTTTCTTTAAAGTAAGGCCCGAGTCCCTGAAGACTGCCAGTTCTCGGATACTAGATTAGATAAATCACTCCACGCTCATCCTCATACAGCGTGATATTATAACCCTCAAGTTTTGTGGTCAACTTCCACCATGACGTATTTTAAAATGATGAAATTAAAAAAACACGCAATTCTCCCCCGATGAAGCATTGGTTTATCCCAACCCCCAATACTACCCGCAGCGAAAGCACTTGACTATGAACTCCCCTTCCCCCCTTATTTCAACATGACCATCACGCTCCATAGGATATTGCGGCGCTCATATAGACACACACAAAAACAAAATAATTAAGAATATATTCAGTGTGCAATTCAAATGTTTCGATTCAACCCATGGACTGATATCATGATTTCACTTATTAAAACCGTGGATTTTTCTTTATACAAATATGAACGTTTACCATTGATATAACAGAGACGAAGATGAAATTTCATCAGCTTAATATGAACAAGGCGATGCTGAAATCCATTCTTTAGACTACCTATGAGTATTATCCTCGCAATGTGCACTATTGTTGTGTTACTCTGATTGTAGTTTATTTTTTGCAGTGCTTGCATGCGCATTTGAATCACAACCGACATCCACATCATATACATCAGTATTATTGTAAATCACTGAGTCTGAGTTTATATCAGGGGCTGGGCGAGCTGAGCAACGTTCCGTCCGCCCAGTGTAACAGACAGAGGAACACGGGAATTCCCTTCAGATAGTATTGTGTTCAGAGTGGAATAGGCGATTAGCTCACCTTGGTGGTCTTCGGGTAATGTACTGGCTTAGGCGTCAGCTTCCCTCTTAGTATTATTATTATTATTATTATTATTAGTATTATTATTATTAGTATTATTATTATTAGTATTATTATTATTAGTATTATTATTATTAGTATTATTATTATTAGTATTATTATTATTAGTATTATTATTATTATTATTATTATTATTAGTATTATTATTATTAGTATTATTATTATTATTATTAGTATTATTATTATTATTATTATTATTATTATTATTAGTATTATTATTATTAGTATTATTATTATTATTATTATTATTATTATTAGTATTATTATTATTATTATTATTATTAGTATTATTATTATTATTATTAGTATTATTATTATTATTATTAGTATTATTATTATTAGTATTATTATTATTAGTATTATTATTATTATTATTATTATTATTATTAGTATTATTATTATTAGTATTATTATTATTAGTATTATTATTATTAGTATTATTATTATTAGGATTATTAGTATTATTATTATTATTATTAGTATTATTATTATTAGTATTATTATTATTAGTATTATTATTATTAGTATTATTATTATTAGTATTATTATTATTATTATTATTAGTATTATTATTATTAGTATTATTATTATTATTATTATTATTATTATTATTATTAGTATTATTATTATTAGTATTATTATTATTAGTATTATTATTATTAGTATTATTATTATTATTATTAGTATTATTATTATTATTATTATTATTATTATTATTAGTATTATTATTATTATTATTATTATTATTAGTATTATTATTATTATTATTATTAGTATTATTATTATTAGTATTATTATTATTATTATTATTATTAGTATTATTATTATTATTATTAGTATTATTATTATTATTATTATTATTATTAGTATTATTATTATTATTATTATTATTAGTATTATTATTATTATTATTATTATTATTATTATTATTATTATTATTATTATTATTATTATTATTATTATTATTATTATTATTATTATTATTAGTATTATTATTATTATTATTATTATTATTATTATTAGTATTATATTATTATTATTATTAGTATTATTATTATTATTAGTATTATTATATTATTATTATTATTATTATTATTATTAGAATGAGACTATGAAGATTGATCGATCATTTGAGTTCAAACGAAGATGAACCCACTAACGCAAACTATCTTCCTTGCCGTTACTACCTCCACTTTGAATCATCATTCCGCCTCGAATCAGACAATTCGTCTCATATCTTGAAAGTTAAAAAAACGTTGAATAGTTGATTTGCAATCATTCGGGTACGTGTGTAAGAATTAGCATAATGTGCTACTTGTATCTGTTTGTGAAACATTATATTCATTGCATTCTGATAGAAGGCACGTTAGAAGGGGCTCGAATAAGATCACATGATAAGGCCTTGGCTGTCATCCATGTCGCGTCATTGTGTTGCCTCATTGAAACTTCCCATTCGTATTCCACAAGCACACTTCAACGTTGCATACAATGATTTCGTAAAAATATCTATACATAGGGTTGCTTTTTCAATATCGCTGCTGATCACACACATCTCCATTGGGGGGTTCTGTGGAATGCAGCTGATGAAAACTAACACTCAGTGAAGTATAACGTACACGCGATAAGCTATTGATTCACTTCTTAAAGAACGCTAGTGCACAGTAGCTAGGTGTTATGTCTGCATGTCATTGCAATGATCATTTGAAAACCCTGACACTCAAAGTTACAGCTACAACAACGTACTAGTTATAAACTATTTGCGGCAGAGATTAGGAACCACATTGGTTGCATTATTTATCGAACAACGCAGGCGCTAAAACACCTGCCTGTATTGAGAAATCGTAACGCTAACGTACTAATGACCAGTCATACGTACTTCCTGTACGCTTCGACCTCTAAGATGAAATTGAAATACTATGTGGGTCATCACAATAGAGCCTCTCCCACGGCATCGTCTGATCCGTCTGATAGGAAAATTGTAGATGTTAACTGGCTGACGCTTAATTGGATCCTCAATGTGATTACATTAATTATCATATAACACGTTAACAGCAAAAACGATTATTGGCTACTACCAGAATGATTTGTACTAAGCAACAAACTCACAAATTTGACGAGATCCGAATGGCGGTTAGAAGGCTATTCACTCGAACAACGAATATAGGAATGTCAATATGACGTTGAATATGAAGAGTAATTCTTTTCTCGAGTATTTATCCCGTACTCTTAGTAAACCAATTTACAAATCACAGCAACAGAGAGCAGAGTATTCTTTTTTGGAATACCAACAAACATGGGTTATAGGATAACTTTGCTACATGACCTCAGGTTTCTCCTATCACAAGTACCTTATGATTTTAATATAGTGATTAGTGTATCTGAGTCGCTGATGGCTGTCTGCCGGTGTGCCTTCTCGCGGGGCGCTCAGCACACGAATTTGGAGCAGGGACAAACGAGGGGTAGCCAAGTTGCAAGTTGCCGTTCTGAGTATTGTGATTCCCCCACCAACACAGTAAAGGTATGCCAACGAGGCATTGCCTTATTCCGTGTACCTGGTGAAGGATTCGCAGTGACAATTTGGTGCAGTAATCCAGGGCTGCACCCTTGCTGGGCCTTGAATAGGATCGCTCCTCTGACTCGGCAAGTATACCGAAAAAAAAAAGAAAAAAAAAAACCGCTTCACGATAGGAACTGATGTCTAGCTATGACCATTGTAGATGACTTCCAAATTCACTCCCAATCAGAACGAAATAGTGTAAACGATAGGTCCAAGAGCCGTGACAAGGTGACGAGGTTGAGTTTATTGACGCTTGCGAGAACTGCGAAGCCTTGCGGTCTGAAGTCACCAGCTGCAGGTTGTCACTAGCATACTGAGTCACATTAGGAAGGTTATGGTTGGAGATGTCAGTAGTAATGTAATGCATTGTGTGATAGTGAAGAGGATGATGGCAACGCAAAATTAGCAACGTGACAGCGTAAAAGGTAGGGCAGACTAGGGCAGACTAGGCCAATCTTTTGGTTTTTTTTCCTTTTGTTACAGGAGTTACCAGACGTACAGTTTTAGATTGAATGTTTTACAAGTGTTCCCGTCCCTCCCCTGTGGCGCGGGATTTTTGCAATAGCCGATTGCGACCCTCGGGTGGGATGAAATGCAATCTGGAGTTCGGCTCCCATATTGTCAGAAATCAAAATTTAAATTGAGCCCCATATACATTGACCATTGTCAATTTTTGGGATTGATAAAGTTTTATCTTCGTACATGACCCACTCCCGTGTGCTAGGATATTAACACCCGCCCTTCTTAGCCTAGTTCCATAGCTGGTGAAAATGACGAATACATCCGATCGATCTACAAGGCATAACAGTTATTACAGATTCTCGTTCAATTGCACAGAATCAACTTTTGTTCGGAATTTTAAAAACAAATTTGTAGAAAATCACAGCTGCTGTGCAACTATGGTGCATGTGTCATTTAGTTCACTGATTAGGAACGTTATGGTTGGAGATGTCAGTAGTAATGTAATGCATTGTGTGATAGTGAAGAGATGATGGCAACGCAAAATTAGCAACGTGACAGCGTAAAAGGTAGGGCAGACTACAGGACAACAAAAGTTTCTTGCTTATAATGGGGTGAACAGCCGCTACAAATCCTTTACCACAACAAATAAGTATTCCATTGACAAACAATGGATATTGGATAGTTATGAAAATTCAGAGATGGCCAATTAGCGAGAGTTATCGAACGATGATTGATTCAGAATTCACAATGCAAGCACATCGCATATGACCTACTGTATCCTGACCAACCGTCCTCCGATCGTCTTGTCCAGCTTCTGTCCATTCCCCGTCTATAATTCTCTCTCTTCTACAAATAACCACCCTCCACACTGAATCCGTCAGCCGTGTCCAGAACCTCGACTGCCAAGCGTGTAACTAGATCCAGACGCACGGAACATGCCTGCCAAAAAGATCATAATAATTTCGAGATCCTCCCACTTACACATAAAATATTCCATTGTATGCTTTGACACAGTAGAACGTACGCCGATATGCAAACTGCAAGATGCGGAAAATTGTATCAATAGGGACTCAGTTCATTGCTTCGTAGATGTGATCACTAATCAACTACATGATCTTGAATATACAGTAACACCCGACCATGAGGCTAGCTGGTGAATTCTGAGGGACAGCAACTTTATCGTACCAATTGTCATATCATGCTCACGGCTCATTTTTTTTAACTTTCTTCTGGAATGACCTTCAACTGACCTCAAAACAATGGGGTTCTTCCTCTACATAAGTTCAACCTACGTGCCTATTATTGTGCTCGCAAGTGTTCTCGTGATTGTCCTCTTCTGACCTTGAACGACCCTTGAAACGGTACCTCAAATGATGGGGTTCTTTCACTATAAATATGTAACCTACGTGCCTGATATAAACCTAATTGATGCATGAGTCACAAGAAGCGTCGCACACACACACATACACACACACGCATACACGCCAACACAACACACACATTCAAATAAACACAAATAACACACTCACACACGTATCCAAAGGAAAACCCGATCGTCGTACTGTCATTAGTGGAGTTCTCGAGGCTTTCGACCATTTCCATCGTAAGCCTCAACTATGGGAAACCCTTGGTTTACTTGAGCAACGGATGGTAATCGTTCCTTCTTCTAATCGCTGAAACCCTAAGTACGACGAACCGAACCAGTTAGAATGTTTGCATCCTCCAAATAGGCGTTGTTTGCCCAAACCATCCGCCCAGAAATTGATAGAAATAGGTAAACGCTTGGGAGTGTGTTCAATATTTATGTTTTTGCTGGCGGTAAAGAACCTGATTCGCCGGTGAATATAGAAGGGGAAACCTGTATTTGCTGAGTAAATAATGCCTTCGCCTTCCGCGAGCATATTTCTACATTCATATTTATATTTAATGCGTTTGCAAAGAGGGTACTAGGGAATTTGTCTGGAAGATAGGATATCATTCTAATGTGATCATGTTGGGAATGCACCGCATGAATCAACATATTTATATTGGTTGATAGCGCTTTAACATATTTGATTCACACCGTGAAAGTAAAATAGTATCGGTCCTATTGACCCTTCTAATTTAAAGCAGTCATCAGTTGAAAACAAAGATTTTGCTCAACTCTTCTGTGCGATACCAGGTGTAATTCTCTAGACTCATTTCCAATTGCTATGTAGGCGTGACTCTAGCTATCACATGTTATGTCAAAAAGTGAATGTTATCGTATTCGTGATTTTTCCTAACTTGGCTGCCTAATTAAGGTCAAAGTACGTCTTGTAGCAGGAACTGAGACAATTATTTTGCAATGGTTTCGATGGGCTCGCGTGGGATTGATTTTTCCAATACTAATTCACCATCGGGATTTCAGTTAGCCGCATTCATGCCAAGGTTTATTTATTTCGATTTCGCTAGGAATTGATCCGTAAGTACCGGGACGAACAAGCCGGATGCGCGACGAGACTCTCCGATCACTCTCCTTCTCGATAAGAACCTAGACCATTCCAGGAATAATATATCAGTTATTATGTGTGCGTAGTAATACTACGCACTGCTTAGGATGGGGATGGAAAAGGGGTTGCGTGAGCTAGTTGTGTTTTTTTTCGTCCAGTTACAATCATTTATAGCCTGTTCCATGAGATGAACAATTAGGAAGTCAAGTAAGGCTCATCAACGCGACACTGGCCGAGGGAGAGCTCGACGAGTACTCAAGGCCGTGGTGTATCAAATCTCAACCTGCTCACGGAACCGCCATTTTGCGTCCCCTTCGAATGGACGATCAATTAAATCCAGGCTCCGACTACTTCCTGGGAACCTGGAAGAGCGGAAGATTCAAGTTCAACGTGACTGTTCACGAACGACCGATGGGACGAGACAGAGGAAATAGCCGTACCAAACCCGGTAACCCCAGAGGTCCAATGCCTTACAGCGGAACTATGAAATGATGACCAAGACTTCTCTCTTCGCAAAAGGGAAAAGTACATCCAGCCTAAAGGAAATGTATTGTGACTGCTGGATTCGAACCCGAATGTTTGCTGGCGACAAAGCGTTGTTGTTACCACTCTGCCATTCTTATGCCGGATATGTGTTATTACAGTCAGCCTTATTTAAAAAACAAAAAACATTACTTATTTACTTGTCCCTTCGACCCTACTGCTTCCATCACCTTGTTCGTATGTATCGAAATGGTAAATTTAGGATTGAAACTATCATCGAGTTGATCAATGCTTCGTATATGATCTCGTTCAGATACTTCATTGTGCTGGATAGAAAACGACGTATGTTTCTAACACCTAGCGGGTATATCACTACCACATGATGGGGAATTTTGACAAGGGCCGATTTGTTACTATTGCTATCACTCATTTCTTGAAATTATCCGTACGAAACCATATGAAATTATGAATTCGTCACTGAGGATGGTTATGAAGCGTAGGGCTCCACCGAGCCCTTGAAGGTATTTCATCCCGTACAACTATGTTAACATTTATATATATTATAATATTAGACCCAGGAGCCGTACATGATTGTTAGAAATTATGCAATGAAGGCCACGGAACCTGGAGGACGGTGACACACTCACATAGAAAATGGAGAGACGGTCCGCACCGGCGAACCCCAGCTATCTGTGTGTAAATATATTAGATATATATATATTATAATAATAATTAGATAGATAGAGATATATAATAATATATATATATATATACAAAATAGTTGATCACTAGCTGCAGTACTGTGCTCAACGCTGGAGACAACGGAGATAATACTACACATAAAGATTATACACGAATTCACATGATCGCTGCTACAAACTGTGTTTCACGCACGTGTTAACTACATGGCGATCGTCATCAGCACGGCGCTACGCCAATGACACTGAGCTTTCCAAATAATGTCTGCGCCTTGAAGACAACGGTATAGCATACTCAATCCACTGGAGGTAGCAAGGCACTCAAAACAATATAGGCGTCATCGTGCCATTTGTACCCTGTGCCTGTACGATATATCAAGATCCTTCTGGCGGTCGCTAAAATCAATCGCCGCACAGAGTTGCTGTCCACGT